>CM048845.1:56382032-56982032 GCA_026545225.1 Cornus controversa
TTGTTGAATACATAAGTTCATCAAGTATTTGACAAAATTTCATTAAAGCTAATTTTTGTCAAAACATTCTAAATCGAAAAAGTTCTATTGTTTGCTTAAAGTCCCTATTCACCCCCCTCTAGGGACAATTCTCGGGTCACACAACCCAATTGGACCAGTCCGAGTGTCACGCCTCAATTTTCATTTTTTGAAAACCAAAGGTGACTGAATTGTCACTCACTGAATCACCTCATCAATCACTAATGAGCTCTCTATACTCTTAAATAATGTGGAAGCTTAACTCTTTTCTTGCACATGGATGTGCTAATTCAACCTCAAACACAACCAACCTCAAAGAGCCCCACATCAAGCCACACTTACATAACCCCTCAATTCCAGCACTTAACTCTTTATGTGACTAAATATTAAAATTAAAACCCTCACCATTGGATAGAGGATTCAAAAATACTTAATTTCAAAAAAAGCCACACTCAATTTTGATTTAAAATGAAGAAGTTATGCCCAAATCAAATTTTGGCAGATTTCAGAGCATGATGTGAATAGTAACTTTGATGCATCGAAGTGGTGAGTTAGATGCATCGAAGCTGCAATGCATCAAACATGTATTGACCCAAGTATCAAAACCTACTGTCCAAGACTCAAAAATCTTAACTTTTAGGCTCCAAAACTCTTCTAAAAAGCTCTAGAATCATCAAACATCATCTACAACATGTACAAATGATAAAAACATTATCAAACATCATTCTAAGCATAAATTTACATATCTAACAATCATATCCAAGAATTTATACATAATGGACGCAAAACCAACATTCTTCCATTCAGAACCCACAAATCACATATGATCCATATATGGTCATTTCATTTGACACTAGAGTGCATCAATATAAATCAAATGTAAATATAATATCATTAACATAGTTCACATGCCACACACCGGCATGGACATCTATTTATATCTCAAAAGGTCAAAAGTCCAAAAATGGAACTCAACAAAGTACATTGAGTTGTTCATGCTTCATCCTTTATTGGGGTCTTATCTGAAAAGTTTATATAAATAGGGGGTGAGGTTATCCTCTCTCGCTCAGTAGGAATGATCCACCCAAATCTACTCTAACTTAGGCGGTCATGCATGGATGCATATGAAATCATTACAATCTATATGACAAATATTCATACTTTTTACCCATAAACAATCACGTTTTATAAATCATGTGTGATGTTTCACATTCTAATATATACATACATATAGCAAATTGAGTAAGTCACAATTCAATGTATAACTCACGCCACATAAGTCCGAAAATCAATTCAAAGGGGGCGTTCTTATCAAATCAATAGTAAGGGTCTCATTGGCACCCAAACTCTGCTTTCGCTTCTTGATTCACTATTTCGACGGATGTGACACCCGTTTGGCAAGTTTTGGGTCTTTCACCCTAGGGATCCATGCCCTTATCTTAATTCTTATAATCTTGCCCCAAAACTCATCATATAGTACATGTTATCACATAATGCACATGTCCCACATAATGTGTAACACCTCGATTCCCCGTCTCCCGGGCAACCGGAGGTTAACCCGTCCATTAGTCCCAATAGACCCTCATTACCCTCATTCCCCATGGAAGATTAACCTAATTCTTGCATATGAATGCATATAAATCCATCTTAACCAACCCCCATGGGCCCTACATCAAATCACACACCTTAGTGAACATTTACTTGCCCACACTTTTAAGAATCACTCACTTTCGAGCCTCAAAGCTTTCTGTGTTTGGAATATGGAACTGAAGCTTATACCATTGGATAGAGAATCCAAAAATACTTAAGTTCAAAAAAAATCACGCTCAATTTCGATCTAGAACGAAAAAATTACGTCGAAATGAAGTTTTGGAAAAAGCTGTGAATAGTAATCTCGATTGATCGAGATTAAATCTCGATTAATCGAAATTCAAGCGAGATTTTCACCCTCTCGGGACCCCAGACCTGCAATATCTCGATTGATCGAGATGGGGGTCTCGATTGATCGAAATTCCTCTTTCCTGGACTCTAGAAATCACCATAAATCATCACCCTTTCGATCAATCGAAATGGGGGTTTCGATTGATCGAAATAGGCATCTCGATTGATCGAAATGCACTACCCGGGACCTCCAACAACCCTATACATGGTTCATTTGAAGCCCAATCAACATCCTATCATCCTAGAACCCCTCAAACAAGATTAATAACGTAAATGAAAGGTTCCAACATCAATTTCACTCTCAAGATCACATCCATAATTGAATCCATACACCAAAATGAATCATTTTCTTTCACAAACACCATTCATTCATAAGGGAAACATCATCAAATGAATCAAGTGCCGCCATGGGCATTACATAAATTAAACCGTTGTCTTTTCACACCCAACAAGTTTAAAATCCCATACATACATCCAAATTACATATGTCCAAAGTACAACCACAACTAAAAGGGAAGTCACATGTCACAAGCCGGCATGGATAGCCACAAAAATGCTCAAAACTCAAAAGATAGCAAAACCACCACTAGTGTTCCACTTGGACACTCATGTCCCATCCGTCATCGGCGCTTTATCTGTAAAATATTTAGAATAAAGGGGTGAGCACCACTGCGGCTCAGTAGAGATACCCCAACCCACCTAAGTGCCGACCCGACATGACCTACATGGATGTATGTCACAACATTTCACATATCATTTGACATATATCATGTTCACTCACAATAATGCATATATACATATAGGGATGCATTAAACACTTATCATGCTTCATAATTCAAACGAAGGCAATAATCATACACTCGTCTCTCTCTCGGACTCAACCCGACATCCCAACATAATTCTTGACCGAATCATGAAACCGAGACACTTTTCCACACCATTCCAATTCCGCCACCGAGTATTTACCTACTCCAAGGTGGATAGACCACCGTCACCGAGTATTTACCTACTCCAAGGTGACTTGACCCCCTTTCTTGAATTCTCACCGAGTATTTACCTACTCCAAGGTGACTAACCACAATCACCGAGTATTTACCTACTCCAAGGCGATTGGGCAACCTTTTTAGAATCTCCACCGAGTATTTACCTACTCCAAGGTGAGTAAACCACCGTCATCGAGTATCTACCTACTCCAAGGTGACGCAACCACTCCAATGCCCTCTCCGAGTATTGACCTACTCTAGGCAATTCAACCACACTTCCCCATTTCCTCACAACGGCCCCAATATATGCATTTTCGAACATATAAACATCAAGCATTTAATTTTATGCCTCACAATGCACATGCTAATTAATAAAAATATATAGCATGCATTTTATCTCCACTACACCACACATATATTTACCTATACATGCCACCCTGGCATAATATCCACATATGCTCACAAAACTTCACTTAAGCACATTTTAATCATGCTTTACAAATGCACATATTTTCTATACAAATATAGCATGCATTTAACTCACTTACAAGATATAGCACATATATGCCCAATATAACACATTTCCACATATATGCACAAGAGCTAACATATAAGCATACATGCTCTCATTCTCCCACATTCTCATACATTTGTCACTCACATCGTGCATACTAGGAGATACACATCTATTGCACACAAGAGACTCAAGAGAAGAATAAAAACACCTTATCCCATCCCTCTTAGACCTCTAAAATATGCAATACTCAACCTTAGCTCTCACCACTTCACCCGAAACCCTAGAATCGACAAGTAGATGAGAAAGAACACCCCTACCTTGAAAATGAAGGCCTTCCAAGCACTTCTCAAATTTTCAGCAATGTCAACCTTGCCAAACCGCGACTTTGATCGGTTCAAAGGGAAGCCCTAGCCGTCCCCTACGTATCTCCCTCCTTCGGCAAGCCTTGAATCCAAGTCGAAGACCTCCAAAATCTAGAGAGAAGGAAGAGAGAAGAAGTGGGAGCAATATAGAGAGAGAAGTAGCCGTGAGATATGAAATATCTCTGTAGATTTTGACCATTTAAGGTCCCTAGGTCACGAAAAGACCAAAATACCCCTAGGCCACTTAACGCACCTTCCCAGACTCCTTTTTCGATTTCGAAAACTCCTACGGTCTCGAAATCACTTCCTTAACTCTCTAAACATTTCATCTAAGCCATTCCCAAAAATAAATATTTTTGAGAATTTTTTAGATTTCTGGGCCCACCTAAGTCGCATCCCGGGCCCCGGTTTGACCAAAAAGTCAAACTTCTCCGATTCTCCCGAAAACTTTCCAAAACCTTAAGAACACTTCCCCAACATGTTTCTCACACTCAAAACATGTTAAACATCACTCAAAATGCATTTATGCCAATTAAAATGCGAAAAATGCAAAACCGGTCAAAATTGGTCACGGTCTCTACATAATGAAATGCATTTTATCATATCAACACATTTTTTTTCCTCAAATCAAACATGTCACAATGTTATTTCACCCACCTCATGAAAATCATCATGTTTTATGCAATTTTCAATAAAATCATATCTTTCATGCATCATTCTATATAAAAACTCAGATTTATACATTTTCATCAAATGAACACAATTTCAATAATTAGCAAACATAGTCTCAATATCACATATGCGACATATATAAGCCCTAACTAACATGTCAGAAATATATATATGCATAAATCACATTTTCATATATATAAATACTTACACCAAACCCTAACTTAAGAAATCTCAACCTATCTTTCATGTTACAACACAAAGGACCTATAGAATCAAAGTAAAGATGAGTCTAGCACCCCTACCTCAAATCCTATACTTTGAATCCAACTTTGAGAAATTCTAGCTTTCTCAACTTCACAAAATGGAGACTTTGATCGGTTCAAACCGAAGCCCTTGGTGTCTCCCACACACTTTCCTTCTTCGGGATCTTACAAATCATACCTTAAGTGACCTAAAATCTAGAGAGAAGGGAGAGAGATGAAGTGGTGACTTTTAAAGAGAGAGTGAGATCTGTAAATATGAAATATCCCAGACCTTGGGATATTTATTTCACTCCTAGGGGCGCGAAAAGACCGTTTCGCCCCCAAGCCACTTAACATACCCTCCTAACCTCCGTTTTCGATTTTGAAAACTCCGTTGGACTTGAAATTTCTTCCTTAACACTCTAAACATTTCGTTTAGTCCATAACCAAAAATAAATTTTTTTAAAATTTTTCTTAAATTCACAGACTCACTTAACCTCATCCCGGGATCCCCGTTGACCAAAAAGTCAAACTTTTTCAAAAGTTCTCAAAACTTTCCAAAATCATATTCCAACCTTCTAAACATGTTTTTCGCATTCAAAATATGTTAAACATCATTTAAAAATGTACTTAAAGTAATAAATGATGAAAAATTAAAAAGTCGGCCAAAATTGGGCACGGTCTTTACAATCTCCCAACCTTATAGAAATTTCATCCTCAAAATTAGAATGTACCTCAAGTGATGAACAACTCGAGATACTTTGAGCGGACTTATTGTTCTCGCTCCCATGTAGCCTCTTCTACCTCGTGATGCCTCCAAAGCACCTTAACCAATGTAATACTTGTTGCATTTGCCAAATGTGAAATGAACGGATGATCGCCCTTTATCTAGTTGATGACTGAGCATGATTAAAATTTTGTATAAGATAGTTGATTCCATTTTTGTAATATTGTATTGCTAAGGGACTAGCAATATGTAAGTTTGGGGGTGTGATAAGTGTTCAATTCTATGCATTTGAACCCTCTTTATTGCATACGTTAGTTTCGTTTTTGCGTTTACCGAGATATGTTTACGGTATTTTTGTGTTTTTGATATTTTGCAGGTATTGGAGTAAATGGAGCAAAGTTTGAAGCTTTCTGCAGTCAAGAGAAGAAATCAAAAAATGCAGCCAAAAGCATCTCGATCAATCGAGATGTTGATCTCGATTAATCGAAATCTCGATTGATCAAGATCTCATTTTGATTGATCGAAATCTCGATCAATCGAGATTCTGCAGAACCCACTTGGCCACTTGCTCACCTGCTCTCCCACTTGCAGCAAAATCCCCCTTTTTGCATGACTTAGGGGGATTGTCTGACTTGAACAAGACTCTTGGGGGCCTTATTAATGCAATAGATATATATAGTGATATATATATATATATATGGTGGGGCCCAAGGTTGAAAAGGAAGCCAAAAAGCACACAAAAAGAGCCATATCTCTCATATCTCATATATCTCTCAACACAGATCAGAATACTTCAAGAGAGACCTTCGGGAGAGGAAGAGGAGAAGCTGAACCAGACCAAGAAGCTTCACTTTCTTCATCAATGGAAGGGTGCAAGGCAACCATGAGCAACTAACTCTTCTACTAGGGTGTTGGTTTCAACCCCTAGCCATGTAAACTTGTTCATCTTTGTAGCTCTTGGGATTTGTAATTAAATGTTGATTATTTAGCCTAGTGATTATGTACACAAATACATCTCTTATATATATTCATTTGATATGAAATTTATTCTTGTCTTAGAGTAGATTTTGTCACTTTAATGCACAACATTTGCATATTCCACAAGAAGTGCAAATGATGGCTAGATAATGGTGTTTAAATGAATGTGTGATGTTAGTTTGTATAGACCATGCCAAGACAAGGTAGTTTGGATACATGTAGTGTTCACTTAGAGAGTAGAGTAATTAGGTAGTTAGTTAGGTTGAAGAGCTATGCTTGTTGAAGATGGATTATGATAGGTTAGCACACACATTGATCTTTGGATATGTCATTGAGGTCACAAGCCTAATGACAT
Organism: Cornus controversa; assembly: GCA_026545225.1. NCBI lineage: Eukaryota > Viridiplantae > Streptophyta > Magnoliopsida > Cornales > Cornaceae > Cornus > Cornus controversa. The sequence continues at coordinate 56,388,828 of CM048845.1, forward strand.
TGTTAGGCATTTAATTAATGAATCCCATGCTTGCTACACTTATGAACATGTGAATGGCTAGTGGTGGAAACCAACCCTAGTTCTCTCTCCCAACTTTAAACTCTTTACTTCTCTTGTCATTTCATTCATGCAATAGTTTATAAACACAAATTCAAAAATCTGTTTTTCGAATTAAAGTAGAATTAATCTTCCTTTAAGACAATTGCGACTAGTCCTCGTGGGATCGATACCCTCTATATAGAACCTTATCTACAAAGATTCGTGCTCTTGCGAGTGGTTAAATTATATTTTGATAAAAAGGGCAAAATTAAGCTTACAATATAATTTAGTTCCGACCACATCAAAATTTTGGCGCCATTGCCGGGGACTACGGTTTAATTGTCGCCATGGGAAGATTAAATCTGGTTTAATTCTTAGGCTAGAAATTCTTTCATTCTTTTTGTATATATTTTGTTCTTAGTGCTCAAACTTCTTGATTTTAGATATACCACATGGCGGGCATCTAAAAGGAGTAAACTTGGAACCCTTTGTGAGTATAACGCCTAAAATTAGTGGTTTGAATTCATTCATTCTTTTTGTATAGATTATTGTTACTTTGTGTATTGAGGTGTTGTTCGATTGTTAATGCATGCTAGGTAGACGGTCCTTGTCACTTCCTTTGCTTCCGTGTAACATTGAACTTGAACGAACACTTAGACAACGTAGAGGAACCTCTAGGGACCCTATATTGCCTAGGACTAAAAACATGGATCCAAATGAGAGACAACCTCCCGGATTACCTCCTTTTAATCATGAACAACCACCTCCACCACCACCTCCTCAAGGAGAGTTGCTTATGGACTTTTACCTTCCGACTACATTTGAAGTACCTTCATGTATCCAATTTCCGGATGTAGCGGCAACTCAATTCGAAATAAAGTCCTCCACCATCAATCTTCTTAATAGCTTCCACGGTCTCCCTAATGAGGATCCGTACCGGCACTTAGATTACTTCCTTTCTGTGTGTTCCACTATTCGTGTACCACACTTTACGGAGGATGACCTAAAGCTGCGTATGTTCCCCTTCTTCCTAAAAGATAAAGCTAGAAGTTGGTTCAACTCCTTAGAACCTAACTCAATCCATTCTTGGGCGGAGATGCAAATGGAGTTCTTGAAAAAATACTTCCTAATGGGTAAGACAAGTGATATTCGGCGAGCAATCACCGGATTCACCCAAATTGACCAAGAACAATTCCATGAGACGTGGGAGAGGTTAAAAGATCTTTTAAAATCTTGTCCGCATCATGCTGTCCCAAAATGGCAGCTAGTGCAAAGCTTTTATGATGGGGTGAGTGAGCAACATAGACAAATGATAGACTCCGCGTGTGGGGGTGGGTACCTTTTGAAAAGCCCGGATGAGGCATGGAAACTTTTTCAAACCCTAAGCAACAATTCAGCTCAATGATCCTCCACTAGGAAAGGGAAGGCCACCCAACCTTGTAGAGGAGTGCATGAAATTTCACGGGTAGATGAGGTTGCCATGCAAGTAGAAGCCCTATCCCGAAAAATGGATTTAATCATGAAAAATGGGCTGCCTACTCCAAACCAATCTGTCCAAAATCAGGAAGGGTGTTCGTTTTGCTATAGCACTTCGCATTTTATGCGAGATTGTCCTATTGCCGGGCAATCTCCCGATTATGCTCAAGAGCAAGCGAATGCCTTGTACTCTAAACAAATGAATGATCCATATTCAAACACGTACAATCCTGGTTACAAGAACCATCCAGCTTTTTCATGGAAACCTCAAGAATCAAGTCCCTCTTTCCAAGGGCAAAATTCTTTCAATTCCCAATCTCAACAGCCTCATTATAGGCCAAATCCTCAACCTTACAATCAAAGATCTAATTACCAACAACCACCACCTCCTCCGAGAAGCCAAAGCTTTGAAGAAAGAGTGATAAGCAATCTTGAGGCCAATACCCGCTTATTGCAAACTCACTCTCAATCAATCTCTAAGCTTGAAGCCAATGCTCAATCTATGGCTAGGTTAGAAGCTCAAATCGGGCAACTAGCTAATGCCTTAAATAGAAGGGAGGAAGGTAAGTTGCCGAGTCAACCGGTGGCGAATCCCAAAGGTGTCCATGTGATTGAGGATCCATCATCTTCAACTTGTAATGCTCCTCCGGAGCAAGTTCAATCAATCACCACCTTAAGGAGTGGAAAAATCATCAATTCCAAAGTAGGGGAGGAAGAGAGAAAGGAATTCCAAGAGCAACTTAAAAATCCAAAAGAATCCCAATTAAATCCAAAATTATTTTCGTTAAATCCAAATTTGCAAATTATCCCTTCAAATCCAAAAGGAAAGGCAAGTGAAGTTGTGTCATCATCGATTCCAAATCTTGACACCTCTTATGAACCTCCGGTTCCTTTTCCTCAAAGATTGAAGGAACCTTCTCATTTCGGGAAGCAAGGAGAGAAAATCTAAGACATGATGGAGATCTTCAAGCAAGTAAAGATCAATCTCCCTCTCCTTGATGCTATTCGACAAATTCCCTCCTATGCGAAATTCTTGAAGGACTTGTGCACTCAAAAGCGCAAATCTAGGAATGATGTTCCTAAGAAAGTCCTCTTAACTGAACATATAAACTCCATTTTCCAACACCAAGCCCCTCCTAAATTCAAAGATCCGGGTGCTCCGACCATTTTGTGCACCATCGGAAATCAATCTTTTGAAAAGGCATTTCTTGATCTAGGGGCTAGTGTCAATTTGCTTCCATTCTCAGTTTACCAACAACTAGGTTTGGGGGAACTCAAGCATACCACGGTTGTGTTGCAACTCGTCGACCGTTCGGTGAAGCAACCACGTGGTATCGTTGAGGATGTCATCATTCAAGTGAATAAATTCTATTTTCCGGTGTACTTCATAGTCCTTGACACGGAACCGGTCCAAAATCCGAATCGTCATATTCCTATCATTCTAGGTCGTCCATTCTTGGCTACGGCAAACGCTTGCGTTAATTGTCGTACTGGAGTGATGGACATCTCTTTTGGGAATATGAAAGTCCGCTTGAACATTTTCAATGCTTCCCACCACACATCCGATGACAAAAGTGAGTGCTTTTGTGTTGATGTTGTGGAAGACCTTGTTCAAGAAGCACTTCCTTCTATTCTTTCCAAGGATCCTTTAGAGGCATGCCTAAATCACTTCAACTATGATGATTTTGACATTGAGCAATCCATATGTGAAGTCAATTCCATGTTCGATGTTAATACTGTCATGGAGAGTTCCGAGAGAACCCTTGCCCCCTTTGTCCAAAACTTCCCAAACTCCTTCTTTAATTTTCCCACCACAACTTGAGCTCAAGCCCCTATCGACTACACTCAAGTATGTTTTCTTGGGCGCTAATGAGACCCTTCCAATCATTATTGCTTCCAATCTTACCAATGATCAAGAGATGGAACTTATAAAGGTGCTAAAAGAGCACAAGGAGGCAATAGGATGGAGTGTGGCAGATCTTAAGGGAATAGACCCTTCTATTTGTATGCACCGCATACATTTGGAAGAGGATGCAAAGATTTCAAGGGAGGCACAACATCGATTAAATCCAAACATGAAGGACGTTGTAATGAAGGAGGTGGTGAAGTTACTAGATGTGGGAATCATTTACCCCATCTCAGATAGCAAGTGGGTTAGTCCCACTCAAGTGGTTCCAAAGAAGTCTGGTATTACGGTGCAACCTAATGATAAGGGTGAATTAGTTCCCCAACGCACCACCACAGGACGGAGAGTGTGTATTGATTATCGGAAATTAAATTCAGCCACTCGGAAAGATCACTTTCCCCTCCCATTTATTGATCAAATATTGGAGAGATTAGCCGGGCAAAGTTTTTATTGCTTTTTGGATGGATATTCTGGCTATAATCAGGTTGCTATAGACCCGAGGGACCAAGAGAAAACCACCTTTACATGTCCCTTCAGCACATTTGCTTATAGATGCATGCCCTTTGGGTTGTGCAATGCACCGGCGACTTTTCAACGGTGTATGATGTCTATCTTCTCGGACATGGTGGAAATATTCTTGGAAGTGTTCATGGATGATTTTTCCATTTTTGGGCCTTCATTTGAATCATGCCCCCAAAATCTAGCTTGTGTTCTCAAACGATGTCAAGAGACCAACCTAATTCTTAGTTGGAAAAAGAGCTATTTTATGGTTCAAGAGGGTATTGTCCTAGGGCATATTGTGTCTAAGAGAGGAATAGAGGTTGATAAAGCCAAGGTTGAACTCATTTCTAAGCTTCCTCCACCATCAACGGTGAGAGAGATTCGTTCATTCCTTGGGCATGCAGGCTTTTATCGCCGTTTCATCAAAGACTTTAGCAAGATCTCTCGGCCTTTGTGTCGCCTTCTTGAAAAAGAGTCTTGCTTTACCTTTGATGAAGCGTGCCTTAACGCTTTTGAAAAACTCCGCACCATGCTTACAACCGCTCCAATTCTAATCCCTCCAAATTGGGCTCTCCCATTTGAGATTATGTGTGATGCATCCGATTATGCCATGGGTGCTGTCTTAGGGCAACGAGTAGACAAACTGCCACATGTCATCTACTACACAAGTAAAACCCTTTCCGAGGCTCAAATCAATTATACCACAATGGAAAAGGAATTGCTTGCGGTAGTATTTGCATTAGACAAATTTTGAGCTTATTTATTAGGTTCAAAGGTCATTGTCTATTCGGACCATGCTGCCCTCCGGCATCTTTTGGCCAAAAAGGACACCAAGCCTAGGTTGATTCGATGGATACTCTTATTGCAAGAGTTCAATTTTGAGATTAGAGACAAAAAGGGAACTGAAAATGTGGTGACTGACCACCTGTCTAGAATTTTTGTTGAATCCCTCCATAATTCCATTCTAGTTTGTGAATCCTTCCCGGATGAACAACTCTTTGTCATATCTCAAGAGAGTATCCCTTGGTATGCGGATGTGGTTAATTACTTGGCAATCGGTAAAATACCATCTTCTTGGACCAAGCAAGAGAAGGATCGTTTTCTCTCCCAATCACGATCATATTATTGGGACGATCCTCAATTGTTCAAATATTGCCCCGACCAAATAATTCGAAGGTGTGTACCCAACAGTGAATTCCAAAGCATTCTCAAGTTTTGTCATACACTCGCTTGTGGGGGACACTTTAGTGCTAAGAAAACCGCAGCAAAAATTCTCCAATGCGGATTTTTCTGGCCGACACTTCATCGGGATGCATATTCATTCTGCCGCTCTTGTGAGCGATGTCAGCGCCTTGGCGCGATGTCTCAGAAGGACATGATGCCTCTTAACCCTATTCTTATCGTTGAAATATTTGATGTGTGGGGCATTGACTTCATGGGACCATTTCCACCCTCTACTGGTCATGAGTACATACTTGTGGCGGTGGACTACGTATCTAAGTGGATAGAGGTCGTTGATGATCACGCAGTCATGGTTAAATTCATTCAAGCTAATATTTTTAGCCGGTTTGGTACACCTCGGGCCATCATCAATGACGGAGGTAAACATTTCTGTAACCGGTTCCTTCGAACCTTGCTTACCAAATACTCCGTCACACATAAAGTAGCCACCCCATACCATCCTCAAACCAGTGGCCAAGTAGAAGTATCCAATAGGGAGATTAAGAACATTCTTCAGAAAACTGTTCGGCCCGACCGGAAAGATTGGTCATTGCGACTAAACGATGCATTATGGGCATACCGAATCGCATATAAAACTCCCATTGGAATGTCACCTTATCGGTTAGTTTATGGCAAGGCATGCCATCTTCCGGTTGAATTGGAGCATAAAGCTATGTGGGCCACCAAAATTTTCAATTTTGACATGCAAAAGGCCGGATCTAATCGAAAGCTTCAATTAAATGAATTGGAAGAATTGCGACATGACGCGTATGAGAATGCGAAAATCTATAAGGCAAAGTCCAAAGCCTTTCATGATCGTAATATTCAAGTCAAAACATTTTCGCCGGGCCAAAAAGTATGGTTGTACAACTCGCGCCTCCATTTGTTTCCCGAAAAACTTCACTCCCGTTGGGATGGTCCATTTTTGGTTAATTCCGTAGCTCCCCACGGAGTGGTGGAATTGAAGGACTTGAAAGACGGCTCGTTGTTCAAAGTAAACGGGCAGCGCTTAAAAGTGTGCGTGGATGACCAAGTCACCACCGAATACGTGGATGTCGTCACTTTGACGGATCCCGTGTATTTTGACTCGTGAGCCAATCCGGACGTCGCGCCATAGACGTGTAAGGTGGCGAAGCCATGGTAGCTATCATGCTTCCATGATGTCCCTTTAATCCAAAGTAGGTTTGTATCTAAGCAATGTAGTATCTAATTCCCAAATATCCAAGTCCCTGAAGCATAACTCAAGCTGACTGTTTTTGAGCATCTCGATTGATCGAAACCAGGATCTCGATCAATCGAGATTTCGATTGATCGAGATTTCAGTTTTGATTGATCAAAAAATTGCAGAGAATTTGCCAAGTCCAAAGTCTCGAGAGGTAGTATTCTTCGATTGCACTTCGATAGGTCTTCGATCGATCGAAGATTTCGATTGATCGAAATAAAATTTTGATTGAATGAATTAAAAGTTTGATTGATCGAAGTAAAAACTCGATTCAGTGAAGGAATTTTTGATTGATTGAGGAAAGAATTTCGATCGATCGATGCTGATTTCGATTGATCGAAGTGAGATTTTGATCAATCAAAATCTCGATTGATCGAAATGCACATCTCGATCAATCGAGATGCACGCGATGCCTGCACGTGATCCGAAAGCTTATTTAAACCGTTGGGCTTCCCTCTCATTTCAAAACAACCATCCGACTTTCTTCTCTCCTCCATGCGATCTAGACCTTCTCCAAGCACTCTCGAGCACTCGATCTACCATTCCCGATCATCCGCCGCCATCCGACGCAGTACGAAGCCACCGCTAGCACTCGCACTATCTTCTCTTCGCGGCTGCGAGTGGGTCTTCTTCTGTTTGAGCTGTTCATCTTCTTCCTCTTGAGGTAAGTGATGCATGGCTACTTTTTGTATACTTTTTCATCATTCTTGATAGTTTTACGGTGTAATAAACATATTTAGATGATATTGGGTTGGATGGGTGCATTTGCGGTGTTTGTAATGAGATTTTGCAAGTTTCGGGGGGTAGGAGTATATATAGGGTTGAGATTTTTCATTCTCTCTGTTTCAAATGCTTAGTGTACGGGTTGCAACCGCGACCCTTCATTTCGGTTGCATCAGTTCGCACCGCTTCTTTAAGAGAGACTTTTTGAATTCTTGTCAGTGCCAAGGACTAGGACCTCATTTTCATTTTTTCTTCTTTTAGTTTATTCTTAGTTTAGTTTTCTTCTTATTTATCTTTTATTTACGTAATTTTTGGAATCAAGTGCAGACTGTTCCGAGACTATGGCGAGGGTGAAGAACGCCGCCGGTTCTGTTCGAGACGTGCTCGGGCGAGTCTTCCGGTCTCGGAAGTTCCACCCGGAGCAGATTTTTGACTTAGCAGAGTTCGAGAGGCGTCCTGACATCGCGTGGATGGTTGTCGAGCTCAGGAGGCGTCGCCTCGGCCGGCTATGTGTGCCTCCCACCGAGGTGGCACACGAGCGCTTAGTGCAGGTCTTTTACGATCACATGACCTACTCCTGCACCACATCGGATACACTAGAGATGGTTGTGGGCACTGTCACGATCACGATTACGCTGAGCCGGATTGCTCAGATGCTCGGCATCCCTCACCAGCAGCCACCGGACATGGTTGGCCCGGACGGTCAGCCACTTTTCAGGGCCGCACTCCCCGCAGACACGACACTGTTCTCGATCGTGATGGACATGTGTGGCAGGGCGTTTACCACGCCCAGTCACAACTGCACATCCAAATCGATGTGCCTGAGCAGATTTTGGTTCTTGGACACCGTTCTCATCAAGAACGCGTGTCCGCTGCAGCACGTGGCAGAGCGCAGGGGCGACCTCCTCCGTTGCCTCTATGCTTTCCACACGGGCACTTGGTTTTCGATCCCGTCGCTGATCTGGGGGCAGATGTTCAAGGTCTGGGACGGCCTCGTGAACAAGAGGATGCGGAGAGCAGCGAGTTGGCGGCTTCCCTTTCCTTTCCTGATCGCCGCTTTTCTCAGCAATGCCAATATACCGGTCAGTCGTACTGACATTCAGTTGGCACCGCCCACCCGCTTCACATTTACTCAGTGGGAGAGGGTGAGGCGACACTTAGAGCGACAGGACCACTAGGGTGATCCACCAGACGATCTAGATATGGATGCCCCGGTGGAGACGGATGAGGGCGAGCCAGCAGAGGGTGAGTCCGATGACGAGGAGATGGAGGAGGAGGAGATGGATGTGGCTGCAGAGCGGCATGATATCTTAGCGATGGGCTATTCCTGCCTGGCGGCTGACGTAGAGCGGCTCCAGCAGGGTTTTGACGAGCATGTCCAGGTGACGCAGAGTCAGCTGGCAGGCATTCGGACGGACATTTCTTCTCTGGCACAAGGCCAGAGAGAAATTCTAGACGAGTTCCGAGCCCTCCGGCAGGACCTGCAGTTCCTGTTCGCAGGTCGAGCTTCCACCTCCACTTCTACTCCCACCGAGCCACCACCACCACCACCCGCCCTCGAGTAGCTGCATTTCTTTGTCTTTTATGTTTTATTTTCGACTATTTTTCTTTCTTTATGTTTGATAGGCTATGTTGGCCATGTTTTCTTTCATTTTTAGCTTCTTTTTGAGTATTCCACCTACATGTACACTTTGTACTGAAACTCATTTTCATCTATATGGAATACATTTATATTTTCTTTTACACCATGTGTTATCTTTACTGTCTTTATTTTTGCTTTCTGTCAATATATCTGTTCTCTATACTTTGACTATGTATGTAGTACCACTTGTTTACTTGTTATATGCGAGTTAGTTGATCATTTTCGTTTATTACCGCCTGGTTTCGATTCCCAATACTGTTGAGATTGCTTCAACACAGTATGGCGGTAATAAAGAAAGGCAGCCCCTTTGCGTGCTATACGTTAGCGTGCCTGGATAGTCAATATCTTATCGCATAGACCTCTTAGACAATTGGAAAACACCAGTTCAGACCCTTAGATATACAGTGATATTGGCATTGTCTGTTTGTGCATAATTATTTCATTATGTTCTATTTATCTACTTTTTGTTCCTTTTAATGCTCGTGGTATCCAGTTGGTGTTCTGTACAGGTTTTTCTTAATTACAGGATAACCGCTGCTTTGGAATACCATTTTTGTCGCTTTCTGCCATCCCGGTAACTTCTTTCCTTATTCTTCTTGTCCAAACATTGAGGACTATATTGCATATAAGTTTGGGGGTGCGGTATGCTATACCACTTGCATATGCATGCAATGTTCAGTCGTTATTTTGAGTGTCATTGTAGAGCAGTTTTCTTGATATTTTACATACTTGCCATGATGTCTTGCTTTTTAAAGGAAGTCATTCGAATAAATGTCCGAGGTAAATGCAGCAGGTAGTTAAGAACTTTAACATTGTAAATACCCGCACTTTTGCAAGCTTTATAGTAGGCTAGAACGGTCTACATTTTTGTCCAAATTCGAGCACGTACAGTTCTTGCCCTAAATTTGTCCTTAACCGCACAAATTCGCACACATGCATTTTAAATTGTGGGGTATAAGTCTGAGGGAGAATTTTGAAAATTTTTGTTTTTATCTGAACAACTTAAAGAATAAGTTCTTCCGGTTGTTGTAAAAAAAAAAAAAAGGAAAAAGATAGAAAAAGAGAAAAATATGCAATAAGCCTTCTCACTCAATAAACTGGATTTCTATACCTCAAAGCAGGGAATATTCGCGTAAAAGTGTGTAAGGTTGAGCAATAATAAGCGGGTGGCTTGCTTACGCTCATCGCCTTGTAAGCTCGGTCATTAAGTCCGAGGGGTGCTTCTTCACCTAATGCCCTAAAACCAATTGGTTTGGGAGTCATTGGCCCAACGCCGCTACATGGGCTTGCAAGAAAGCAAAACGAGCTAAGCATTGCACGGTCATCCGCGCATGAGCAATCATGAATGTTTTGTGATAATGAACGGCCGTGTCGAGCGTTTTCAATGAGTTTTTCTCTTAAAAACAGATTTGTTCGTTTTCTTCTCCAAATGTGACAAAAGCCACACGTTAGAATGCATGTTCACTTTTCAAAGAGGATTTTGGGGTTGGAATTGTTATATTTGTTCGGGCTGGCCATTATGTGGGGACTGTCGTTCATTTATAGCTTGTGAAAGTCCATTTTTGCTAATGACCACATAGTTCTGTAATACTTGTTGCATTTGCCAAATGTGAAATGAACGGATGATCGCCCTTTATCTAGTTGATGACTGAGCATGATTAAACTTTTGTATAAGATAGTTGATTCCATTTTTGTAATATTGTATTGCTAAGGGACTAGCAATATGTAAGTTTGGGGGTGTGATAAGTGTTCAATTCTATGCATTTGAACCCTCTTTATTGCATACGTTAGTTTCATTTTTGCGTTTACCAAGATATGTTTACGATATTTTTGTGTTTTTGATGTTTTGCAGGTATTGGAGTAAATGAAGCAAAGTTTGAAGCTTTCTGCAGTCAAGAGAAGAAATCAGAAAATGCAGCCAAAGGCATCTCGATCAATCGAGATGTTGATCTCGATTAATCAAAATCTCGATTGATCGAGATCTCATTTCGATTGATCGAAATTTCGATCAATCGAGATTCAATCTCGATCAATCGAGATTCTGCAGAACCCACTTGGCCACTTGCTCACCTGCTCTCCCACTTGCAGCAAAATCCCCCTTTTTGCATGACTTAGGGGGATTGTCTGACTTGAACAAGACTCTTGGGGGCCTTATTAATGCAATAGATATATATAGTGATATATATATATATATGGTGGGGCCCAAGGTTGAAAAGGAAGCCAAAAAGCACACAAAAAGAGCCATATCTCTCATATCTCATATATCTCTCAACACAGATCAGAATACTTCAAGAGAGACCTTCGGGAGAGGAAGAGGAGAAGCTGAACCAGACCAAGAAGCTTCACTTTCTTCATCAATGGAAGGGTGCAAGGCAACCATGAGCAACTAACTCTTCTACTAGGGTGTTGGTTTCAACCCCTAGCCATGTAAACTTGTTCATCTTTGTAGCTCTTGGGATTTGTAATTAAATGTTGATTATTTAGCCTAGTGATTATGTACACAAATACATCTCTTATATATATTCATTTGATATGAAATTTATTCTTGTCTTAGAGTAGATTTTGTCACTTTAATGCACAACATTTGCATATTCCACAAGAAGTGCAAATGATGGCTAGATAATGGTGTTTAAATGAATGTGTGATGTTAGTTTGTATAGACCATGCCAAGACAAGGTAGTTTGGATGCATGTAGTGTTCACTTAGAGAGTAGAGTAATTAGGTAGTTAGTTAGGTTGAAGAGCTATGCTTGTTGAAGATGGATTATGATAGGTTAGCACACACATTGATCTTTGGATATGTCATTGAGGTCACAAGCCTAATGACATTGTTAGGCATTTAATTAATGAATCCCATGCTTGCTACACTTATGAACATGTGAATGGCTAGTGGTGGAAACTAACCCTAGTTCTCTCTCCCAACTTTAAACTCTTTACTTCTCTTGTCATTTCATTCATGCAATAGTTTATAAACACAAATTCAAAAATCTATTTTTTGAATTAAAGTAGAATTAATCTTCCTTTAAGACAATTGCGACTAGTCCTCGTGGGATCGATACCCTCTATATAGAACCTTATCTACAAAGATTCGTGCTCTTGCGAGTGGTTAAATTATATTTTGATAAAAAAAGGGCAAAATTAAGCTTACAATATAATTTAGTTCCGACCACATCAGTCAACGACCACCCAAATTGCCTTGTGACTCCTCCTCGACCTTGGAAGTCCCGTCACAAAGTCCATAGTGACATGCTCCCATTTTCACAGAGCCATAGGCATTGGCTGCAACAACCCTGTCGGTCTCTGATGCTCAGCCTTCGCTTGTTGACAGGTGAGGCACCTCGCCACAAACTGAGCTACATCATTTTTCATACTCTTCCACCAATACTGCCAGCGTAGGTTATGATACATCTCGGTACCTCCTGGATGTACTGCTAGCCTCGAGTTGTGAACTCTCTCAGAATCTTATCTCGGTAAGCTAAGGGAACAAACATCTTCCCTTGGAATGTTATGCTCTCATCTGAATGAACTATCCATCCTTCTACCATTTTGCCACCCAAAATCCATGTACGAATAGCCTCAATCTCACTATCATTCCTTTGCTCTTCAATTACTCAACCCACTAAGGTTGGTTGAGCAATAAAAGTAAATAACATCGCTAGTCCATCATCCTCGCAAAAATATAATCCCATTTCTGAGATATCTTTCATTATCTTCCACTCCCGTATGGCTAAGCTCGCTAAGCTACCATGTGACTTCCTACTCAATGCATCTACTACCACATTGGCCTTTCCCGGATGATATTGCAAGTCAAAGTTATAATCTTCCATATACTCCATCCACCTCCATTGTCTCATATTCAAATCTTTTTATGAGAAAAGGTATTTGAGACTTTTATGGTCCAAGAACACTTCAAACTTCTCGCCATACAAATAGTAGCTCCACACCTTAAGTGCAAAGATCAATGCTGCCAATTCCAAGGCAATTGAGTAATGGCGTATGCATCTTCAATTGCCTTGAACCATACACCACTACTTATTTAGTTTGCATTAGCACACATCCCAAACCAAGTCGTGTAGCGTCACAATAAATCGTATACCCTAACCCATGTTCTAGAATGATCAAAATTGGAGCCGAAGTCAATCGACTCGTCAATTCCAAGAATGCTTGCTCGCAAGCATCATTCCACACAAACTTCACTTCTTTTCGGGTAAGCTTAGTCATTGGTGCTGCTATCATTGAAAAGTCTTTCATAAACCTCCTATAGTATCCGGCCAATCCCAAGAAACTACGTATCTCAAATACGCTCTTAGGTCTTTCCCAATTCATCATCGCCTCTATCTTGGATGGATCTATGAAAACTCCTCCTTCAAATACAACGTGCCCAATGAATTTCACCTCCGTTAGCCAAAATTCACATTTTTTATACTTGTCATATAATTGATGTTCTCTTAGAAGCAGCAATACGATCCTCAAGTGACCCTCATGTTCCTCTTCCGAAGATGAGTACACTAGGATGTCATCAACGAACACAACCACAAACTTGTCCAAGTAAGCATTGAACACTCAATTCATTAAGTCTATGAATGCTGCTAGTGCATTCGTCAAACCAAACGGCACCACCAAAAACTCATAGTGTCCGTATCATGTGCGAAAAGTAGTTTTCTGAATGTTCACCTCTTTAATCCCCAACTAATAGTAGCCTGATCTCAAGTCTATCTTTGAGAAACATCTCGAACCCTTAAGTTGATCGAACAAGTCATCTATCATTGGTAAGGGATACTTATTCTTGATCGTTACCCGGTTCAACTTGCGATAGTTAATGAAAAGCCGTAAAGACCCGTCATTCTTCTTAACAAAAAGAACCGGAGCTCCCCAAAGTGAAGTACTAGGATGCACAAATCCCTTGTCTAGTAGCTCTTGCAGTTATTCCTTTAGCTCCTTCAACTCAGCTAGTGCCATTTGGTACGGTACCATCGAAATGGGTGCGGTACCCGGAGCAAGATCTATCACAAACTCCACTTCCTGTTTTAGAGGCAACTGTGTCAAGTCCCCTGAAAATACATCCATAAACTCATATACTACACGAGGAAACTCTCCAAGTGTCTCATCATCACCATCACCAAGTAGGCTCACTAAGAAATGTTCAAACCCCTTCTGTTCACCAAAACCATGCGAATACGACAAGTAGAAGTCATCCCGCTCCCCCACAAAATAAATATTAACATTGTCCGATGTATACAAGGTCACTCTCCCCCGATGACAATCAATGTTGGCCTTATAGGTCGAGAGCCAATCCATACCTAAGATCACATCAAAACTAGACATATCGAGAAGAATAAAATCAAACATTAGTCGATGTCCCAAAATTTTGATCTCGCACGATCGGCACACATCACTCAAGATCACTCTACCACCAACTGGCGTATCAATGGATAGAACCGAGTCTAATGATGACACCTCTAACCCCAAAGCACAAGCAAATGCATATGATATGAATGAATGTGATGCACCCGAATCCACTAAAACTCTAGCCCATGAGCTAGATACAAGAAATATACCTCAGAGCACTGACGGTCCTGCTGAGGTCTCTCTTGGAACAAGAGTAAAGGCACGACCCTGTGCTCTCTGCACCCTGCTGTCCTGCACCCTGATATCCAAATTGCTGACTGGGAGCACTAGACGTAACTCTTTTAGCTGGTGCCCATGAACTCTGAACTGAAGGCATAGTCTGTGGTGGTGGCAATGCTCTATAACCTAACTATGGGGTCGCAGGTTGTGTAAAATGTTACTGTGAACCAACCCCACCTTGTACACCCTTCTTCTGTGGACAATCCCAACTCATATGCCCCACTTGATGACAATGGAAGCACTTCTTCTCTATCATTGAAGGAATCTGTCCTTGTGTACACTCAACCATTCTGTGTCTGGGTTTATGACAGTTAAAGCAAACCACCCTAGATCGGACGGATCTAGTAGGTATAGGCACGAATGCTAATGATTAGCTCTGTTGTTCCCGTGAGAATGACCCATTATCCCTTCACTTTTTTCTAGCACGATTGTTCGAAAGGGAACCCATACTCCTAGTTTGGTTCTTCACTTCCCTTATCCTTTGGTTATCATTACCAAACCCCCTCAGCTACTAATGCCCTCTCAACCATTGCTGCATAGTTGGTCAGACCTATAATTCCGACTTTATCTCACAAATAAGGTCGAAGATCCTAAATAAATTGCTTGACCTTCAACTCTTCCATTGGAATCATTTACTTCTCAAACTGAGCTAAAGACGTGAATTTGGTCTCATATTCCATTACCGTTATCATACCCTGAGTCAAGTTGAAGAACTCTTTTCTCCTGCTATCCTTCACCGTCACTAGGAAGTACTTCTCAAGGAAGAGTACTTGAAACATGTTCTAATCCATCATCTCGGTGTCATGGTAATCTCCGATGAATTTCCATCAACGATTGGCCTCATCTACTAAATAATGAGTGGCCACTTTCACCCTCAAGTCTTCCTCTATTTTAAGCACAGTAAGAAGCTTGATAATCTAATCTAACTAGTTCTCTGCCACCATGGGATTGGATCCCCTTGAGTAGGTTAGTGGATTATGTCTCTTGATGTGTCCCAATGCCATTATCATTCGGTCAGGAGGAGCTGCTCTTGGTGGAGCTTGTGTCTCCTCTTGAGTCTCTCTTTCTGTTTCCCTTGTAATTTGCCGCATGGTAGTGACCATGTCGCGCATAAATTTCTCTCCTCCAATAGGAACAACTTCCGATGTCCTTTCATGAGCCCTTCTTGGTGGTATCTTTCTATATAGATGACAAGAAGACACTTAAAATTCATAGCATGAATGTCATGTCCAATTTATTTATACTTACTCAACATAATCCTAAACTCTAAACCCTAAACCCTAATGGAGTACAAGTAATTGATGATGTTTCTTATTCCTTTGAGTTTAATAAAGAACAAGCTTAATCAATTACTACTTTAAGGAGTGGTAGAGTGTTAAAAAACCCGGTTGATAAAATAAGGGAGAAAGAATGCAAGCGTCTGATAAATCCAAAGACTCCTTTAAATCCAAGTGATTTTCCTTTAAATCCAAAAGCTCTCTAATAATCCAAAAGATAAAGGAAAGAAAAAGTTCACTGAAGCTAAATTCTCATCTATTCCAATCTAAGAAGCTTCATATGAACCTCCTATTCCCTTTCCTCAAAGATTAAGGAACCTTCTCAATTCGGGAAGCAAGGAGAGAAATTGAAAGATATGATAGTGATCTTCAAATAAGTGAAAATCAATCTTCCTCTCCTAGATGCTATAAAACAAATTCTCTCATATGCTAAATTTCTAAAGGACTTATGCACTTAAAAGCATATATCTAGGAGCCACGGTCCTAAGAAACTCCAATTAACTAAGCAAGTGAGTTCAATTCTCCAAAATTACACCCCTCCAAAATTCAAGGATCCGGGTGCCCCAACAATCTCTTGTGTCGTTGGTGACCATGAATTCGAGAGGGCCCTCCTTGACTTTGGAGTGAGTGTTAACTTACTTCCTTACTTGGTTTATAGAAAATTAAAGCTATGAGAACTTAAGCCGACCATAATTGTGTTGTAACTTGCTGACCGTTCTGTAAGGCAACCACGTGAAATAATTGAGGATGTTCTAATCAAAGTGGACAAATTCTATTTCCCGGTGGACTTCATAGTCCTTGACACTGAACCTGTCCAAGATCCTACAAAGCATATTCCTATCATTTTAGGTCATCCATTCTTGGCTATAGCTAACGCTTGCATTAATTGTTGTACCGGGGTGATGGACATCTCCTTCGGGAATATGACTGTGAGGTTAAATACATTTGACGCATCTCACCACACTGCCAATGAAGAGAGCGAATGCTTTGGGGTAGCTATTGTGGATGAACTTGTGTACACGTCTCGCTGTAGACTGTAAACTTGGCACAATTTTTGCGGTCCTATCATGTTCTGTGTGACCCTTCGAATCCAAAAAGGAACGTATCTAAATATTTTTGAAGTATTTGAGTGTGAGAGATATGAATTGAGGGGGGAAAAGCTTAATTTTTTTATACTTGGGGCAATTTTGCAAATATACAGTCAAAAAGAAGCTTCGATGCATCGATGTTTAAAAAGTCCCATTTTCCTGTCAATTCCAGCAGCTTTTGATGGTCGATGCATCAAAACCTCTACTTCGATGCTTCGAACATCTTCGATGCATCAAAGTAACCACTTCAATGCATCACACCGAAGCACGTGACTGCATACGCATTCATTTAATATTCGAACCCCTCGTCTTTCCTTCACATTTTTCTTTCTTTTGCTCACGACTTTCTATGTTCTCTTGCTCGTCCAGAACTCCCAAACAAGCCCAACCATCTTGATCATCCATCTTTGAGTCCAAGGAGGGGATTTCACTTGCCTACAGATCCACTTGGGTTCAGTTTACACTTTTTCAAGGTAAGGGCTTTGTATTCCCTTTGTACATAGGGGCTTTGTATTCCCTTTGTACATACTTGTTTAATTTTGGAATATAAGAGTATGGGTCTTAGATTTTTGTAGGATTTGTGAGTGTTCTTGCTTGCTTAAGTTAGAAAGAAAGAATGAAACATTCTGAGATACCCTTTTTGACTAAATGTAATTTGTATATATGGGGTATATGTATATAGGCTTCAATTTTGTTTAGAATTAATATGATAAGCTTAGGGGCTATTTTTGAAATTCGTGATGTAATCTTTGTGGCCAGGTTCACTTTTGACTAGGTACTTCTGCGACCTCTCATACCATGACTAGTGATGAGGCTCCTCCCATTCCGGTTCGCGACATCCCTTGGGGTCAATGGGTGACCCGAGACTTCTCCCTGAGTATATGGTGGACATTGACGATTTTACTGAGGATCCATACGCAGCTTGGTCTCGTTCTTCCCTCATGAAGCGCCATTTGTTGGGGCTTTTGGTACCAGCAGCTGAGATTTACTACCTTAGGCTAGTTCATGTCTTCTACATGAACATGTCCTACATCCTTGAGACCCCAGATACACTACGCACCACTATTGATGGTGTCGCTATTACCATCATTGGGTGTCCACATGAGGAACCCAAAGATCTTTACTTGGGAGAGGAGCTCCGCCGGTTTCCCGACATTCCTTCCCACTTTTTTATTTCAGCCATGATTTGACACATGTGTCGGGGTCATTTTTCCGATCCTCGCACCAACTCCTACACCACTAAATCTTTGTGCCCGAGGAAATTGTGGTTCTTCGACACAATTTTCCAATGAAATGCACATCCTCTTGGCCACCGATCAAATCGTCGGGGTGAGTTTTTGAGGGCTTTGTATGCCCTTCATTCAAAATTTTGGTTCTCTTTTCCGGCTATTATTTGGGGACAGATGTCTTGGGTGTGGTAGTAACTCGTTGATAGGCCCACTCCAAGGATGACTACTGTTAGCCTACCATTTCCATTTCTTGTCACAACTCTTCTCTATTGCACGCACTTCCACTTTCTCCCCGATGAGATTGCAAGTGAGGTACCCCCTAACTTTACCTTTCAGCGATGGAGTAAGATGCTTATCCATATGCTTCTTGTTCCCAATGTCGCTCCTAAGGAAGAAGAGGGCGATCCTATTATGGACGCACTTGAGGGGGAGGAAATTTACATGGCCGAGGCCGACTCAGATATTCCTACCATGAGTCGCATCGATTATGACTATTTGGCCACTAGCATAGAGTGTCTTAGTGCCAGGCTCCAGTAGTTGCAAGTGGAGTTTGCCGAGCATTGCCAACAGACAAATGATTTTCTAGGCACTATCGGTGACGGCATGATTAGTTTGATGCAAAATAACAATCTTACACTTCAGCACCGCCGACAAACTGACACACACTTAGATGCAGTTATTGTGGGCCAGCATCAGATCCAGCAGTTGCTTCGGCAGGCGCTTGGCATGATGCTTCTACTTCTGTACCACCACCGCCGCCACCTACTCAGCCGTAGTTATAGTTTTCCTATTTTTGTTTCTCATTTTGTTTTTTTTTTATTTCCGTATGTATAGTTACAGTCCTAGAACTGTCTAGTGCCTTGTGGCACTCTATTTTGTTGCTTTTTAAGCAATTCTTTTGTATTCCATAAATTCTGGCATTTGTACTCACACATGTTTGAATTATTGGAATATTATCAACATTTTCTTTATCTTTACATTTTATTACCATCTGTTTTATTTATTTGTTTTCTAGTAAATGTATGTTATGTTGGTATGTAGTTGTACTTGTGCGGGTTTTGATGCCCCCCGTGTCCCATGCATACCCGTGTACCGTGTACCCCCTACCCTAACACGGTTGATGTTTTGACTTTTTGAAACCCATCAACCAGCTGGTAACATTGTTCTAACTCTTTTTTGTAAACATTGAGGACAATGTTTGATTTAAGTTTAGGGGTAGTATTGTACACTAGCATACACTATTTTTGCCCATTTTGCATTTTTATTTCATGTTTGCCATGATGTCCTTCTAATTGAGGATGTAATATACATAATGTCATCGATAAATGCAGCTTGTAATTAGGAGTTTTGACATTCGAAAATACTTGAACTTTTGAAAATTATATGTTAGGTTAGAACAGTCTATATTTTTGTTTAGTCTTTGTTTTTTTCCAAATTTGTCCTTAACGGCACAAACACGAACACATGCATTCAATTGTGGGGGTATACATCATATGAAGAATTTTGAAAACATTTATTTTTATTTGAACTTCTTGAAGAATGTATTGCTTTTGACAAATCAAAAGCTAAAAAAAAAAAAAAAAGAAGAAGAGAAAAAGAAAACAAACAAAACAAAATAAATTGGCAATAAGCCTTCTCACTCATTAAATTGGGCCTTTGTACCTCATGAAACATGGAGTGTTCGCATCTAAAAGGTGTGCAAGGTTAAGCAATAAAGAAACAATTGACTTGTTTAAGTTCATAGCCTAGTTAGCTCGGTTATTAAGTCTGAGGGGTGTTTTTTCACCCAATGCCCTAAAACCGTCTGGTTTGGGAGTCATTGACCCAACACTGTTACATGGGTTACTAGAAAGCTTAAAGTACTTAGGCATTGCACGGCCGATTGTGCTTAATGTTTGTAAATATTTTTGCAGTTAGTATTATGTTTTCGTGATCTGTTTTGGAAAGTTGTTTCTTCTAAGCAGGGATGTTCTATTTATTCTCCATCCACGACAATAAACCACGCATTTAAATGTATGTTCACATTTCAAAGAGGATTTTAGGGTTTGCACTTGTATGTGTATCGAACTGACCATTATGTTGAGACTATCGCTTAATTCTGACTTTCAAATGGTTATATCTATTGATGTCCATATAACTCCATAATACTTGTTGCATTTGTCATTTTGAACACCAATAAGGGTATCACTCTTTTCTAGATGATGACTAAGCAAACCACCATTTTTGCATACTTTTGTGAGTTTAGCAAACGTGTTAAATCCAATGAGACTCCACTCGTCCACTAGACGTGTCTAGGGGTTTAAAAAGCTTGTTGCATTCACTAAATGCAGCCGTGTTTCTCACGAAAGTGAAAATAGAGTAGTTGCTTTATTTTAT
Source organism: Cornus controversa (assembly GCA_026545225.1). Classification (NCBI taxonomy): domain Eukaryota; kingdom Viridiplantae; phylum Streptophyta; class Magnoliopsida; order Cornales; family Cornaceae; genus Cornus; species Cornus controversa. The sequence continues at coordinate 56,409,155 of CM048845.1, forward strand.
TTCTTTTTGTATTGCTAAGAGATTAGCAATATTTAAGTTAGGGGATATGATAAGCGTTGAATGTTAGACATTCTCGCGCCTTTACTTTTGTATTATAATCCCATAACGATACATATTGTATAGTTTTTACGTGTTTTTATATTTTTGTTGAATTTAGGTTTAGAATCAGAATTGGGCGCAATTCGACTCCTTTATAAGTTCAAGAACGCATTCCCATGACCTACCGTGCTTCATGGAAAGTTCATATCAAGGAATAGTGAATGGCGTGTCAAGACCGGAGACGAAAAACTAAAATTTTGAAGATCTGCAGAACAAGGAGAGATCGATGCATCGAAGTCTCTACTTCGATGCATTGCAGCTTCAATGCATCAAAGTCCCTACTTCGATGCATCGATCAATCCTGCAGAAGATATTATTTTGCAGATATTTTCTCCAGTTGGCCACTTGTCTCAATTCTTCTAGAAGATGCCTTGGACAAAAATTCAGTAATATTTTGAACCTCAAATCAGATATATAACTAGAAAATATGTAATAATAGGATATATCACAACTCTTGTAATAGAGAGCATATATAGAATTCTAGAGAGAGAAATTGAAGTTCTAGAGAGGGAAAGCTTCAAAGAGGGCTTTGTAAGGCCTTGAAAACCATTTTGAGCATGGGACCATCTCTGTCTGTGGAGTGCTTCCGGCCCACCATGATCAACTAATCCTTCTCTAGGGTTTTGGCAAACCCTAGTATTGTAAATATGTTCTAACTTCAATGAATTGAGAATTTTTATGTATTTTTGTGTATATGTCTCTTGCCTAAAGCCTTATATCAATATAAGTTTACAATTTCTTCATGTTTCATATGTTGTAATTTATCTTCTTGTCTTAGAATGTTTAAATTCCTTACATAATCTTCAAACACTTGTAAGTTTTACAAGGACTACAAGTGATGGCTTGAGACTAGTTTTCACTACAACATGCATAGCTAGATTTGCATAGTCCATGCTTAGAGACAGTGATTTAGCTACACTTAGGTAATTAGGTAAGTAGGTAGGTAGAGAAATCACACTTATCAAAGATGGATTATAGTATACTAAGGTGTGTGCATTCTCTTGGTGATGTTGTTGTATGTGGGACTTATCGATCAACACGTCATTTAGTACACACTTGCATGAATTCCCCTAATTTATTATAAGTGTGACATACTACGAGGTTAGTGGTGAAGTCTCAACTCTAGTCCTTAACTCTTCTCTCAAACTTTGTATTTTAATTATCTTTTATGTTTTCAAAGTAGAGTAAGAAAACAGCCAACACCCGGTTGTGATTTAAACAAGAACCAACCCTCAACCTTTAGTGAATTATTCCTACATAGTCTCTGTGATATCGACACCCTCAACTTAGAGCCTTATCCTTCAAGAATTCGTTCTATTGCGAGTGGTAAATTATAAATTACGAGTAGCGCTATCAGACACAACAACATATGTGCCGAACACACGCAACATTCATTACTTAACAGACACTTTGCCACGCATGGTATATCCAACATTAACAGAACTCATGCAATGACAAACACTCTGCCACCCATGTTACATCCTAACGTGAACATAACTAATGCAATGAAATCTTGCATCACACACCTTCAATTTTCATTCAATTTTTCTAACAGAAAGAACAAAGGAAAAATTGCTTCTATGTTGAAAATAAATCTATACTAAGGACGGGAAATCTAACAACATGAAATTACAGGACATGGATATGTAAAGTACAAAGGAAAGTAAATGAAATTGAAGTTGTTGATTATGTAGATGTTGAACATCTTCCAATATTCAGAACTTGTATTTATACAAATGTGATAGCAGATATTTTCTACCATAATTGCTTGGCAGTTTCTTTGTTAACAACATTTTTTGCCATAACTGTTTGGTAATTATTTTTAACCATGAGTGATGTCTTGAATAATTACCATTTGTCACCACTCTCACATGCTATAACTGCCATAGGGTTACCAAAGTGCCATGTCATCATCATGTGGGATCCAATCACCATTTTCGGTTAGAGGATTTGTTGAGGTGCAAACATTAGACTCTTCTCAATAAATGGACCTTCTTCAATTTCTGCCCATTTTTTAATTTCTTACAAAATTTTCAGATTATCAAAAAATGTTTATATTCTCTATTTTTTTTCAAGGTTGAATAACTCTGACCTTACTTGAGATTTGTCTTATTATCTCTCAGATGAAACTTTTTTCATAACTACTCTGACCTCCCCTGTCAGAATTTTACCATATGTTAAATTATCGTTTTGCCCTCTTTAACAATTATGTGTATGATGACCTCATCAAAAAAATTCAAAATGTCAAAAATGCCAACAAGATTTCTAAAATCCCAATATAAATTATTACAATATATATACACATATACCATCACATGTATTGTTCACCTTCACAAACAAACCCACCCTGCTATTGTGTAGCCTAAACCCTAGCTGTCGATAACCCAAACCACCATTCCTGACTTTCACATCATCACCCTCACACCCAAATCAAAATTATTACCAAACAAACCCTTACCCTACCGTCGCACCCACCAAAACCCATCACTATAGTGCGAACTACTGGCATAATCCCTTAAAGTAGAGTGCTTGTTTAGACATGGGGAAAAATGTCACTTATACAACCAATTTTGTGCATCAGAAATATAGCCCATAACCCAAAAAAATACAAAATTGAAAACTATTTTCACAAACCCAAACCTCTATCACTTTGCCTATTGTTAACTCTTGTCGCCGGAATCCATCTCCATCTTTTTTAGATGTCGTTTCTCCCATTGTTTTCATAATCAGTGTGTCACAGATGCCATCACTCAGTGACTCACCGCCATAATTATAACTGATCGTCATTGGTGACAAGGTAATTTTTTTTGAAATGGGGACCATATCAAACGATAATGATGTTATCGAAACAACTATAACTGCTATTCGCCAATACCACCACAATATAAGGCCATCCGTTGTAGGGCTCTCTGCATGGGCTCTTTACAATTCAATTGGGGAGAACTAAGTCAACGTTTTGAGCTGATGTGGCTCTTTCCAATTGTAGAGATTCTAGTCCTCTGGTATGGTACCTCTCTATATTATTACTTTAATTTTTTTTATAGACATTATATATTTTTCCCACAAATAAAGAAATAAAATAAAAATACATTACAAATTTTCTCACAAATAAATAAATAAAATAAAAAACATTATATATCACCATTCTCTTGATCTAATTCTATTATTTTAAATATTTTCTTCTCACAAAATAATTATATGTTACATTATTAACTAATTTTATAATTTGATATATATAATCATATTTAAAACATTTTTTTTTATTTAAAACAATTGATTTCAATACAATTCTAATTAAAATAGAATTTGAATAGAGAAAGATAGAGATAGAGAGAGAGTGAAAGCCGAGAGAAAGAGAGAGAAGAGAAATTAAATAAATAAATAAAAAATGGGGCCCGAATGTGCTCTTTACATGAGTCCTATATGTAGAGAGCCTGCAAACTAAAAAATACATGGGGACCGTATTTGAGCGAGCCCCATACCATCTCAAAATAATATTTGCATTTGTTGTAGAGAGCCTACAACGGATGCCCTAAGGCAGTCTTGTTCATTACTTTTTGGCACCGTACCGTACCTCCATCACCACTTTCACAATAAGTTTTGAAGGTTGTGAGAGATCCTTTTTTTGGCGGTTGTTACTCTTGTTCCCATCAGGAGAAATCCGACGAAGTAGTGGCTTTAGCGAGACAAGAGGGAAATGATATAAAGACGTTCGGTGAGGGTTGCTTCCTTGATCCAGATTGTGAAGGACATGTTCAATTGTAGCAAATTTTGGGTAGGTGCTGCATCGAACACTAGTGGTTGTTTCTTGTTGTAAGTGAAAGCAACGAAAGACTTAAGTTCAAAAATGGCAAATGAATCCACCTCCACTGGAATAGGTATGGAACCTTGGGCACCCCTTACTCCATTCCCTCTTATGAGTCTGGAATGGTGGGGCGAGAACTCCCAGATCCGGCGCTTTTTCAGCATTTTCTCCTTCGGTCGAGGAGAATACAACAGCAAGATGAATTCTCAATTAACTAACAAGGAGGAAAAGAGAGGCCATCGGTACCCCAAGTGAAGGGGAAGGGGAATCACTCCTTCATACTCTTCTCGCGTGGCACCATTCCTTAAGAATGTCCCCAGAGGTAGTCTAATCACTGAGATGACGAGCTTTACTGAGCGAGAGGCATTAGTCCGAAGTGGCTCACCAGCGATCATACCATTGAATAGGTTTCCCATGACTCGTACATAAATCGGTGCAGGGATCATGGTTCCAAGGACATCGGTCACAAGAATAGTAGCCATAAGTTGGCCAATACAACATACACTAGGGTTTTCCTAAAATGAGAGGAGGACCCACAGCGAAAGCATTGAAGCCCAATGTACCTTTTATCTCCCTCTCATGCCATCCTTTTCCCACCTAAAAAGATACCGTACTTGTTGACTTCTTTCGACTGCTAGCTAAACGGAACTCGCCGCTGCCCGACAAAAAGAGTGAAAGGCGGGTGAGGGGAAGACTCGCTAGTATTGGTTAGATCGGGGAGAGCGGAAGGAGAGTCAACTTCAATGAAGACTGTATAGCCTTAACTACCTATTTGCCAACAATTCCGCAAGCCTTTTTAAAGAAGGTCCAAAGAGCGATCAACCAAAAAAAGGAAAAATATTTGAGAGGCAGAGAAACAGAAATTGAGTAATAAGAGTTAATACAAAATTGAGAGAGAGAGAGAGAGAGAGAGAGAGAGAGATAGAGGAGAAAATCGCATAAATGTTTTTGTTAAAATGGTGGAAGCTCTCGTTGTGAGTGTGATCACCAAAGAAGAGAGAAATAGAGGGGTAGTTTTGCCAAAATATAAGTGGTTAAAATGGTCATTTTATTATTTCAAGGATAGTTTTGACATTTAGAAAGAATTAACTAACATAAGGGTGATCGAAGATATTTGGACAAACTTTAAGGGAGGTTGACTATCATTTTACAAAAAGTTTTAGCCAAACGATAATAAGAGAAACTTCATGCGAGGTCAAAAATATTCACCCACTTTTTTTTTTTAAATATGTATTTTTTTTGTTTATTATTTAGATTTTCTCGACACAATTTAGAGTTACCAAAAATTTCTTGAAATTACCAAAAAAAAAAAAAAAACTGTTCTCTATTTTTTATTTTTAAAACAAGCTCAACATTTTTGCTCAGGCACAACATAATCAAGAGCCTCACTTAAACACTTAGAGCTAGTTTGATATGCATGAATGAAATGGAATGAGAATGAGAATGAGAATAGAATAGAATGGAATGACCATTCTCATTCAAATGTTTGGCTGTAGATAGAGAATGATATAAGAATGAAATAATAATACATTTCAACATACTATACTTTTTCATATAAAACATAATCAGTTTTAAAAATGGAACATTTGGCCAACTTTAATTTAATTATCATGTGAAAAAAAAAATTACCCATTCAATTAAAACTTTCTAAATCAAGATATAATCTGTCTTTTTCTTCTAATCAAGATTAATATAATCCAAAAAAAAAAATTAATACTTTATTAAAAACTGAAAGTGATAAAACAAGAACCTTACTTTTTCTTTTATAATTTAATTAATATATATATATATATATATATATATATATATATATATTAGTTGTAAAAGAGAGAGATAAATAATGAAAAGAGATGGGATGATTTTAATAATGAGTGAAAATTGAATAATCATTCTATAACTCAAGCAATGGAATAATTTTGTTGGAATGAGCATTCTAAGGGAATGATTTGAAATAATCATTTCATTTCTAATGTAACACAACAAACGAGAGAAAGAGAATCAGAGGTAGAATGACCATTTCATTCTATTTCCATTCCTGCGTACCAAACGAAGCATTACACTATGAAGTTCAAGTCTCATAGTTGACCCAGAAAAGTGTCTAAGCATGTATGTTCCCAAGCCAACTCTGAAATCTAAACGCACATTCTTTTCATAAAGCCCAATTTTAGTCACTCCTGGCTCCAAACCACGAGACCAATTTCGATCAAAGATGGCACTCATCACCTTTACTAGGAGGCTCCCAAGAACACACTGCCAACTCTTCCTGCCCTACATCCTTACCTTGACTATTCACCCACTAGCTCCTCCTCCTCCTCCTCCTCATACCTCACAACAGACTGTACACTATTTAACTTCGACATTTCATCGAACATGTCTCGTCCCCTGTCATTCCCTCCAAAACAGCCCCCATTTCTCTACACTCCAAACCAACCACAATCAAAGTCTTAATAAGCCAGTCGATTTTGAGGAATTCAAACCCGAAACCCATCAACAAAACCAACTGGGTATCCATGAACTGGTTCAGTTACTCAAGAATGCCGAAGGTTTTGTTTCAGAAGAAGAAGCCATTGCTTTTCTTGATGATTCCTGCGTCGAACTGAATAAAGATTTGATTCATTCGACGATTTGGGCAGTGAGAGGTGAATGGAAATTGGCATTCTTGGTCTTCAAATGGGGCGACAGATGGGGTTGTAATGATGAAAAAACTTGTTGTTTGATGGTTTGGGTATTGGGTAATCATAAAAAGTTCAATACTGCTTGGTGCTTGATTCGTGACTTGCATCGGTCTTCCGTGGATACACGAGCAGCTATGCTTATTATGATTGATAGGTAACATTCAGCTTTTCTACACCTCCGAATACAACAAACTCTATGATATTTTCTTTGGTTTAAATTTCGATGCATTAGTGAACAGGCTTACATAATGCAACATAAACCTAGTTTTTTTGCTTTGGGGTTTTGAAGTGGTGTAGATGGTGAGAGACATATATATCGTTGTTACTACAATGTCTTACTCTTTTAATCTCAAAACTTGATCCTTCATTCTTTGTCTCTCTTAAACTATAGGGAGGAGGAAACTTAGTGTTGGATTTGTTTTATTATGCCATTTTTTTAATGATTTTTTGTGTGTCCGGAGCCCTGAAATAAATGTGTTCCTGTTAAGCTTACCTAGCTTAAGGCATTGTTGCAGATTTTGAATATTCCGAAAACTCACTACTTTGAGTAGCTACATGAAACCATATTGTCCATCATAATTAAACAATTACAGAGTAATGTGTGTGTAACCAGATTAATGAGGTTGAAAATATGCTTCATCTTTTTATAAAAGCTTTGTTCCATGTCCTTAGGTTTTTTTATCATCGTCGACATCGTCTTCGTTCTCATTGCCTTTATCCGATATGAATGAGGTCTGCCATATGAATTCTCCTTTTCCTTTCTTTTCTAATTACTTCCTCACATGTTAGTTTTGGTTGGTCTTTGTCTCTTACCTTCTATACAAGTAATCTTTCTTTTCTTACTGATTCATCGACAGGTCTACAAAATGCTATATATATCAATACCACCCAAGTTTATTTTCTCTTATCTTATTACTAAATACTAATATAGGCCAGTCTTAATTTTTCTCACAGGTTGATTACTAAGCCTATTTCTTTTGGCAACTCCTATCATCTATCTCAACATTCTCATTTCAGCTACATGAATGCGAGTTGCTCTTGTTTCTTTTTTAACACCCAACATTCTGCTCCATATAAGATACTTGGCTTAATAACCATCCTACTGAATTTTCCTTTCAATTTATTTGATGTTCATTTATCACATAGTATGCAACTAGCCTGTTACCATTTTATCCAATATGGTTGAATCCTACTGATTACATTAGTATCTAACCTTCGTTCTTTTGTATTATTGATCCTAAATATCGGAAATGGTTATTTTGAGTAATCTTTTGGTTCTAACATTATTATATTTATATTTTCTTTCTTACTTTATAAAATTTGCATTCCACATACTTTATTTAGTCTTGCTAATTTTTGAGCCTTTTGCTTCTAATATATTTATCTATGTTTCTAATTTTATTGGTTTATCTATTTCAACATATTTTTTATTTTGTTTTAATTTAAGTCTAACTTTTGAAGTCCCATATTGCCGGCTATTCTGTAATAACTGAATAAAATTTGAAATACACATACTCCCTGTTATTCCATAATTCTTGATTTCATTTGTATGGCTTACGAATCTTTTATATGGTTGGACACCACATGGCATGAGATGGCCCTCTCTTTCCTCGGCATTCGAAAAAAACAACCTGGCCTGAAAATGCTGACTTCTCATTCTTTTCTACTAGTTTCTGTTTCCTTGTTTTTGAAAATTTCTGTCATTATTCTGCTTCAAAAATCATGAACTAGAAGGCTGTCTGAATTGTTTCCTTTATATTGCTTTTGAGTAGAATGCTCATAGAACAAACATTTTTGGGAGTTTCGGGAAACTTCTTCTTTGTTTTCTTTGTAGTACTTTTACGCAGTTCTGAGAGAAAAAGGAGAGGTTGCCACCCACTTCAACTTTGTTCTCAAAATGTGTGTTTGTGAGAGAGCGAGCGAGCTGGCCTATCTTCTTCAAATTAGATAGAAACTGTATTTAGGTTTCACAACAGTTCTAGGTTTGTTGATTTCAAAACTCCAATCTTACAAATAGTAATTCAAATTATGGTTCTTGTTTACCCTTTTTTTTGTTTTTAACATTTAATATTTTTGTTTTGACAGCTATGCAGCTGCAAATGATCCAGGCAAGGCTATGCAAACGTTCCAAATAATGGAGAAGTTCAGAATGACTCCTGATCTGAAAGCATTCTATGCACTCTTAAATACTCTCTGCAAACATGGAAACATTGAAGAGGCTGAAGAGTTTATGTTTCTAAATAAGAAGCTCTTCCCCTTGGAAATTGAAGGCTTCGACATAATTCTAAATGGCTGGTGTAATATATCTCTTGATGTATTTGAAGCTAAGAGAGTCTGGAGACAAATGTCCAAGTGCTGTATTACGCCAAATGCAACTTCATATACCCACATGATCTCCTGCTTCTCAAAGGTCGGGAACCTCTTTGACTCACTAAGACTGTACGATGAAATGAAGAAAAGGGGCTGGGTCCCGGGACTTGAGGTTTACAATTCTTTGATTTATATACTTACTCATGAAAATTGCCTGAAAGAAGCTCTTAAAGTTTTGGGCAAAATGAAAGAGGCAGGTTTGCAACCTGATTCTACCACTTATAACTCTATGATACGTCCCTTATGTGAAGCAGAAAAGCTAGAGGAGGCAAGAACCATATTGGCTTCTATGCTGGGGGATAATATCAGTCCAACTATTGAGACATACCATGCATTTCTCGAGGTTGCAAGTTTGGAGGAAACTTTAGAAGTTCTTAGCCATATGAGGAAAGCTGCTCTTGGTCCGAACTGGGATACCTTTCTTCTGATTTTCAGTAAATTCTTCAAATTGGAGCAACCTGAAAATGCCTTGAAGATTTGGGTGGAAATGAAGCAGTATGAGGTAATGCCTGATTGTGCACATTACACTTTGTTGGTGGAAGGGCTGGCAATGTGTGGGTTATTGACCAAGGCCAGAGAACTCTACGCTGAAATGAGATCAAATGGCATTTTAGACAACCCAAAGCTCAAGAAGCTTTTGAAGGAACCAGAACGAGGCAGCAATAATCAAAGAGAATCACAAGGGCAGCTTACTGTTGTGAGACGCATCAAGAGAGGTACCCAGGTATGTCATGCGAAAAGCAGTTTGATTAGAAGAAAGAAACGTGGTAAGCGGTCTAGAAAGAAGACAGCAAGCGTAACACAGAACTCTGGCTAAATATTCAAATCTGTGAAGGGTCACTTGTGTCTAGCTGATAAGGAAAAGCACCATAAAAGGATAACTTTAAACTTTACAGCTACCAATAGCAAGCAGTAATTCAATTGGTTTCTGTAGCCTGCTCGTGGAAACCTCAGCAACAAGAAGTCACAGTTCAAGTTGATGCTCGGAATGGAGTGGGGCTGGGTGGTTATACACCATTCTAGCTTGAGGGAAACATCTGTTCTTAATGCACAAAATGAAGGCCTAATGGAAGGTTTTATTTTGCAGCTCAGAAAAGGAGGTAGTAATATGGTTATAGAAGATAATTTAAGAGCCTCTCTTGCCAGATATTATTTGTTGTGCTTCCAAGCATTCATAGATATCTGGAACCTCTGGTCAAGCATCTCAGTTATTTCAGGTAGCTTCTGGCAAACTTGCAAGTTGATTTCTAATTAATCAACTTCTCAATGAAGGTTCTTTGAATTGGTAATCATAAGTAGCATCACTGGTAATGTAGCAAAACCATTGCTGTAATTGTTACTGTATGGATGGTCGGTATGCTGAAATGTACTTTTAAACTTCCAATTTCCAGAACATAAAAAAAAATAGGAAGTGGACTGATTTTGGTTTTTTCCATCAAATTTTGCTAAATGAAGGCCAATATTTTGTTTGAATGCTATTCAGAATGGATTTGGAAATGTCTTTTTTCATTATGGATTTTCAAGTGGTTTTCAAAATTTTCATTTTGATCTTTTGGCTGGATTTTGTAAAAAGTAGATACAGTGACTTGAAGGCGAATAAGAAGTTATGCAGATTTATGCGACTTTGAGGCTGTGTACGAATACGATCACTCTCCTTGAGGCGTTATTTGCCCCCTCACGAGTTTGCTCTTAGGTTTTTATTTGGCAAAATAATTCCGAATACAACAAAGTCTGAAAAGAAGAATGACTTGGGCCTAATGTCGCCGCACGCAATCCATTGCCCCCCGCGCACGGAGAACATTTGCCAAAATTTCATATTTTCCCTCCATTTTATTTTTCAAATTTACATTAGAAAGCAATTTATTTCCTTGTACTACAATCTACTCAACAGATTTGTGATGTAAATTCTCTTGGTTCACCAAATTTCTTTTGTCTCGTCACCATGGAACCAGCTGTTTATAAGGTTTGTGTCATTAACATCTTTCAATAAAGCCACTCTCATTTATTTAATAGGTTATCCGAGTTGAGAGTGAGTCTAGGTTATTCCAGTCTGACCTAGACGTCACATGTTCAGTGACGAACTCAGGAATTTTTGTGAGGGGGCAACCTTTAACACTAATTTTTTTTTAAGTCATTGTAATAATTCTGTTGAATAAATTTATCATTGTTCATTAATAATTTTTACTTTATTATTAAAAAATTTCAAAAAAAATATTTACTTCATTATTTTTTTAATTTATCTATTAAAAATTAAATGAATTTATTAATTTAAATTATTTGTATAGATATAGAGAGAGAGGGGACAGAGAGAAAAAAAGGGAAAAAGAGAGAGAGGGGACGAAGAGGGGAAAAGAGAGAGAGATAAATATTAAAAAAAAAAAATTAGGAGGGCTTAGTGGGTTTTTTTTGTAATTTTAGGGGAGGCAAGGAGTTATATATAAGTATATAATTTAAAAAATAAGGGTATATAAAAGAGGGAAAATTTTTTTGAGTGGGGGCATCTGCCCCCACTAGACCCAATGTGGGTCCGTCCCTGCATATGTTAGAAACACGAAAATAGCTTCTAAAAGTAAAGTAACTTACACTAAAAGGCGACAAGAGTCTCGTCCACTTGATTTGTCTCTGTATCAATATCCCATATTTGATAGTTTCTTGAAATGTATGAATGATAGGTCAATTTTGGTTAGTATGTTGAAAGGAGAGAGCTTTACTTCTAACTCACCAGTACCATAATTAGATTGGCTAAACAAGGTGCTATAACAAGCCATGCTTGGTGAATGGTGATGTTCCAACGGTCATGCTGATTCTCCTATATCCATGGATTGCGGCAAAGGTATCCAAGAATGAAAAAGGAAAACACAAGTGCTCCACTTCAAAGCTATCGTTTTGAAAACAGAAATGTTGAATTAATAAATGCCCCACGCATGTGATTCTGACATTGCTTTTCAGTCGCGTGGGACTAACATTATTCAAAATATGGCATTTGAATGTGGGACCATTTACTTTTGTACGCGTTTTTGGTGTTGTAGGATGTTGTGTACGTTTGCGACATAATAAACCCTAGTGCAACAATATTATTTTGAGTCACTAATATAATGGTATTACAGTCTCAATTTAATGTATTAAAGCAACTCTCATAGCTTTTTCGAATTTACTTCAAATTTTAGGTCCACAGCAACTTTTTCAGATTTTTACTAGCAAAAAAAACAATATTTTAATAAATTTTTTTAATTAAAATTTAATTTTCTTAATGATTTTTTAAACTATTTTTTAACGGCTATATTTCTAACGACTTTTAAGATGTTATAAAATATTATGAAATTATTTTTTGTACAAATATATTATTAAACGATACAATATCTATTATAGATTAAACAAAAATAATACAAGTTAAAACGATACAATATTCATCATGGATTAAACAAAAATAATAAAACAATACAATTTGCTAACAATTGCACAAGTCCTATGGAGTGCTAGGTGGCCAACATATGCATCCATTTCCATCCGTATTTGCTGTTGTTTTTCTTATTCCGACTCTGTTTCGCTGCTTTATGTCCTGGTGGTCGGTCTAATGGTTGAGATTCAGCAATATCGGGTGAATCTTCTGACATGTTGAACTGTGCTGATCCTTCGCAAGGACTAGAATCGTGCCCTGCATTACTTGATAGAGTTGGTGGGTTTAAGAATGTAACAGGCTCGTTGATGTTGATTCTAGTGCTCCTCTTTTTTGTGTGCGTAATTTTAGATTGGTTTCTCCTTTGTTCAAGACAATATGCATGCCATGTTGAACAGTTTTTTAAAATGTTCCAACTACTATGGAGTTTAAATTCATCATTCATAGTGGCATGATAAAGATATTGAGCTGAAGTAATCTAAATTAAATAATTGTACCATAATTATAATAAAATAATTATTCATTTAAAAAATAATATGGTAAAGAAATTAATTAAAATAATTAACTTACCATATCATGATTGTTGAAGTCACTGACCTGATTCATTTCTATTGTAATCAAGCATTTAGATCATTTGCTAATTTTTCTTTGGATGGTGGACCAACAATTTGTCAAACCTCCATCATTTCGGGCAATTGGTGCACCAAGTTGTATTTGAAATTCGACAAGAATTTTTTCCCATAACATCGACTTCGGTTGGTCTGCATCGGTGATCATTGCTAACTTCCACACATGCACTGCATAGAGCTAGGTCTTCGACGGTGGACCAATTGGGCATTCGAGAAACCGGTTACTTTTGAGAAGGTCCAACATTACTAGATTACAACAATTCCGACAAATAAAATGGGACTGATTGAGCAGACGAAAATTTAGTTGATTGAGTAGATGGAAATTGGGAATCACCACCATAACATTCATAAGATTGGTCGAATGATAAAAAATCATCATTTGATAAAGGGTTGAAATTGAAATTTGGTGGTGTAAAATTTATGAAATTGGACTTTAGAATAAAAAAATAACTAAGATTGAGAAAATAAAAGATTCTAGGCTTTAAGGAAGAGAAAATATGGATATTTGGTTGTGAGATGAATAAATGTAGGGTTTGGTGTATTTACAAGGGGAAAAATATGAAAAAGAAAAAAAAAACTAAAAAAACAACAAATTCTTTTGTTATTTTTCCCCAAAAGAGACGTATAGGCATAGTTTGGGTCTGCCAAATAGTGCCTAATGGCTCTTTGGCAGGCCCAATATTTTTTTATTCTTTATTTTTTATAAAAAAAACCCATTTAAAACACCCAAAACCTGAAAAAACGGGTTTTGGCATCCAAGCAGGCTCTGTTTGGAACAATCAACGATCATATAACTGTTGGCGTACACATGGTGTACCGTGTGTTTTTTTTATTAAAAAAAATACTTACCGATTTCAGTAAGTATTTTTTTAAAAAAATAAGGACCCCTTGAAGCGAAGACCACATGAACAGGCTTCGTCTAAAGATTGGCTAGATTTAGCCAACCGTTTGGCCAAGCAAAGCCTGACCCACCATTTTTGGCCAAGTCATTGGAGCCCAAAAAAGGTGTTGCTTGGCTATATTTGGAGTTTGGCCAAGCCATTGGAGAAGCTCTTGCAAGAGAGGATCTAATCCTTAAGTGTGTGGTATTTGATCATGGAATATAGATTCTGATACATTAATATATCTATATCTATATAATATAGAAGCTTGGTATAATAAGGCCAAAAGAGGCAATCTAATGGCCAAAAGTGGTTAAAAAAGTAATCATGTGGTCCAAAATGTCTTTACTATCCACGGTCTAAAATCACTCTATCGAATGATACGATTGTGAGTGCATGATATTACCGTATGTACGAACATACACTAGTGTGTGTGTATATATATATCTCTCTTTTTGTCGACAATGATGATGTTCGGGCTCTTAGAACATGTGCACGATTGTTTTGTTTTTGGAGTGACTCTAAGAAATTTCAAACTCTAGACCCCACGGTCGTATGTGCAAGAAGAGTATATACAAGAAGTTTTGGCATTTTAGTCTGAAAAGCACTATAATTGGGTTTATAAAGATAAATCTCTAACAAAACAAATCAATATCAGATTTTAATGTTTAAGCTAGATTCTTGCCTTGAGACTGTTAGGTCACTATAACTTAAAGTCGGCAAATTTCAGTATAAAACAAAGTACACATCCTTAGTTTTTAACATGTCTATTTTTTCAAAAATAAATTTAGTTACTCAGGGTTAAGTGTTTGTTACCTTGAATTCATGAGTTCACCAAGGGTGAAAAGGTAAAAAGACCTAACAAATACTAAACTAACATGTTAGAATTTTAATTAAGCATTCATAACATTTATTATATTTAGATTGAATTGCATATATGCACGATTGAGTGGTGTAAAACGGGTTGCCAATGGCTATGATGATCGTTTGGACCACCAGAACCAAACAGGTAGGTTGACACATTTTTTGGAACTGTTTGTCAAACTCGTTTGACTCGAAAAGATCTATTTCCGATCAAAATCGGGCCAACGATTAATACTCGCCAACTATGCTTGTAACATACATTGTGTTTTGTCAAATTCTATTGTTTAGGACTCCAAAATTGCATTTTTTAATCTCATAGGAAGATTGTTGAATATTTCAGAATTTTTTTGGAGGTCTAAACGAACATGAATTCTTTTGATTTTTGTATTTAAATGTTCTTAGTTAATCTTGTCCTAAAATCCTAAAGTTGCTACATTTTCTTCATAGTAGATTGTTTCTACTTGGCTTAGGGTCTTGTGGTTTTTCTCATGAGATTTTTCACTTGAATTTGGTGTTCTCATGCAAACGCTTTAAATTTACTTTATACTTTTCTTTATCATAGTGTGGTAGTTAATTAGCATGTTGAGATTTGAACCACCATATATAAGTTTATTTTGGTTTTAAGCAACGACAAGAAGTCCTAGCCCTTAGGAGGCTATAAATATGGTTAGGGTTGCAAATAAACCGAGTTGTTTATGACAACTTGAGCTTGACCTGTTTAAGGCTTAGCTTAGGCTTGTTTGTTAAGCAAACGAGTTGAGCTCGATTTCTAGGTTCGTTTAGTAAATGAGCAAATTAAGTTCGGCTCGTGTAGGCTCGTTATATATATTCGCCAAGATAAGCTCGTATAGGCTCGTAAATACGTTTATAAACATAAGCTTGTATAGGTTCATGAACGTAAAATCATGAACATAGGCTTGTATAAGTTTATAAACAAACCAAAACGATCTTGAGTTAAATGAGTGAAGCTCAAGCTTGTCAGGATCTCGAGCCGAGCCCACAAATGAAAGAGTAGAGTTGAGCTTGAACAAACTGTAGTTCGGCTCGATTATTGTTGTGGACTTAGTCTTGTGACCTAAAACAAAGGCTAGTTGTTTCCATAGATAGGACGAAAAACTCAACCGATCGAACTCAAGTATAGAACTTTTAGGGTTTGGTTTGCTTGTTTTGGACTTAACTTGAAGTGTGATGAGCTCAAAAAGTTGAGTAGAATCTTGACTCATGTTGTTTGCAAACAGACTCGACTTAATTCATGAGCATGAGACATATTACTTTTTCATTTTACTTTATATTTATATTAAATTTTATAATTTTTTATTAATAAATATATTACAAACTTTTTTACAACTCGGATCTCTGTGAGATGGCAAGTGCTCTCGTCGAAAGCGATGTGTCACGGGTTCTAGACTTGGGAGCGGGCTTTTCAAAAAATGGGGATAAGATTTACTGACATCTACCTCTCCCAAACGTTGCTCAAGCAAGTGCCTTGTGCAATGGGTACGACTTCTTATTTTTATTTTTTTATATTACAAACTTTTTAAACATGTGTGTTAAAGTTTGAGCTTGACTTTGATAAAAATAGGTTACAGACTACTCAATGTAGATAGAGAATGACTAACGAATAATTTTTTTTGCTTTTAACCTTGGCAATAAATTTACACACACTTCGCTTATTTTTTGTTTTTAACCTTAACAATAAACTCATTCATATATTCACTTTGTTTCTAAAAAGACTTGAATTATTGACTTTCTACTTCCGAAGATAAGAAAGTATTACTAGATTACAATCTTTTGTAGTCACTAACATATATATAATTTTTCCTGAATCACAAATAAATATGTAATACATGACATTATATAAATCATAGGACAATTAAATATTGAATACATGACATTATATAAATCATATGACGACACATATTGACAATCTTTTAATTTCATTATTTAATCGATCCACATTTTGGACTTCCAACTCGACTTATTTACATTGTTGGCCTTTTAACTTGACAAACTTAATGAAATATTGTTTATAAGAAATCTATATTTAATGAAAGAGAAAATACCCTATATATATATATATATATATATATATATATATATATATATATATATATAATGCACTGAAAAGTAAAGTACCCCTCCTTGTAATTGAGAGTATACTGATTCATAGAAAGGGAATTAAATGCCTTTTTTTGCATAACATAAGTAGGTTCAAAATTTCTTGGATCCGTTATATAACTGCTGTGTAGTAAAGATACTACTCCATAGTTCCATACTTCTACGCGGTCAACTGTAGTCAACAAAAAAAAAGTTAGCTACTGACCAACCAAATCAATCATGTCCACCTCAGCCTCACCTCACCGCCTTTTCTTCCTTATCCTCCTCCTCGTCGCCGCCGTCTCCACCGTAGGCGCCACCGACCACATCGTCGGAGCCAACCGCGGTTGGAACCCCGGAATCAACTACACTCTCTGGGCCAACAACCACACCTTCTATGTCGGCGACCTCATCTGTAAGTACTACTACTATATATATATATATATATATATATATATACATTCAGCTCTGTTTATCTCTCTAGATCTATCACACTCTCACTCTCTCTCTCTTCTTTTTTGCAGCATTTAGGTACCAGAAGATGCAGTACAATGTGTTTGAGGTGAACCAAACAGGCTACGACAACTGCACAACCGAAGGTGCTGTGGGCAATTGGAGCAGTGGAAAAGACTTTATTCTCCTCGACAAAGCCAAGCGCTACTACTTCATCTGCGGCACAGGCGGATGCTATAGCGGAATGAAGGTTTCCGTTCTCGTTCATCCTCTTCCGCCGCCGCCTACCGCCGCCGTTGCGGAGGGGAACTCGCCGTCGAGTTCCGCCGAGGTTTCCCTATCCCTCCAGGTGGTTGTTAGGGTTCTGATGGTTGTGTTTGCATCGATCTGGATTGGATCTAGCTGCTAACATCTGGCTGTGATCGATCTGTTTTCATTTGTACTCAAATTTTATGTGGTTGTGTTTTTTTAATTTATTTGATTAGGGTAATGGAATAGCTAGATCTGTTTCATCTCTCTTTTTCTTGGTTTTGTTCTCAAGAGTACAAATTTGTTTTGCTTTGCTTTGCTTTGCTTGTTTTTAACGGTGAAGATTTCGAATATATTAGCAATCTTAATGCAGGTTCGAGTTTGTGTCGAAGTCTCTGGACATCTTTGTTTGAGATTTCCCAATGATGAAAATCAACAGTATAACGGGTATAATCAGTAATGCCATTGCAACTTACAAATATCTTTTCAACATTTTTTTTTTTTTTTTTTAATAATGATTTGGCGAGGAAATATCATAATGATGTTAAACTCTACTTACAAAAAAAATAATTAAACTAGTCTGATTTCGGCTTGTGTATTATTACTCAAATTTTTTTTTTTTTTTTTACTATCCACTTTCAAAATTTGGCCTTGAGAAATTATACCTTACAATCATTGTACCACGTTATTGGTATAATGAAGCATCAGAAACATATTACTAAAGCAAACATGTTGGTTACATTGACTTTCTCTATTACGGTTAATCAATATGCAGATCTTAAAAATGAAGTGAAAATGTCATTTATGCCCTTCATTTTATAAGATTAAAATAATAAAAAAATACCTTGTAAACAAAATTACTATATTACCCCCTATGTCTCTCTCTCCACCATCCTACAACTAGGGCGACAAACAAGTTGAGTCAAGTAGTGGTATGTTTGAGCTCGCCTCGGTCTTGCAACAGAGTGCTCGAACTCGAGTTGAACTTCGTCCTAAGTGTTTGAACTCGATTTGTCAACATTCACAACCAACTTGAAACTTGTTACAAATACATATATATATTACACACAATCACACATAGGTATGCATAAATTTAGAAAACAAATTAGGCATTTTTCTGTGTGTGTATATATATATGTTTGATCGTACCTAGTCGTTGAGTTGAGTTGTAACTGACCTTGTTCTACACTTCAATCTCTAATCTCCACAAGTTTTTGCCATCAAAAGGCATTCCAGACTTGCAGATCTACCATTAACGCGATATGTTATGCCCCGATTTCTCATACCCAAATTGATACAGAAATTAAGGGTGAGGAAAGTTACACATCAACGCTTTCATCGTTGATTATTCTCATTTTCCTTCCTTATCATGAAAGCTCACGAAACCTCATAATGAAACTAACTAAATTTAATAGTCTCACACTAGGCTACGTACGTATGTCGCTACCCTAATTTCACTCACAAGATAACTTATCCCATTTCAGCCCAGTTTCAGTTGGCTGATCATTTTTTCAACCCGTTGAAATGGTCTATTTCATTTGACTGAAACCCAGTTTTAGTCGACCGAAATGATAGTTTCACTGATCCTAGTTTTCTAAACTCTCGGCTTTGAAAATTCTAATTCAACCAGACAGTTGATGCATCTGCCGATTGACTAATGGTTGAATTTCGGTTGGTTGAAGCCTAGTTTCGGCCAACCGAAACAATGGTTTTCTTGACTCAAAAAATCCCAACTCTTGGGTTTCAATTTCCTAAATCGTCCAGCCAGCTAATAGGCCCCTACCAGGCAACTGAAACCCCCTAGATCAGCCCAAACACCTGTTTAAGTATATCAAACCATTCACATAGCCTAACATACACTTATACATGTCTATATACAATTATAACATGTATAAAAATCAATTAAATCATAAAAATACTTCATACTTGAAAATATACTCCATTTATACAAAATTTTCTTGTCCAAAACCAACATTCATAGTACAAGTGCCTATATACAACATCTCAAAACATAAGTCTCCTTATAAATTTCTAAATGCACAGTGTCTATATTATGGATGTGCATAACATAAAAACAACCAAAAAGAGTTCTTCCAACTCTAAATCCAACTCAAGGTTGGTCACTATCCATGACATCTTTGCCATGACTTGAAATTGTTAATGTAGG
Organism: Cornus controversa; assembly: GCA_026545225.1. NCBI lineage: Eukaryota > Viridiplantae > Streptophyta > Magnoliopsida > Cornales > Cornaceae > Cornus > Cornus controversa. The sequence goes on from CM048845.1 coordinate 56,428,841, forward strand.
GGCATGAGCAAAAGCCCGCATGTCTAAAGTAATACGTTGTGTAATCCACCCACATCCAACAATTCATACTTATGCATAAAATGGAAGAATGTCATAATACAACAAAAGAACATACCACTTAACAATCTAGTCAAAACACGTTCATACATGAACATGGCATACATATCATAACATATGGCAAATCACAAATCCTTAAGTTGTCACATGCATACTCGCACCATTTCGTCATAACATTATTATGACAATAAACAATTTAAAATAAAGTTCATCTCAAAATCACATAGTACTCAGAATGCTCACACTCACACACCCTCTGGTACACGCCTAAGCTCCGTACCCATTCCTAGTTATTATGGGCTACTAACTCTCGGTAAGTAACCTCTTGCGCAAGTTTGAGGATTTTCAACTCCAGAGGATCTATTCCTCCCTATTTTTCAACCCGAGTCACCTTTCCAAGAAAAATCAACACTTATTGCTAAACATGTTACATTTAGCATTTACATAAACACACATCGCCAAACATGTCACATTTAGCATTTACATACACAATTAATCAAGGCATAAACAGCCATTTCATGTCTTAGGTTCATTTCTAGTATGTCATGTAAGGAATCTTTATCTACTCATTCCATAACCATTTTCAAAACAATTTTTCATTGGGACATTTAGCCTAACCACAAAGCACCATATTTTTTACAAAAAAAAAAAAAACAATAACACATAAACCTCATATATGCAAAAGATCACATATTGCATATAATCACAAGATCTATTCTCTATATTACCATTCAACATTCAAGCTATTTTCACCAAAGAAAACTTGTAAACATCCACCTAAACATGAAATCATCATTATAAGACCCTAAATCACAACTATAACATGTGAAGGTCATAGTTTATGTTTTAATATGAAAATGAACATGAAAAGAAGACAAAAAAACACACTTCCTACCTCAAGAGATGATATTTCTAACCAAACCCTTAGTTCAACTGAACCAAAAATACCCAAACTTGACTTTGTTTGGATCAAATCGATGCTCTCAATGCGTGGAATAACCTTTCTTTCTCCGACACCTTTAGAATCAAGCCTTAAGGCTTTCAAATCTTAGAGAGAAGATAAAAGAGATAAAGAGTAGAGAAGGAGGAGCTTTGATCAGATGTGTAGAGAGAGAAAATGACTGAAAATATATGTCTCCTGATATTTATAGCCTTTACGGTGTGAAATGACCAAAACGCCCATACGTCACTTAACGTACCTCCCCGACCTCCGTTTTTAATTCTGGAAGCAATTATGGCTCCGAAATCAACTCCTTATATCTTCTAAAATTTCATTTGGTCCAAAACCAAAAATACATTTTTTCAAAAATTTATCCGATTTTTTGGATCCACTCGACCCATGTCTCGGGTCCCGCCGACCTAAAAATCCTAAAATGAGCCTAATGGTCCAGAAAACTCTCCGGACCTCTAAATGAATCCCCACATGCAAATCTCCTTCATAGCACAGGCTTATCTATTTATAATCCCATTTTACAAAATAAATAAATAAATGAATAAAATAATAATAATATTTTTTTGATATCTACAACCTCCCCACCTTAAGAGATTTCGTCTCTAAAATTGGACATACTTTCAGAAGAAAACAAATCCAAGTGCTTGGAGTGGAGTTTTTGCTCTGATTCCCAAGTAGCCTCTTCCACACCTTGGTGTCTTCACAAAACTTTGACCAATGGAATTGTCTTGCCCCTCGACACTTGATCCCTAATGTCAAGAATTTTCACCGGCCATTCCTTGTACAATACATATTTCTTAACTCCAATGTCCATCCAACTTGACCTGTGTGATGGATCTGGTTCATAACTTCTTAACTTGGAAATATAAAAGACCTTGTGAACACCCTTCAACTGTGGTGGCAATGCCAAACGATAACCAATCTCACCAATACACTCTAAAATCTCCAAGGATCTAATAACTATAGTGACAACTTGCCACTCTTCTCAAACTTCAACTACCATTTTTCATAAAGAAGCCTTGAGAAACACATGGTCTCTCACTTTAACAACGAGGGACTAGGATCCCTCTCCAAAACAATTAACACCCGGACCCCATAAAACTTAACAATTTGCCATAGATACACCTTACTAAGTTCCTCCGCATCATTTGACACTCGAATAGGAAGAAAATGATCTGTCTTAGTCAATCTATCGACTATGACCCAAATGACATCGTGCCTTTCTTGTGACCTCAGAAGTTACATCACGAAATCCATGGTGACACGCTCTCATTTCCACTCTATCACTGGTAATGGTCATAACAAACCAATCGGTCTTCGATGTTTGACCTTAACTTGTTAAAAAGTAAGGCACTTGGCCACAATTAGGCCATATCTTCCTTCATTCCCTTCCACCAATATTGGTGTCTCTAGTTGTGATACATTTTGGTACCACAATGATGTACTGCTAGCCGAGAATAATGAAATTCCCAAAGAACACTCTCCTTTGAAGGCATAAGTACGTACATCTTTCCCTTAAATCGTAGACCTCCATCTAAATGCAAGGTCCAACCTCCCATATTCTCATCGCTCGAGATCTAAATGTGAATAATCTTCATTTCCTCATTTTTCTCTTGTGCCTCAATTATCTCACTAACTATGGTTGGTTGCACTATAAGGCTAAACGAGGCAGCCGATTCCCCATTATTACTGAAGTATAAGCCCAATTCTGTTATGTCCTCCATCATTCTCTACTCTTGAATGACAATGCTAGCCAAAATCTTATGTGACTCTCCTTGTCACGCCTCAAAATCTTAGTCACCAGAATCCTTATTTCTTTACCTGAACTTCGAGTGTGAAGCTGTCCATTAATCCAATGAACAACACATAAATCTCACATATGTGGAATCATTGTCATAAGCATATAATTAAACATGTGTGATTTAAGGTCAACACACTCCAATGCCCCCCCCCCCAGTTGGTCATACATATATTTAAATCCATTACTTCAAAGCATATTGCAACCAAGCTTTACGATCAATTGTAACATGGGTTATGATTGATCGTAAAGCTACAATCCATCATAGATGTATCGTAACATGCATCAGAGCTCTCAGGTTTGGAACTCAATTTTCTCTCCAATTTATGATCCATCGTAAAGGGGTTTACGATCCATCGTAATGTGAATTACGATTGATCATAAGTCCTTTACAACAATTCCCGATGAATTCTCCAAATATCTAATTTCATGGTTAAACCCCCATCCTTAACATTCAAACATTTCAAATGACTTTACATACATCCAATTTAGGTCACAACATGCATAAATGATGGGAAAATCATAAATCCATCACATGAAGGGAAACAAGTCCAAAATTTATATATTGATCCAAATCTCATTCTTAATTGTTTCAAGTGCCAAACATGGATCATACATATACTATCCAAATGCTAGTTTAACCATCCATAATGACAACGTTTTCAAAAGTGTCAACATGACACGTACAAGCATGGATAAATATACAAAAATCCAAAATGACTCTGAACTCCAATCGGGTAACTCTAGGCCTCATCTCTTGCCAATGCTTTATCTGTAAAAATGTTTAAGGGGGAAGGGGTGAGTGATACATGTGCTCAGTAGAAATGCCCCAACCCACCTAAGCATCGACCCGACACCGACCTACATAAAATGCAACATGACATTCTTATAGCTACATAAAATATTCAATGCCTACATCCATCAATGTAAACATATAAACGCTCATATAGTTATAATCATTGGTCAAAATCTGAGAGCACACATGATTGGCCACACTCCGAGTGTCATGTGATATTGGTCAAACTCTAATAACCCAAGTATGATTGGCAAACTCTGAGTGTCATACGAGTATGTGGGAAACTCCAATTCTTAGGCATTAGCCTAGATATGATTGGACAACTTTGAACAACATACCAATGTGGATAGTTTTTCCACCTCTATGACATAGTTGGGAAACTTCGAATGCCATGCACAACTCTGGACAACTCTAATTCATCAAGAATTTTAGCAATTCTGCAAATGTGCATTTAGCCACATAATCTCACAACTAATATGGTTATCATATATACATCACATTATAAATCATATCAGAGTACCATGCTAACACATGCTCAACATCATACATCATCCTAGCATGCTAAAACACCTAGCATTCAAAATGCATACATACTATCTCGTGGCTCAAAAATAAAATTAATGAACCCCATGTATCCCCAATCAACTCATATAAACAACCTCATCATATAACCCATATGAGAACCAATCTTAACATGCTTAAACAAGAGAAAAATCTAGTAAGTTAACATACTCAACCTTCCTACATCATCCTAGCATGCTAAAACACCAAAATCACCTCCACAACCTATGGAATCAATGAAAGGAAGGAGAAGACACCTTACTCAAGTTTGCAAGCTTTCCTAGTAAAAATCTAGAAATCCTCAAGCTTTAACCTTGCCCAAATCAAACTTTGTTCGGGTTAAAACGTTGCCTTTGCTGCATAGAACAAGTTGTCCTTTACCAACACCTTCCAAATCCAAGCTCTAGAGCTTCAAAATGAAGAGAGAATGAAGAAGAGATGAAAAGGGAGAAGTGGCTGGTTATATCTAGCTTCCCAAATGGTTAGGATTCTATTCATATAGATATTTATAATATCTTAGAGCACAAAATGACAAAAATGCCTTTACGCTACTTAATGTACCCTCTCGAATTCCGTTTTCGATTCCGAAAGCAATTACGGCCTCAAAATAAATTCCATTCCTATTCTAAAATTCTAATTGATCAAAAACCAAAAAATAATATTCCCAAAAAATTATCTGATTTTTTGGGCCCACCCCGCCCGTGTCCCAGGTCCTGCCAACTTGAAAATCGCAAAATGACCCAATTGGCCGAAAAATATCCCCAGACCTTAAAACAAGTCCCCAAACATGCAATTCATATATATAATGCATGTACCATCATTTATATTCAATTTAAGAAAATAAATGACAATTAGAAGAAAATCGGTTAAAATTGAGCTTGGTCTCTAAACATGCAATTCATATATATAATGCATGTACCATCATTTATATTTAATTTAAGAAAATAAATGACAATTAAAAGAAAATCGGTTAAAATTGGGCTTGGTCTCTACACTCCTACTCAAGGTATCGACCACTACATTATCCCTTCCTAGGTGGTAGGGTAAATCAAAATCATAGCACTCCTTATATTCTACCCATCTTCATTGCCTGAAGTCCAAATCCTTTTGAGAAAAAAGATACTTCAAACTTTTATGATCGAAAAAAAATTAAAACTTTTATCCGTATAGGTAGTGTCTCTACCCCTTCTAGACGAAGACAACTTCCACCAATTTCCCTAGAAATGCATCCACAAAATTACAACAATTAACGAAAATTTCCAAAATTCCCCCCTTCTTCCTCTTCGGCCAAAGGACTAGCCAAGAAGGAGCTAGAGTCACTTCAACCATATAATCCATAAAGTGGCAAAATATGAAAATTGCTTTGTTCACCTATGGAACAAAAACAATCCCTTTCGAATATACACAAACACTCTCCCTTAGTAACAACCGACGTTAACTTAAAAGATGGATAACCAATCCATCCCCATAATGATGTCAAAGCTCGTCATCTCAAGTGTGACAAAATCAAATCTTATCCTATGACCTACAATTTCTATCTCACAAGCTCGGCAAACCATGCCTAGGGTTACACTATCCCTAATTAGTGTACCAACAATATCCACCACCATGGTTCTAGTTTTCTCAACAGCCCTAATCAACACCAACACCAAAGACATCAGAGTTAGCCTCAACACCAACACCCCATTCAGCACCAACACCACCTTAATTCTGGATTTGCTTTTGTAGGTTTTATTTTGTTCTATCTTGGATCTATATTGTTTAATGCATGCTTGTTTTATTTCAAGACAAATTTATTTGGTTTATGTTCTATTTTGTTATCTTGGATGTTGAACTAGCTTGTACTAACTTATTGATTTTATTTATAAAAAAGTCCTAATTAGATATTGTTATGTAATTTATGCAATATTTATTTAATATTGTCATATATATAATTTATTTTGAATTTTGATATTAATATATATTTTTATATTGTTATTAGCTTAAGAAATGTAAATTAACAAATCAAGCAAATTATAAAAACAGAAATTAAGCAAAATATATAAATTAAAAAAATTTATTTGTAGTATTAGCGACAGTCTAACTGTAGGTATTAGGGACATGACATACCGTCACTAATACGTATGCGTTTTAGTGACCATCACTAATAGTCCAATTATTAGTGACGGTCAAAACCGTCATTAATACACCACTTTTTTGTGACGGAGTATTAGTGACAGTTCCTGACCGTCACTAATAGTCCAGTTATTCTGTTGGACTTGTTTAGAAAGGTCACTATAATTCCTATTGTTAATAACCGTCAATTAAGCTTTTAAACAACTCAATTTCTAAGTAACACAAAACATAGGAGTCCCTTTCTGAGATGGGACAATATATATAAATAACATAGACATTTTTAGCTTTAAAGAGGTCTAACTTATTGAAACTTCTAGGGAAAATGTTATGTTCATTATTGGATATGTCCTTAGAATATTTAAAGCTTCAACAAGCTTTTGATCATAGGTCTAAGAAAATCATAGAATTTTGTACGAATTCCATTGTCCAATTATTGATATTTTAATATGGAGTTATGGGTTTGCATAGCATACTCTGTAGTGTGTTTTTGGTAGGGTTCCAAGTAAAGAAATTCATTTTTTTCTTTGAATATCATTACTCTAATTTTTTTTTGCCACTATCATTACTCTATAATTAATATTTTTACTTTATTTTTTTTTCGGAAGGTAATTAATATTTTTATTCTTTGTGTAGGTCCAAAATTGTTTTTCTTTTCTATTAGATTAATAAAATATACACGATGTTATATTGCAATAGAAAAGTAAAGAGGTTAAAGCATATCATATTTCATAATTTTTCAACATAATATTTTCCTTCAAAAGTAAAAAAGAAAGAAAGAAATCTATGAAGTAACTTAGTGATATGTTTGTGCCATTTTCTAAAGGTGGGCAAGCAATTTAGTGTCACCTTTGTAGCTAATTGCCTTTTACGGGCAATGGTAGTTTACGTACTTCTAATTTGATTTATACTTGTAACCTACTGTAAATAAAAAGTTATACTTTAATCTTTCTCAGCGTTCCCTAATTTTATGGCATCATTGAGCAAACTTATTTCTGCTTATTGCTTCGTTTCTGCAAAAACTGATAGTTATATTGCAATTGGCAAGTGCTTGGATGGTCTAATGGGTTTTACCTAATCACAGTAATGTTGAATCCATCTATTGACATGTTCTTAAATGTCATTAACTTACACTAACATTTCTTTATAATCCCTCTGCTTGGTACTTTGTGCTATTTTGAATGCCCTTTTTTTTGGTTCATGTAACTTAGAAAAAGGTTTAAAACGGTGTTGATTTCTAAACTTATCAGTACCAAGTCGTTGAAACTTATAGAACCTTACCAAAGCGCTTGTAACCCAGTGGTATAATCTCCCCATCCTCAAGGAGGAGGAGCGGGGTTCAAGTCCCGGTGTGGGCAAAACGGTGTGTGTTAGTCCCCCCAAGTAGGAAAAAAAATAAAATTATAGAACCTCTACCTTGAGATGTATATATAATGTTGTGCAAGAGGCAGCAACATCTCTTTGTTTATGTCCTACTCTTTTGATCATGTTTTATTCTGTTATGTTTCATTATATCTGATATAGAGTTGTGAAGAATATATTGTATTCTGTAACACATATTTGGTGTTGTAGAGGCCAGAAAATTATCTTGGAGACATAGCAACATGAGAAAAGCGAAAGTTACTCTTGCAGAAGCATTGAAACAGTTTGGGAAGGAGTGGCAGGTAATTGCACAATTTTCTTATTATTATACATATTTGAAGCTTTTTTTTTGTTGTTGTAAAATTCACCTTTTTTTTTTACCTTTTTATGATACTTCTTTAATTTCATCCCTGAAGATATTGCCAGTGCCTATTGGGCCTGGATTGCATGACGAGCATCAATTGCAATTTGATTAAATTTCCTTCAGTGGAGGATTCTTTCGATTGGTTGTGTTAGGTACTTGAAACTTACACCTACATGTGGCTTTCCATTTTTAGTCATTTGATGTTAATTAAATCCATAATAACTTCTTTTCTCCTAAGCGCGCACTACTGATTTTATTTATTTGCATTTGCTTTCACTAATTCAGATTTCATAACACACTTGGACAAAGTAATCAGTTGTTTTTGTTGAGTAAACATCTTTTAGTTGTTTAGGTGGTCACCAAAAAGATTGAAAACAAGAATGATTTTAAGAAAATTTGGTGTCATTCAATATTGGTAATTGCTTAAATAACTTATTGAACAGAAAGGGGTGTGGTATACATTGAACTTGAGAGTAGTGTATTAGCATAAACATGGCTAAAGTTGGATAACATTTGGATCATTTGAGCTTTTTAAATATTATTCTAGACAAAATTGGGAATTTTCTAGACAACATGGTGACAAAATCAATCACCATTTTGTAAGGAAATCAATTTCAATCTCTACAAAGAGGAACTCTTTTCCATTCTAGTGACAATTAGGATCTCCAACCACAAAGATTGACTTGTTGATTCCTAGCAGAGAACCAAAAGGAACTGAATAGGCCAACCCAGCACCACAAACGTTTCACTTCTAAAAATAAGAGCTTTAAATTGAACCACATTATATATTTCTCTCTCAACTGTAATGTTGCCTCTAATATTTAATTGAAGCATTTATCACCTCTAATATTTTATATGAAGGTATTGTGGAGAGAAGTTTAGGAGAATCATGTATATCTATAGAATCAAAAGAAAAAGTTTAATAGAACAATTTAAAGTACAGGAGATGATGCTTGCGCAACAACAACAACCTGCACCATCGTTCCACCATTATCAGCAAGCATTAGATTCCGAACAGCAGCATGCACCACCAAGGTATTCCCAGCCGCCACCATAGTGGCAGTATCAGCACACACCACCATAGTTCCAGTTTTCTCAGCCTTAGTCAACACCAACACCAAAGACATCAGAGTCAGACCCAACACCAACACCCCATTTAGCCCCAACACCATCTTAATTCTGGATTTGCTTTTATAGGTTCTATTTTGTTCTATCATGGATCTATATTATTCAATGCATGCTTGTTTTATTTCAAGACAAATTTATTTGGTTTATGTTCTATTTTGTTATCTTCGATGTTGAACTAGCTTGTACTAACTTATTGGTTTTATTTATAAAAAAGTCATCATTAGGTATTGTTTTGTAGTTTATGCAATATTTATTTAATATTGTCATATATATAATTTATTTTGAATTTTGATATTGATATATTTTTTATATTGTTATTAGCTTAAGAAATGTAAATTACCAAATCAAGCAAATTATAAAAATCAAAATTAAGCAAAATATATAAATTAAAAAAATTTATTTGTAGTATTATGGACAGTCTAAATGTAGGTATTAGGGACAGGACATACCGTCACAAATACGCATGCATATTAGTGATAGTTACTGACCGTCACTAATAGTCTAGTTATTACTGACGGTCAAAACTGTCACTAATACACCACTTTTTTGTGACAGAGTATTAGTGACAGTTCCTGACCATCACTAATAGTCTGGTTATTAGTGACGGTCACTAATACACCACTTTTTTGTGACAGTAAAACTTGACCGTCACTAATGACCTTTCGCGACGCCACTTTTTGTGAGCGTCTGATTTGAGTATTAGCGACAGTTTTAGGATTTTTAGAGATGAATTTGACTGTCCCTAAAGCCCTGAGTTCTTGTAGTGATCCACCACCATGGTTCGAGTTTTCTCAGCAGCCCCAATCAACGCCAACACCAAAGACAGAAGAGTCAGCCCCAACACCAACACCCTATTCAACACCAACACCACGTTAATTCTGAATTTGCTTTTGTAGGTTTTATTTTGTTCTATCTTGTTCAATGGATGCTTGTTTTATTTCAAGACAAATTTATTAGGTTTATGTTCTATTTTGTTATCTTGGATGTTGAACTACCTAGTACGAACTTATTGGTTTTATTTATAAAAAGTCCAAATTAGGTATTGTTATGTAATTTATGTAATATTTATTTAATATTGTCATATATATAATTTATTTTGAAATTTGATATTAAAATATTTTTTTATATTGTTATTAGCTTAAGAAATGTAAATTAACAAATCAAGCAAATTATAAAAAAAGAAATTAAGCAAAATATATAAATTAAAAAAATTTATTTGTAGTATTAGGGACAGTATAAATGTAGGTATTAGGGACAGGACATACCGTCATTAATACGAATGCGTATTAGTGACATTCACTGTTAGTAATAGTCCGTATAGTTATTAGTGACGGTTAAAACCGTCACTAATACACCACCTTTTTTTTTGTGACGGAGTATTAGTGACAGTTCCTAACCGTCACTAGTAGTCCAGTTATTAGTGACAGTCACTAATACACCACTTTTTTGTGACAGTAAAACTTGAGCGTCACAAATGACCTTTCGCGACGCCACTTTTTGTGACCGTTCGATTTGAGCATTAGCGACAGTTTTAGGATTTGACTTTCCCTAAAGCCCTGATTTCTTGTAGTGATCCACCACCATTGTTCCAGTTTTCTCAGCAGCCCTAATCAACACCAACACCAAAGACATCAGATTTAGCCCTAACACCAACACCCCATTTTGCACCAACACCACCTTAATTCTGGATTTGCTTTTGTAGGTTTTATTTTGTTATATCTTGTTCAATGCATGCTTGTTTTATTTGAAGACAAATTTATTTGGTTTATGTTCTATTTGGTTATCTTGGATGTTGAACTAGCTTGTACTAACTTATTGGTTTTATTTTAAAAAAAGTCCTAATTAAGTACTGTTTTGTAATTTATTCAATATTTATTTCATATTGTCATATATGAAATTTATTTTGAATTTTGATGTTAATATATATTTTTATTTTGTTATTAGCTTAAGAAATGCAGATTAACAAATCAAGCAAATTATAAAAATAGACATTAAGCAAAATATATAAATTAAAAAAATTTATTTGTAGTATTCGGGACAGTCTAAATGTAGGTATTAGGGACAGGACAAACCGTAGGTAAAACCCATGCGTATTAGTGACAGTTACTGACTGTCACCAATAGTCCAGTTATTAGTGACGGTCAAAACCGTCACTGATACACCACTTTTTCATGACGGAGTATTAGTGACAGTTCCAGACCGTCACGAATAGTCCAGTTATTAGTGATGGTCACTAATACATCACTTTTTTGTTACGGTAAAAATTGAGCGTCACTAATGACCTTTTGCGACGCTACTTTTTGTGACGGCAGTCCAATTTGAGTATTAGAGACAGTTTTAGGATTTTTAGTTACAGATTTGACTGTCCCTGAAGCCCTAATTTCTTGTAGTGATCCACCACCATGGTTCCAGTTTTCTTAGTAGCCCCGGTCAACACCAACACCAAAGACATTAGAGTCAGCCCCAACACCAACACCCTATTCAGCACCAACACCACCTTAATTCTGGATTTGCTTTTGTAGGTATTATTTTTTCTATCTTGGATCTATATTGTTCAATGCATGCTTGTTTTATTTCAAGACAAATTTATTTGGTTTATGTTCTATTTTGTTATCTTGGATGTTGAACTAGCTTGTACTAACTTATTGGTTTTATTTATAAAAAAGTCTTAATTACGTATCATAATGTAATTTATGCAATATTTATTTAAGTTTTTCATATATATAATTTATTTTGAAATTTGATGTTTATATATTTTTATATTGTTATTAGATTAACAAATGTAAATTAACAAATCAAGCAAATTATAAACACAGAAATTAAGCAAAATATATAAATTAAAATAATTTGTTTGTAGTAATTTGGACAATCTAAATGTAGGTAATAAGGACAGGACATACCATCAATAATACGCATTCGTATTAGTGACAGTTACTGATGGTCACAATTAGTCCAGTTATTAGTGACGGTCACTAATACACCACTTTTTTGTGACGGTAAAACTTGAGCGTCACTAATGACATTTTGCGATACCATTTTTTTTTTGACGGTCCGATTTGAGCATTAGCGATAGTTTTAGGATTTTTAGTGACGGATTTGATTGTCCCTCATGCCACAATTTCTTGTAGTGATCCACCACCATGCTTCCAATTTTCTCAGCAGCCCCAATCAACACCAACACCAAAGACATCAGAGTTAGCCCAACACCAACACCCCATTCAGCACCAACACCACCTTAATTCTGGATTTGCTTTTGTAGGTTTTATTTTGTTCTATCTTGGATCTATATTGTTCAATGCATGCTTGTTTTATTTCAAGACAAATTTATTTGGTTTATGTTCTATTTTGTTATCTTGGATGTTGAACTAGCTTGTACTAACTTATTAGTTTTATTTATAAAAAGTCCAAATTAGGTATTGTAACATAATTTATACAACATTTATTTAATATTGTCATTATATAATTTATTTTGAATTTTGATGTTAATATATTTTTTATATTGTTACTAGCTTAAGAAATGTAAATTAAGAAATCAAGCAAATTATTAAAACAAAAATTAAGCATAATATATAAATTAAAAAAATTTATTTGTAGTATTAGGGACAGTCTAAATGTAGGACTTTGGGATAGGACATACCGTCACTAATACGCATGCGTATTAATGACAGTCACTAACCGTCACTAATAGTCCAGTTATTAGTGACGGTCAAAATCGTCACTAATACACCACTTTTTTTGTGATGGATAGTGACAGTTTCTGATCGTCACTAATAATCCAGTTATTTGTGGCGGTCAAAACCATCACAAATACACACCTTTTTGGTGACTATAAAACGTGAGCATCACAAATGACCTCCAGTTATTTGTGACGGTCAAAACCGTCACTAATACACCACTTTTTTTTGTGACGGAGTATTAGTGATAGTTTCTGACCATCACTAATAATCCACTTATTTGTGACGGTCAAAACCGTCACAAATACACACCTTTTTGGTGACTGTAAAACTTGAGCATCACTAATGACCTTTCGAGACGGCAGTTTTTGTGACGGTCCGATTTGTGCATTGGAGATAGTTTTAGGATTTTTAGTAACAGATTTATTTGTCCCAAAATCCTTTATTTCTTGTAGTGATCCACCACCATGGTTCTAGTTTCTCAGTAGCCCCGATCAACAACAACCCCAAAGACGTCAGAGTCAGCCCCAACACCAACACCCCATTCAGCACCAACACCACCTTAATTTTTGATTTTCTTTTGTAGGTTTTATTTTGTTCTATCTTGGATCTATATTTTTCAATACGTGCTTCTTTTATTTCAAGACAAATTGTTTTTGTTTATGTTCTATTTTGGTATCTTGGATATTGAACTAGCTTGTACTAACTTATTGGTTTTATTTACAAAAAAGTCCGAATTAGGTATAGTTATATAATTTATACAATATTTATTTAATATTGTAATATATATAATTTATTTTTAATTTTGGATGTTAATATATTTTTTATATTGTTATTAGCTTGAGAAATGTAAATTAACAAATCAAGCAAATTATAAAAACAAAAATTATGCAAAATATATAAATTAAAAAAATTTATTTGTAGTATTAGGGAATGTCTAAATGTTGATATTAGGTATAGGACATACCGTCACTAAAATGCATGCGTATTAGTGACAGTTACTGACTGTCACTAATAGTCCAGTTATTAGTGACGGTAAAAACCGTGACTTATACATCACTTTTTTTTGAAGGCATATTAGTAACAGTCCTGACCGTCACTAATAGTCCAGTTATTAGTGATGGTCACTAGTACACCACCTTTTTGTGACGGTAAGATTGAACGTCACTAACGACCTTCGCGACGTTTCTTTTTGTGACAGTGCAATTTGAGCATTTGCGACAATTTTAGGATTTTTATTGACGAATTTGACTGTCCCTAAAGCCCTAATTTCGTGTAGTGATCCACCATCATAGTTCAAGTTTTCTCAGTAGCCCCAATCAACAACAACACCAAAGATATCATAGTCAGCCCCAACACTAACAGCCCATTCAGCACCAACACCACCTTAATTCTGAATTTGCTTTTGTAGGTTTTATTTTGTTATATCTTATATCAATATTGTTCAATGCATACTTGTTTTATTTCAAGACAAATTTATTTGGTTTATGTTCTATTTTGTTATCTTGGATATTTTATTTATAAAAAAGTCCTAATTAGGTATTGTTATGTAATTTATGCAATATTTATTTAATATGGTGATATATATAATTTATTTTGAATTTTGATATTAATATATTTTTATATTGTTATTAGTTTAAGTAATGTAAATTAACAAATCAAGCAAATTATAAAAATAGAAATTAAGCAAAATATATAAACTAAAAAAATTTATTTGTAGTATTAGGGACAGTCTAAATGTAGGTATTACGGATAGGACATTCCGTCACTCATACGCATTCGGATTAGTGATAGTTACTGCCAGTCACTAATAGTCCAGTTATTAGTGACGGTCAAAACTGTCACTAATACACCACTTTTTTGGGACAGAGTATTAGTGATAGTTCCTAACTATCACTAATAGTTCAGTTATTAGTGACGGTCACTAGTATACCACTTTTTTGTGACGGTAAAACTTGAGCTTCACTAATGACCTTTCGCAACGCCACTTTATTTTTACGGTCCGATTTGAGCATTAGTGACAGTTTTAAGATTTTTAGTGACGGATTTAACTTTCCCTCAAGCCCTGAGATCTTGTAGTGATCCACCACCATGGTTCCAGTTTTCTCAGCAGCTCTAATCAACACTAACACCAAAGACATCAGAGTCAGCCCCAACACCAACACCCCATTCAGCACCAACACCACCTTAATTCTATATTTGCTTTTGTAGGTTTTATTTTGTTCTATCTTGGATCTATATTGTTCAATGCATGCTTGTTTTATTTCAAGAACAATTTATTCAGTTTATGTTTTATTTTGTTATCTTGGATGTTGAACTAGCTTGTACTAACTTATTGGTTTTATTTATAAAAAAAGTCCTAATTAGGTATTGTAACGGAATTTATGCAATATTTATTTAATATTGTCGTATATATAATTTATTTTGAATTTTGATATTAATATATATTTTTATATATTTTTTTCCTGAATGGGTTGTTGTATATTATAAACATAACTCAAAAGAGTACAAGTCATTACCTTAAGAAATATAAATTAACAAATCAAGGAAATTATTAAAACAGAAATTAAGCGAAATATATAAATTAAAAAATTTATTTGTAGTGTTAGGGACAATCTAAATGTAGGCCTTTGGGATAGGACATACTGTCACTAATACGTATGCGTATTACTGACAGTTACTGATCGTCACTAATAGTCCAGTTACTAGTGACGGTCAAAACCGTAACTAATACACCACTTTTTTGTGATGGAGTATAAGTGACAGTGTCTGACCGTCACTAATAATCTAGTTATTTGTGACGGTCAAAAATGTCACAAATACACACATTTTTGTGATAGTAAAAGTTGAGCATCACTAGTGACCTTTCGCGATGCTAGTTTTTGTGACGGTTCGATTTGTGCATTAGCGACAATTTTAGGATTTTTAGTGACGGATTTAACTATCCCAAAAGCCCTGATTTCTTGTAGTGATCCACCACCATGGTTCTATTTTTCTGAGCAGCCCCGATCAACACCAACCCTAAAGACATCAGAGTCAGCCCCAACACCAACACCCCGATCAACACCAACACCACCTTAATTCTGGATTTTGTTTTGTAGGTTTTATTTTGTTCCAACTTAGATCTATATTGTTCAATATGCTTATTTTATTTCATGACAAATTGTTTTTTGTTTATGTTCTATTTTGTTATCTTGGATGTTGAACTAGGTTGTACTAAGTTATTGGTTTTATTTATAAAAAAGTCCTAATTAGGTATTGTAACGTAATTTATGCAATACTTATTTAATATTGTCTTATATATAATTTATTTTGAATTTTGATGTTAATATATTTTTTATATTGTTATTAGCTTAAGAAATATAAATTAACAAATTAAGCAAATTATTAAAATAGAAATTAAGCAAAATATATAAATTAAAAAAATTTATTTGTAGTATTAGGGACAGTCTAAATGTAAGTCTTTGGGACAGGACATTCCATCACTAATACGCATGCATATTGTTGACAGTTACTGACCGTCACTTATAGTCCAGTTATTAGTGACGGTCAAACCCGTCACTAATACACCGCTTTTTTGTGACAGAGTATTAGTGACAGTTCTTGACCGTCACTAATAATCGAATTATTAGTGATAGTGAAAATCGTCACAAATACACCTTTTTTTGTGACGGTAAAACTTGAGCATCACTAATGACCTATCGTGATGCCACTTTTTGTGACGGTTTGATTTGTGCATTAACGATAGTTTTAGGATTTTTAGTGATGGATTTAGCTATCCCAAAAGTCCTGATTTCTTGTAGTGATCCACCACCATGGTTTTAGTTTTCTCAACAGCCCTAATCAACACCAACCCCAAAGACATCAGAGTTTGCCCCAAGACCAACTGATGCAGGAGCATCCGAGTCAGATGATGCTGAGCTATCAGACGACACGTTGATAGCACTGAGATACCTTGAGTTGGCAGATCAGTGCAAAAATGGCAGGAAATCTTGACCTTGTCCCTAATTAGGGTAATTTTGGATGCGCTTCGGTATTTGGCCATTCCTTTGGCTACGGGTATCAGAATCGCCTTTATGACCACAATTCGAAAAGCTTGTTTCAGCACGCACGTCATGGACACCTAGCTATGCTGGGTGTGTATTTTTTCGAGGCCAAAATCCACTGTTTTCGCCTCCAAATCCCCAATTTTAGTTATTTCTTTCTTTTTTTAATAATATATATTTTGTTGATTAGGAAGAGATTCTGGGCTTGATTTGGGCCAGATTTTTGGCAATTTGCTTCTTTTATTTCGTATTTTATTTTGGCATGATTTTTGAAATCCTGCTATTTTTGGTAATGTTGACGAATTTCAGCTATATAGTCCGGCTTGTGGGCTGATTCTGAAATACTTTGATTTTGAATAATAATTTGAATAGCAGAGGCTTTTCTTTGAGTTTTTTGGGCAATTCTGGTGCATTCTTTCTGTTTATTTTCTGTTGCCATTAGCCTATGGAATACTCACTATTCTGTCCGATGTCAGTTAGTATCAAAGCTTCAGCATCTTCCTGGGTGAGATTTCATCAGTTTACATGGCTGGTGGTCGTAGTCATCATGGGCAGGTTTAGAATGAGGAAGTCCCACACCATGATCGTAGTGTTCAGGATTTGATGATTGAGGATTTACAGAGGCAAGTTACAGAGTTAACCCAGCGTCTAACGGCATAGACTGTCAGTGACCGTGAGATGAAAGATCGCAAATTCGATTCCAGTTTCGATAACCCGTTTCACAATCGTGCTCGATTCTAGGGGCACCGTGGTTGGGAGGAACGTTATGGAGACCTCGGTTTCAGAGTGGATCTGCCCGAGTTTTTTGGTATGTTACAGGCCAAAGGATTTGTCGATTGGATGAACGAAGTGAAACGTATCTTTGAATATAAGGAAGTCCTAGATCGTGTCAAGGTGAAACTGGTCGCCATCAAACTCAAAGGCAGAGCCTTTGCATGGTGGGAGCAGTTGAGGTGATCATGAGACAGGCAGGGCAAGACCAAGATCACTGATTGGGAGAAGATGAAGAAGAAGATGAAGGGTCACTTCCTTCGTTTTGGCTACATTCAAACCTTGTTTCAGCGACTTCATTCGTTGAGGCAAGGCATGAGATCGGTTAAAGATTACACGGAGGAGTTTTATCAATTGATAGCCCAAAATGATTTATCTGAGACGGAAGAGCAGATGGTGGCACGGTATTTGGGAAGATTGCGGCAGCCCCTGCAAGATGTCCTCAGCCTTCACTCACTTTGGACTATTTCTGAAGCATACCAACGCACACTTGCTATGGAAAAATAGCAGAATCAGAGGCCAGTGATCAGGAGCCATCAAAGCAACCGGCCAGTTTGCCCTCAAGAATCCCGTCCTGTCTAGCAGCCACCGCAGGGTAATTCTCACTCGAACATTAGATGTTTCAGATGTGGTGAATAGGGACACAGAGTGAATGAATGCAGGAAGCCTGCTAGTCAGAAGGGCAAAAATCTCCTGATTGAGGAAGACATAGCAGACAAAATTGAGGAGATCAGAGAGCCTATGTATGACAATGATGAAGATGGAGATGTGCTGTATGGAGATAGCCATGAGACTCTGGTAATTCATAAGAGTTTACTGACTCCCAGGGGTGATTTTGGAGATGATTGGTTGAGAACCAATATTTTTCACACGACCTGCACAGTTGTAGATAAAGTCTGCAAGATGATCATTGACAGTGGCAGTTGTGAGAACGTAGTGTCTGAAGAGGCTGTCCAGAAATTACAATTGAAGAAAGATCGTCATCCCAACCCATACAAGTTGTCATGACTGAATAAAGGCAATGAGTTAAAAGTGGATAGGCGATGCCTAGTGTCCTTTTCGATCGGCAAGAAATATTTTGATAATGCTTTGTGTGATGTTGTGGCTATGGATGCTTATCATGTACTGTTAGGCAGGCCTTAGCAGTATGATCGCAGTTTTATTCATGATGGGCGAAAGAACACATATTCCCTTAGCATCAAGGGGAAGAAGATTGTGTTAGCTTCTCGTCGAGAAGGAACCAGTCCTACCCAGGTAGCCAAAACTACTATCTTATTTTCTATATCCAGGTTTTTAATTGAGATTGAGCATGGAGACGTGGTATATGCTCTGCTGCCTTGTTAAAATAGTGCAATGGACGTGAACGTGAATCCAGATTTACCAGCAGTGGTGCAGCAGTTGCTAGCAAAGTTTTCTAACCTGATGCCAGAGGATCTTCCTCCTGGGCTACTGCCTATGAGGGATATTCAGCATTAGATTAACCTTGTTCTGGGGTCTAGTTTGCCTAATCGACCGGCGTATCGCCTCAGTCCCAAGGAATCTGAAGAGTTGCAGTGACAGGTGGTAGAGTTGCTGGAGAGGGGCTACATCCGTGAGAGTATGAGCCCATGTGCAGTTCCTGCTCTGTTAGTGCAGAAAAAAGATGGCTCTTGGCGTATGTGTGTTGATAGCCAAGCAATCAACAGGATTTCAGTGAAGTACAAGTTTCCAATTCCCCGTCTGGAAGATATGTTAGACCAACTGTCTGATTATAAGGTTTTCTCAAAAATTGACCTTAAAGCGGATACCACCAGATCAGAATAAGGCATGGGGATGAGTGGAAGACAGCGTTTAAGATGCAACATGGGTTGTATGAGTGGATGGTCATGCCTTTTGGGCTGTCCAATGTGCCCAGCACATTTATGAGGTTTATGCATCAGTTTCTATGACCTTTCATGGGGAAATTCGTCGTAGTTTACTTCGATGACATCCTCATCTATAGCCTGACATGGACATCACACTTTGATCACCTCTATGCCGTCTTTGATATGTTGAGGACAGAGCACCTGTTCGTCAATCAGAAGAAGTGTTCTTTTTTCACTACTTCTGTAACTTTTTTGGGGTTTTGTGGTGTCTACTGATGGTGTTCATGTAGATCTGTCAAAGATAGACGTGGTCTTGGAGTGGTCCAAATCAAAAACCTTGTATGATGTCCAAAGTTTCCATGGATTGGCATCTTTCTACTGTCGGTTCATCAGAAACTTCAGCACTCTGATTACTCCTGTCACAGAGTGCCTAAAGGGACGTGATTTCCATTGGTCTGAGGAGGCAGAGGCCAGTTTTCATTTGGTCAACCAGAAGATGACAGAGGCATCAATTTTGGCACTTCCTGACTTTGAAAAGGTGTTTGAGTTAGCCTCGAAACCAACACCCCATTCAGCACCAACACCACCTTAATTCTGGATTTTCTTTTGTAGGTTTTATTTTGTTCTATCTTGGATCTATATTGTTCAATGCATGCTTATTTTATTTCAAGACATATTTATTTGGTTTATGTTCTATTTTGTTATCTTGGATGTTGAACTAGCTTGTACTAACTTATTGCTTTTATTTATAAAATAAAGTCCTAATTAGGTATTGTAAAGTAATTTTTGTAGTATTAGGGACACACTAAATGTAGGTCTTTGGGACACGACACACCGTCACTAATATGCATCCGTATTAGTGACAGTTACGGACCGTCACTAATTGTCCACTTATTTGTGACGGTCAAAACCGTCACTAATACACCAATTTTTTTTGACGGTAAAACATGAGCGTCTCTAATGACCTTTTGCGACGCCACTTTTTTTGACGGTCCGATTTGAGCATTAGCGACAATTTTAAGATTTTAAGTGACTGATTTGACAGTCGCTCAAGCCCTGATTCTTGTAGTGATCTGCCTCTATGGTTCTTGTTTTCCCAACAGCCCCAATCAACACCAACACCAAAGACATCAGAGTCAGCCCCAACACCAACACCACCTGAATTCTAGATTTGCTTTTGTAAGTTTTATTTTGTTCTATCTTGGATCTATATTGTTCAATGCATGCTTGTTTTATTTGAAGAATTTTTTTTTTGGTTTATGTTCTATTTCGTTATCTAGGATCTTGAACTAGCTTATACTAATTTGTTGGTTTTATTTATAAAAAAAGTCCTAATTAGGTATTGTAATGTAATTTATGCAATATTTATTTAATATTGTCATATATATAATTTATTTTGAATTTTGATGTTAATATATTTTTTATATTGTTATAAGCTTAAGAAATTTAAATTAACAAATTAAGCAAATTATTAAAACAGAAATTAAGCGAAATATATAAATTAAAAAAAATTATTTGTAGTATTAGGGACTGTCTAAATGTAGGTCTTCGGGATAGGACATACCGTCACTAATATGCGTGCGTAATGTTGATAGTTACTAACCGTCATTTATAGTCCAGTTATTAGTGACGGTCAAACCCATCACTAATAGACCACTTTTTTGTGATAGAGTATTAGTGACAGTTCCTTACCGTCGCTAATAGTCCAGTTATTAGTGACGGTGAAAATTGTCACAAATACACACCTTTTTTTGTGATGGTAAAACTTGAGTATCACTAATGACCTTTCGCTACGCAACTTTCTGTGACGGTCCTATTTTTGCATTGGCGACAGTTTTAAGATTTTTGTGACGGATTTAGTTGTCCCAAAAGCCCTGATTTCTTGTAGTGATCCACCACCATGGTTCTAGTTTTCTTAGTAGCCCCAATCAACATCAACCCCAAAGACATCAGAGTCAACCCCAAGACCAACACCCCATTCAGCACCAACACCACCTTAATTATGGATTTGCTTTTGTAGGTTTTATTTTGTTCTTTCTTGGATCCATATTGTTCAATGCAAGCTTTTTTATTTCAAGACAAATTTATTTGCTTTATGTTTTATTTTGTTATATTGGATGTTGAACCAGCTTGTACTAACTTACTGGTTTCATTTCTAAAAAAAGCCCAAATTGGGTATTGTAACGTAATTTATGCAATATTTATTTAATGTTGTCAAATATATAATTTATTTTGAATTTTGATGTTAATATATTTTTTATATTGTTATTAGCTTAAGAAATGTAAATTAACAAATCAAGCAAATTATTAAAACAGAAATTAAGCAAAATATGTAAATTAATAATATTTATTTGTAGTATTTGGAATAGTTTAAATGTAGGTGTTTGGGACAGGGCATACTGTCACTAATACGCATGCGTATTAGTGATAGTTACTAACCGTCACTAATAGTCTACTTATTAGTGACGGTCAAAACCATCACTAATACACCACTAATACTAGAGTATTAGTGACAGTTCCTGACCGTCACTAATAATCCAGCTATCACTTTTTTTATGACGGTAAAACTTGAGCATCACTAATGACCTTTCACGACGCCACTTTTTGTGATGGTTCGATTTGTGCATTAGCGACAGTTTTAGGATTTTTAGTGATGGATTTAACTGTCCCAAAACCCTTGATTTCTTCTAGTGATCCACAACCATGGTTCTGGTTTTCTCAGGAGCCCCAATCAATCCCAACCCTAAAGACATTAGAGTTAGCCCCAAAACCAACACCCCATTTAGCACCAACCCCACCTTCATTCTGGATTTTCTTTTGTAGGTTTTATTTTGTTCTATCTTGGATCTATATTCGTCAATGCATGCTTGTTTTATTTCAAGACATATTTATTTGGTTAATGTTCTATTTTGTTATCTTGGATGTTGAACTTATTGGTTTTATTTTTAAAAAAGTTCCTAATTAGGTATTGTAACGTAATTTTTGTAGTATTAGGGACACACTAAATCTAGGTCTTTGGGACATGACATACCGTCACTAATTCGCATCCGTATTAGTGACAGTTACTGACCTTCAGTAATAGTCCAATTATTAGTGACGGTCAAAACCATCACTAATACACCAATTTTTTGTGACGGTAAAACTTGAGCGTCACTAATGACCTTTTGCAATGCCACTTTTTTTGACGGTCCGATTTGAGCATTAGCGACAGTTTTACAATTTTTAGTGTTTGATTTGACAGTTGCTCAAGCCCTGATTTCTTGTAGTGATCCGCCACCATGGTTCCAGTTTTCTCAGCAGCCCCAATTAACACCAACACCAACACCAAAGACATCAGAGTCAGCTCCAACACCAACACCACATTAAGCACCAACACCACCTGAATTCTAGATTTGCTTTTGTAGGTTTTATTTTGGTCTATCTTGGATCTATATTGTTCAATGCATGGTTGTTTTATTTAAAGAAATTTATGTTTGGTTTATATTCTATTTTGTTTTCTTGGATGTTCGACTGGCTTGTACTAACTTTTGGTTTTATTTATAAAAAAAAGTCCTAATTAGGTATTGTAACGTAATTTATGATATATTTTTTTAACATTGTCATATATATAATTTATCTTGAATTTTGATTTTAATATATTTTTTAAATTGTTATTAGCTTAAGAAATGTAAATTAACAAATCAAGCAAATTATTAAAACAGAAATTAAGCAAAATATATAAATTAAAAAAATTTATTTGTAGTATTAGGGACAACCTAAATGTAGGTCTTTGGGATAGGACATACCGTCACTAATACGCAAGAGAATTAAAGACAGTTGCTGTCCGTCACTAATAGTCCAGTTATTAGTGATGGTCAAAACCGTCACTAATACACTAGTTTTTGTGACAGAGTATTAGTGACAGTTCCAGTCTGTCACTAATAATCCAGCTACTGGTGACGGTCAAAACCGTCACAAATACACACCTTTTTTGTGACAGTAAAACTTGAGCATCACCAATGACCTTTCGCGACACCACTTTTTTTGGCTGTCCGATTTGAGTATTAGCGACAGTTTTAAAATTTTTAGTGACGGATTTGACAGTCGCTCAAGCCCTGATTTCTAGTAGTGATCCGCTACCATGGTTCCAGTTTTCTCAAAAACCCCAATCAACACTAACTCTAAAGACATCAGAGTCAGCCCCAACAACACCTGAATTCTGGATTTACTTTTGTAGGTTTTATTTTGTTCTATCTTGGATCTATATTGTTCAATGCATGCTTGTTTTATTTCAAGACAAATTTTTTTGGTATATGTTCTATTTTGTTATCTTGGATGTTGAACAAGCTTGTACTAACTTATTGGATTTTTTTATAAAAGAGTCCTAATTAGGTATTGTTATCAAATTTATGCAATATTTATTTAATATTGTCATACGTATAATTTATTTTGAATTTTGATGTTAGTATATTTTTTATATTGTTGTTAGCTTAAGAAATCTATATTAACAAATCAAGCAAATTATAAAAAGAGAAATTAAGCAAAATATATAAATTAAAAAAATTTATTTGTAGTATTAGGGAACATCTAAATGTATGTATTATGGACAGGACATTCCGTCACTCTTACGCATTCGTATAAATGACAGTTACTCACCATCACTAAAAGTCCAGTTATTAGTGACAGTCAAAACTGTCACTAATACACCACTTTTTTGTGAAGGAGTATTAGTAACTATTACTCACCGTCAATAGTAGTCCAGTCATTAGTGATGGTCACAAATACACCACTTTTTTGTGACGGTAACACTTGAGCGTCAGTAATGACCTTTCGCGACACTACTTTTTGTGGCGAACCGATTTGAGCATTAGCGACAGTTTTAGGATTTTTAGTGACGGATTTGACTGTCACTCAAGCCCGGATTTCTTGTAGTGATCTCCCACCATGGTTCCAGTTTTCTCAGCAGCCCCAATCAACACCAATAACAAAGACATCAGAGTCAGCCCTAACTCCAAAACCCCATTCAGCACCACCAAAACCTTAATTCAGGATTTGCTTTTGTAGGTTTTATTTCGTTCTATCTTGGATCTATATTGTTCAATGCATGCTTGTTTTATTTCAAGACAAATTTATTTGGTTTATGTTCTATTTTGTTATCTTGGATGTTGAACTAGCTTGTACTAACTTATTGGTTTTATTTATAAAAAAAAGTCCTAATTAGGTATTGTAACGTAATTTATGCAATATTTATTTTATATTGTCATATATATAAATTATTTTGAAATTTGGTGTTAATATATTTTTTATATTGTTATTAGCTTAAGAAATGTAAATTAACTAATGAAGCAAAATTTTAAAACAGAAATTATGCAAAATATATAAATTATAAATATTTATTTGTAATATTAGGGACAGTCTAAATGTAGGTCTTTGGACAGGACATGCTGTTACTAATGCGCATGCGTATTAGTGACATTTATTGACCGTCACCAATAGTCCAATTATTAGAAACGGTGAAAACCGTCACTAATACACTGCTTTTTTGTGTCGGAGTATTAGTGAAAGTCCTGACCGTCACTAATAATCTAGTTATTAGTGACGGTCAAAACTGTCACAAATACACACTTTTTTTGTGACGCTAAAACTTGAGCATCATTAATGAACTTTCGCGACGCCACTTTTTGTGACGGTCGAATTTGTGCATTAGCGACAGTTTTAGGATTTTTAGTGAAGAATTTAACTATCCCAAAAGCTCTGATTTCTTGTAGTGATCCACCACCAAGGTTCCAGTTTTCTCAGCAGCCCCAATCAACACCAACACAAAAGACATCTGAGTCAGCCCCAACACCAACACCCCATTGAGGACCAACATAACTTCAATTCTGGATTTGCTTTTGTTGGTTTTTTTTTGTTCTATCTTGGATCTATATTGTTCAATGCATGCTTATTTTATTTCAAGACAAATTTATTTGGTTTATGTTCTATTTTGTTATCTTGGATGTGGAACTAGCTTGTACTAACTTACTAATTTTATTAATAAAAGAAGTCCTAATTCGGTATTGTAACGTAATTTATGCAATATTTATTTAATATTGTCATATCTATAATTTATTTGAATTTTGACGTTAATATATTTTTTATATTGTAATTAGCTTAAGAAATGCAAAACAGAAATTATGCAAAATATACAAATAAAAAAAATTATATGTAGTAATAGGGACAACCTAAATGTAGGTCTTTGGGACAGGACATAACAACACTAATACGCTTGCGTATTAGTGACAGTTACTGACCTTCACTAATAGTCCAGTTATTAGTGACGGTCAAAACCGTCACTAATACAACACTTTTTTGTGACAGAGTATTAGTGACAGTTCCTGACCGTCACTAATAATCCAGTTATTAGTGACGGTCAAAACCGTTACAAATACACAGGTTTTTCGTGACGGTAAAACTTGAGGGTAACTAATGACCTTTCGCGACGCCACTTTTTTTGACGGTCCGATTTGAGCCTTAGCGACAGTTTTAAAATTTTTACTGACAGATTTGACAGTCCCTCAAGCGCCGATTTCGTGTAGTGATCCGCGACTATGGTTCCAATTTTTTCAACAGCCCCAATCAACACCAACACCGAAGACATCAGAGTCAGCCCTAACACCAACATCCCATTCAGCACGAACACCAACTTAATTCAGGATTTGCTTTTGTTGGTTTTATTTTGTTCTATCTTGGATCTATATTGTTCAATGCATGCTTATTTTATTTCAAGATAAATTTATTTGGTTTATGTTCTATTTTGTTATCTTGGATGTGGAACTAGGTTGTACTAACTTACTTATTTTATTTATAAAAAAAGTCCTAATTAGGTATTGTAACGTAATTTATGCAATATTTATTTAATATCGTCATATCCATAATTGATTTTGAATTTTAACGTTAATATATTTTTTATATTGGTATTAGCTTAAGAAATGTAAATTAACAAATCATGCAAAATTATTAAAACAAAAATTATGCTAAATATACAAATAAAAAAAAGTATTTGTAGTATTAGGGACAGTTTAAATGTAGGTGTTTGGGACAGGACATACAGTCACTAGTACGCATGTGTATTAGTGACAGTTATTGACCTTCACTAATAGTGTTGTTATTAGTGACGGTCAAAACCATCACTAATACAACACTTTTTTGTGACGGAGTATTAGCGATAGTTCCTGACCGCCACTAATAATCCAGTTATTAGTGACAGTCAAAACCGTCACAAATACACAGCTTTTTCGTGATGGTAAAACTTGAGGGTCACTAATGACCTTTTGCGACGCCACTTTTTTTGACGGTCCGATTTGTGCATTAGCGATAGTCTTAAAATTTTTAGTGATGGATTAGACAGTCCCTCAAGCTCTAATTTCTTGTTGTGATACACCACCATGGTTCCAGTTTTTTCAGCAGCCCCAATCAACACCAATACCGAAGACATCAGAGTCAGCCCTAACACCAACACCCCATTCAGCACGAACACCCACTTAATTCAGGATTTTTTTTGTAGGTTATATTTTGTTCTATCTTGGATCTATATTGTTCAACGCATGCTTGTTTTATTTCAAGACAATTTTTTTTTTTTGTTTATGTTCGATTTTGTTATCTTGGATGTTGAACTAGCTTGTACTAACTTACAGGTTTTATTTATAAAAAAAGTCTTAATTAGGTATTGTAACGTAATTTATGTAATATTTATTTTATATTGCGAAATATATAATTTATTTTGAATTTTGACGTTAATATATTTTTTATATTGTTATTAGCTTAAGAAAAGTAAATTAACAAATCATACAAAATTATTAAAACAGAAATTATGCAAAATATACAAATAAGAATAAATTATTTGTAGTATTTGGGACAGTCTAATTGTTGGTCTTTTGGACAGGACATACCGTCACTAATTCGCATGCGTATTAGTGACAGTTACTGACTGTCACTAATAGTCCAGTTATTAGTGACGGTCAAAACCGTCACTAATACACCACTTTTTTGTGATGGAGTATTAGTGACAGTTTCTGACCCTCACTAATAATCCAGTTATTAGTGACGGTGAAAACCGTCACAAATACACGCCTTTTTTGTGACAGTAAAACTTGAGCATCACTAATGAACTTTCACGATGCCACTTTTTGTGACGGTCGGATTTGTGCATTAGTGACAGTTTTAGGATTTTTAGTGACGGATGTCACATTACCAAAAGCCCTGATTTCTTGTAGTGATCCACCACCATGGTTCTAGTTTTCTCAGCAGTCCCAATCAACACCAACACAAAAGACATCAGAGTCTGCCCCAACACTAACACCCCATTCAGCACCAACACAACCTTAATTCTGGATTTGCTTTTGTAGGTTTTATTTTGTTCTATCTTGGATCTATATTGTTCAACGCATGCTTGTTTTATTTGAAGACAATTTTTTTTGGTTTATGTTCTATTTTATTATCTTGGATGTGGAACTAGCTTGTACTAACTTAGTAATTTGATTTATAAAAAATGTCCTAATTTGGTATTGTAACGTAATTTATGCAATATTTATTTAACATTGTCGTATCTATAATTTATTTTGAATTTTGACGTTAATATATTATTTATATTGTTATTAGCTTAAGAAATGTAAATTAACAAATCATGCAAAATTATTAAAACAGAAATTATGCAAAATATACAAATAAAAAAAATTATTTGTAATATTAGGGACAGTGTAAATGTAGGTCTTCGGGATAGGACATACCGTCACTAATACGCATGCGTATTAGTGACAGTTACTGACCTTTACTAATAGTGCAGTTATTAGAGACGGTCAAAACCGTTACTAATAAAACACTTTTTTGTGACGGAGTATTAGTGATAGTTCTGACCGTCACTAATAATCCAGTTATTAGTGATGGTCAAAGCCGTCACAAATACACACCTTTTTCATGACGGTAAAACTTGACGGTCACTAATGAGCTTTCGTGACGCCACTTTTTTTGACTGTCCGATTTGAGTATTAGAGACAGTTTTAAAATTTTGACTGACGGATTTGACAGTCCCTCAAGCGCTGATTTCTTGTAGTGATCCACCACCGTGGTTCCAGTTTTCTCAGCAGCCCCAATCAACACCAACACCAAAGACATCAGAGTCAGCCCTAACACTAACACCCCATTCAGCCCTGATTTTTTTATAAAAAAGTCCAAATTTGTATTGTAACGTAATTTATGCAATATTTATTTAATATTCTCATATATATAATTTATTTTGAATTTTGATGTTAATATATTTTTTATACTGTTATTATCTTATGAAATGTAAATTAACAAACGAAGCAAATTCTTCGAACAGAAATTATGCAAAATATACAAATTAAAAAAAATTTATTTGTAGTATTAGGGAGAGTCAAAATGTTGGTCTATGGGATAGGACATACCGTCACTAATTCGCATGCGTATTAGTGACAGTTACTGACCGTCACTAGTGGTCCAGTTATTAGTGACGGTCAAAACCGTCACTAATACACCACTTTTTTGTGACGGAGTACTAGTGACAGTTGCTCACCGTCACTAATAATCTAGTTATTAGTGACGGTCAAAACCGTCATAAATACACACATTTTTTGTGACGGTAAAACTTGAGCATCACTAATGAACTTTCGTGACGCCACTTTTTGTGACGGTCGAATTTGTGCATTAGCGACAGTCTCAAAAGCCCTGATTTCTTGTAGTGATCCACCACGATGGTTCCAGTTTTCTCAGCAGCCCCAATCAACACCAACACCAAAGGCATCAGAGTCTGCCTCAACACCAACACCCCACTCAGCACCAACCCAACCTTAATTCTAGTTTTTCAATGAGAAGCTATCAGGATCGAAGAAAAATTATTCCACCTATGATCTGGAGTTTTATGCCATCATTCAGTCCCTAAAGCATTGACGTCACTACCTAATACAGAGGGAATTCATTCTCCTCACTGATCATGAGGCCTTGAAATACATCAATGGCTAGCACAAGCTGAGTAGACGGTATGCCAAGTTGGTGGCATACGTGCAAGAGTTCACATTTGCGCTGAGGCACCAGGCAGGGAGTCTGAACCGTGTTGCAGATGCACTGAGCCGTCGTACGTTGCTCCTCACCACCCTGAGCACCAGAGTTGCAGGTTTCGATACATTCTCTGATATGTATGCTGCAGATCCTTCCTTCGGGAGGATAATTCAGGAGGTAACTGATGGTCAATGCCATAATTTTATTTTGCACAATGGTAACCTATTTTGTGGATTAAAGTTGTGCACTCCAGATTGTTCACTAAGGCAACAAATTATTAGTGAACTTCATAACAAGGGTCATTTTGGGAGAGATAAGACGTTGGGTCTGATCTCTTCCAACTATTATTGGTCCAAGTTATCCAGTGACATGGCTCATTATGTGGAGCGTTGTTATGTGTGTCAGCGGTCCAAGAAAGTTCTCACTAATACGGACCTGTACACGCCTTTACCGGTCCCTGAAGCCTCTTGGCTTGATGTCAGTATGGACTTTGTGTTGGGCTTACCTCGTACCCAACGGGCCATGGATTCTATTTTGGTTGTGGTCGACAGGTTTTCCAAGATGGCCCATTTTGTTGCTTGCAGGAAAACAATGGATGCTGCCCGGGTCGCCCATCTTTATTTCAAGGATATTGTGCGTTTACATGGTGTTCCCCAATCCATTACCTCAGATCGTGATACCAAATTCATAAGTCAATTCTAGAAGAGTCTATGAGAGAAACTGGGAACGAAGTTGAATTTTAGCAGCGCCTACCATCCTCAGACAGATGGTCAGACAGAGGTGGTGAACTGGAGTTTGGGGAACCTTTTGAGGAGTTTGGCAGGAACTAAACCAAAGCAGTGGGATTTGGCATTACCTCAAGATGAATTTGCTTATAACAGGTCGAATAACAGATCAACAGGAATGAGCCCATTTGAGATTGTCTATGGTCAGAATCCATCTGGGGTGCTTGGCTTAGCCCCTATTCCGCGCGTGGGTTGTTTCAATCGCAAGGCAGATGGGATGGCAGAACATCTTCGAGGATTCCATGAGTAGGTTAAGCTGACCATTCACGAGAGTAATGCTAAGTACAAGGTTCAGGCTGACAGCCACCGTCGTCAAGTACTTTTTGACGTTGGTGATTTTGTTTGGGCGGTGTTAACTCGTGATCGTTTTTCTATTGGAGAGTATAACAAGCCAAAGAAGCGAAAGATTGGTCCCTATGAGATCCTATAGAAGATCAATGATAACGCCTACAGACTGTGCCTCCCCAGTCATTTGAGGACTTCTGAAGTCTTTAATGTGAAACATCTGAATCCTTGTTTTATGGATTCCGATGAAACTGTTGTAAACTCGAGGACGAGTTCTTTCCAACCTGAGGTGACTGATGAAGGTGCATCCGAGTCAGATGTTGTTGAGCTGTTAGACAACACGTTGATGGCACTGAAATATCTTAAGTTGGCAGATCAGCGCAAAGATGACAGGAAACCGTAACCTTGTCACTAATTAGGGTATTTTTGGATGCGCTTCAGTATTTTGGCCATAACTTTAGCTACAGGTGTCAGAATCGCCTTTATGACCACAATTTGGAAAGGTTGGTTCGGCGCGCACGTCATGGGCACTAAGCTATGCTGGGTGTGTATTTTTTTAAGGCCAAAACACACTGTTTTCCCCTCCGAATCCCTAATTTTAGTTATTTCTTCCCTTTTTTTAATAATATTTATTTTGTTGATTAGGAAGAGATTCTGGGCTTGATTTGGGCCAGATTTCTGGCAACGTCCTTCTTTTATTTCCTATTTTATTTTGGCACGATTTTTGAAATCCTGCTATTTTTGGTAATGTTGACGAACTCCAGCTATATAGCCCGACTTGTGGGTTGATGTTAAGGCACTTTGGATTTTGAATAATAATATTGAATAACAGAGACTTTTCTCTGAATATTTTGGGCAATTCTTGTGCATTCTTTCTGTTTATTTTCTGTTGCCATTAACCTACAGAATAATCATTATTCTGTCCGGCATCAGGCTGGGTGGCTGTGGAGTGTTGCGGCTGGTTTTGGGAGGTATGGGATGAAAGTGTTGAAATTAGGGTTATATATTTAATATATATGATGGGCTTGAGGTTATTGGTTTTTAAAGTGAATTAAGCTATTTAGATTGATTGAGCTTAATTGTTTCATTTGGGTTGGATTGGGCTTATTGGCCTCTTTGAATTTTTGTAAAGAAAGAAATTAATTGGGTTGAGTTATGTTGGGTTGGGCGTAATAAATAAAGATAAAATGATTAAATATTAAATGGGCTAAAGCCTATATATATATATATATATATATATATATATTATTTTTATATAGTTATATATATGTTATATTTTTACGTAATTATATATATAAATATATATATTCACAAGCTCAAAACGAACATGTTTATGAGCGAATGAGCCGAACACAGATACGTTGGAGATTGGCTCATTTAATAAACGAGCCTAATAATTTTGTTTGAGCTAGGTTGATTTACTAAATAAACGAATACAAACCGAGTCTAACTTGAACTGCTTGCCGAAGGCTCGACTCATTTGTAGCCCTACCTGTAATTTCCACCACCACCATCTCTCTCCATCCACTGACTCCACCACCGTCCACCCCTTCTCTCTCTTCACCCACCTCAACAACTCATATAAATTCAATTTTGTACGCCAAAAAAACCTTCCATTTGCTAATTCATATACACTTTCAAATCTCAAGAAATTGAGTGAACTATGAAGCATCAAAGATCAAAACTTTACTGATTGAATCCACAGATTAAAAATGCTTCATTTACTAAGAAAAGTGACTTGATTTTGGGTTATATATAAATATATATCAATCGAAAACGAAAAAGGAAGTTTACTGATTTTGGCACTTGAAACCACAGAGCAAAAGATTAAATAGCATTCAAGTATCATTAAAGACCAAAACTAGATCCACCGATCAAAAGATTAAAAAGCATTCAAGAATCATCAAAGAACAAAACCACAAGTCCATGTATATATATATACACACATACAAACACACACACACTTGTGTACATGTATACATACATCATCAAATTCAACCTAATCACCCTTCAAATCCACATCCACCATGTTAAAACCTCATTCAAAGGCTGATAGGATAAAAAATAAAAAATCAAATCAAATATAAAACCCAAAATCAAAGTCGGTGTTTTTGGAGAGAAGTACTGTAGTCGAAGAAGAAGACCCACACAAGCCAAACATAACTCCTCTCTCCTTCAACATAGACACATCAAGACTAGTGAAATCCTCAGACCCAAAAATCCAATCGAACTCGCCATTGATTCCTTTGATTCGAAAGCTGGTTCATTCGGAATACCTAAGGGAAAGGAGATGGGCTAATTGGTCAATAGAATTTAAGTACTATTGTAATTTTCTGAATTTCGAAAGGCTTCTAAGGTATTTTCATTAAAAAGAAAGACAAATATGTCATAACCTCAAAAGTTTTGACAGGTCTAACGGCTCTTAACAGGAGGGGTCCATTGAGCACATGAGGCACCAAACCTTAGATAAGGCGTATTTCGACCACAGTGCGTAATTAAGTTAAACTTCAGAGGATGCAAATTTAATTTACCCAAACACAGAAACGTTGGAGGTGAATTTTGTCCTTTGTAGTAACGAATGACTGAGATCAATCTAGCATGTAAATTGTTGTTTGGTTGATCTTAAATGTATCTAGTGCACTAGTCTTGTATAGTCCACCAGTGATGATAAATTATTGCATAGTCTGATATTATGTGTTCTTGGCCAATCACAAGCTTTGATGCAATCAAAAAGTTAAATAAAGTTAACACATTTGATTGCATGAGAGCTTGTAACTGACAGAGACGACATGATCCCGAATCATGTAATAATTTTTCGTACCCTCCACAATCACAAATACCAAAGCACGGGAGAGGATCCAAGATTGATATGCCATTTATAAACACATTTTTCCCTCTTAGAATGATGAATTTTATTTCAAATGAAAAATTGTCATTAAGCAATTTGAGCCCTTCATTAAGAGGATGAAATTATCGTAATGACATTCGATCTCACACATAGGTGTTATTTGATAACTCTATTCAACACTTAATTCTGAACAGATTAAGCGCTTATTTAATTAATTGCATTTGATAACACAATTTGAAAATGGTAAGCACCACTTAAAATGGAGTAAAATTTTAATTGATATGAACATCACTTGTTACTAAATGCTGAAAATTCAAAAAGATATAAAAAATATATTTATTTTTTAACTACCATGTAAGAACTTCAACACTTATAATTCAGCTCTTAAAATATTCTGTACTTAATTTTCAGTTTTATAAAAAAAACACCATACTCTTAGTCTCACAATTGAGAGCATAACTTATGAAAATAATGCTCTCTTGACAGATTTAAATTTTTAATAAACTAGCCAAAAAGCACATGCAATGCACGTATTTAAAAATTACGGTGTAATCAAATAATATTAAAAAATATAAAAACCTCGTAATTATAAAATGAATAAAGTAGAAAAGCAAAAACCTTTTGGACGATTTTTTTATAGGTAATGATTATACCATCGACATTGAATCAAAAATAATAAATGGAAAAGGAAAATGAAAATTGAAAAATAGTATTAACATTGAGCAACAAAAAATTAAACACTTTTTCTTACTGATAGAAATTTTGACACCAATTCATTTATTGATCTTAACAGATACACTTTCTGTTGAGCATATACTAAGGTATCCCAACCTCTTAAGCTATTCAATAGCGAAAATTTTCTAATATTTGTTGCTAATTTTTTGGCTGATTTTATGAATGTTTTGATTGATTTTATGAACGTGATTTCTCATTTTTCTCTAATCTGTTTTATAGCGTTGTACTCCTAGCCTAAAAATACTACAAGACAACACTTCAAATATGTATAGAGTACCAACAAATATCTTTCATCCTTCTCCTTCTCTCATTATTTTTATTTAATCTTTTAGGCAACTGGTGAAAGACTTGTTACTATAGTTTCTGTCAACGTGCTGATAGAGAAGTAATGACTGTGAGTGATTGGGTTGTATCTTGAAGCAACTTTAACCGTCATCATCAAGGAAGGAAATAGCAGCTTTAAGACAGCGTTTTGCACGCCTCTCCATATCCTAGGCCACACCTTTTTCCTTATACTTTTTATTCTTCTATAATTAATTCATTTTTTTAGCATTGTTAATTAGTTCTTCTTTCTGGTATTCCTAATACATATGTGAATGTGAATATATCTTTACTCTCTGTTTAAAATATTTTTATTATAACATTCTAAAGCTGCTATGTGGTGTATATGTATATATATATCCGAATCAACCCTTGAAGTCTGCTATTTTCTAAAGCATTCTAAATACATGTGATATATTACTTTGTTCAATGTTTTTATGTTTGTATATGCTTCAGGAATATTATATTGTATTCATTTCATAACTTGTAAGAATTTTGTTTTGTGTGTACAAACTCCCTCACTTGTATAATTGTAACATATTATATATATCTAAAATTTAGTATTTCACACTCCTTATACCATTATAATTGTTGTTTTGGTCATATAAAATTGCATACTTAGTGTACCACTAAAAAAAAATTTCTTCTAAATTTTGTCATATTATTTATTGTTTATTCATTAAATTTTTTGTATTATTTAGATTTGTTGTATAAATTTATTTGTATTTTAATTGTTGAATTTTATAGTGAAATATTTTATTAAAATTCTACAGAAAGTTAGATCCATCTTTGCCTTTAAGGATTTAACTTTAAAAAAACAATGTTGAACAAAGTTGATGAGGCCAATAGTGTTAAACCCGAAAAGTTTAGTGGAAAAAACTTTAGGTGTTGGCAGAAACAAATAAAGTATTGGCTAACCGTTTTAGAATTTATACCAGCTATTGAAGAACCTCAAACCACCAACTCAACTCAAATTGTGTTAACAACATCATCTACTAAAACCTCAACCTCAAAAAAGTACACCACTCTTGTCTATGACTAAGGAACAAATTGACTACCATTGTCACAATAGAATAATTTATGTGTTATCTAACCATCTCTATGATATCTATCATAATACTTCTAGTGCTAAAGAATTATGGAATGCCCTAGAAGCTGAGTATGGGATTGAGGATGTCGGCATAGAGTGATTTGTTGTGTCTAACTTCAATAATTACAAAATGGTAGAAAATATGACTGTAAGTGAACAATCCATGATTTGCAAGAACATTTGAGGAAAGTAGAGAAAAATGGTACCAAACTTAGTGAAGATTTTAAAGTGTCATGTCTAATTGAGAAACTTCCTTCTAGTTGGTTTGATTTTTCTAGATCTCTTAGACATAAGCAAAGAGAGTTGACCTGTAATACCCTGCTCCAACACATGGTATGATATTGTCCATTTTGGGCCAGAGCTCGCACGATTTTGCTCTTGGGTTTTACCCCATGCCAAAAGGCCTCATACCATTTGAAGAGAACACACTACATATAAGTACATCTCCTTCTCCACACCCAAGTGATGTGGGATTGAGCACCCTGTACCTTGTTAATGTGGTAGCTCAGCCTAGTGTCTGTCTTTGCACCTGCCTACTCACACCCGCCCACAAGGGTTACTACGTGACCTTAACCCAAGTTATTAACTCCATTAGAGTTGAAGAAAGCCATAGGTTAAGAATCAACCAAAGTGATAAATCAACTAAGGTGAACCTAGTTGAAAACCCTGTAAATTCTAATAATTCAAAAAATAAAGGTCTTTACCAACCTAGAGGGAAACACTTCAAAAATAATAACAAAAAGAACAACTATTGTACCAATCAAAACTTTCGCCACAATTATAATAATCATTTTAATAACAAACTCAAAAATCCTAAAGGCAAATACGACAAACCATGCTATGTTTGTGGGAGGGCCAATCATGTGGCGAAGGATTGCTACTACAAAAAGACTGAGCCATACAAGCCCAAGGCAAATTTGAACAAAACAGGTCCAAAAGATCATGTAAATATGTTAATGGATCAAGAAAACTCATGTGAACCTTCTATAAGGTATCCAAATATAAACTTCACATATCATAATAATGATTGGTGGTTAGATTATGGTGTTAATGTGTATGTTTGTTTTAACTGTAGTTGTTTTAAATCTTATCAGAACTCAAGTGGAGGAAGTGTAATTCTAGGAAATGATACAGTTACACAAGTACACGATATTGGAGATGCAGACTTGAAGATGACATCTGGAAAGATCTTAACTTGAAAGGGAGTGCGACATGTTCCTGAAGTGAGGAGAAATCTAGTTAGTGGGTCGTCCTTAGTTCAACAAGGATACAAAGTTGTTTTGGAATCTAATAAAGTTGTTATTACAAAAAATAATATTTTTGTTGGGAAAGGATATATTAGTGAAGGCTTGTTCAAATTGAATGTGATTATGAAAATCAATAAAAATTCTCCTCATGTTTTTATTGTTGAATCTTGTGGCATTTGACATGAGAGATTAGGACATGTGAGCTTGAAGAAAATTAAAAAAATGATGGATCTCAGTCTAGTACCCAAATCTAATGTTGATTTCAAACATACGTGTAAAATATGTGTACAACCCAAGCAACCTAAGAAACCTTATAAGTCCGTAAACAAAAATACTCACCTCTGAGAACTCGTACATACTGATGTGTGTGATTCTAATAAACCTCGAACTAGAGGTGAAAATAAATACTTTGTGACATTCATTGATGATTGTTCCAAGTATTTCTATCTAAACTTGATCAAAACTAAAGATGAGTTTTTTAAGAAATTTAAAGTGTACACAAATGAGGTTGAGAATCAACCAGAGAAAAAAAATCAAAAGACTTAGATCCGATAGAGGTGGTGAATACAGTCTTAACAAGTTTAAATATTTTTGTGAAGAACATGGAATCATACATGAACTAACTCCTCCATATTCACCACAATCTAATGGAGTAGTTGAAAGGAAGAATAGAACTCTTTTGCATATGATTTGTAATACCCCGCTCCAATACATGGTATGATATTATCCGCTTTAGGCCTGAGCCCGCACGGTTTTGCTCTTGGTTTTACTCCAAAAGGCCTCATACCATTTGAAGAGAACATACTACATATAAGTACATCCCCTTTTTCACACCCAGGCGATATGGGATTGAGCACCCTGTACCCTGTCAGTATGGTAGCTCAGCCCAGTGTCTGTCTTCGCACCCGCCCACTCACACCCATCCACAAGGGTTACTACATGGTTAACTCAATGCTCTTGAGTTCTGGTGCACCCGAGAACTTGTGGGGGGAAACAATGCTCACTGCATGTTTTATACTTAATTGAGTACCTGTGGGCGATAATAATAGCACTCCATATGAAATATGGAAACATAAAGCTCTTAATTTCAAAATTCTAAAAGTGCGGGGATGTTTACCCAAAGTGTCTATACCTGAACCTAAGAGGAAGAAGACATGTCCTAAAATCATAGACACCATCTTTTTAGGGTATGTCCAAAATAGTAGTATCAATAAATTCTTAGTAATAAATTCTGAAATAAGTGAGATTTCTAATAATACAATTGTCGAATCTAGATATTGCACTTTTTTTGAAAATATTTTTTCCTATAAATCAAAGATTCCTAAACCAATGATTGATAAATCATCTTCAAGTGAGATTTCATCTACTAGTACTCCTTTAGAGGAAGAACCTGAACCACAAGAACTTAGAAAAAGTAAGAGAACTAGAGTAGAGAAAAATTTTGGAGACAATTTTTATATTTTCTTAGTAGAAAGAGATCTTACTACTTATAAAGAAGACATGACTTCTATAGATGCTCCATTTTGGAAGGAGGCGATAAACAGTGAGTTTGAATCTATAATTGAAAATAATACATGGGTAGTAACTAACTTGCCTCCTGGAAATAAAACCATAGGATGCAAATGGGTTTTTAAGAGAACGCTAAAACTTGATAGGAGTATATACAAGTATAAAGCTAGGCTAGTAGCTAAGGATTTTACACAAAAGAAGGATATAGATTACTTTAACGCATATTCCCCTGTATCTAATATCACTACCATTAGGATCTTCGTAGCCCTAACATCTTTACATAATTTAGTTATTCATCAAATGGATGTTAAGACCGCATTCCTTAATGGAGACCTAGAAGAAGAGATATATATGGAGCAACCAGAGGGTTTTATAGTTAAAGGCCAAGAACATAAAGTGTATAAATTAGTTAAATCATTATATGGCCTTAAGCAAGCTCCTAAACAATAGCACGAAAAGTTTTATAAAGTAATGCTAAGATATGGTTTTAAGATCAATGAATTCGATAAATGTGTATACTTTAAAGAGAATAATAGACATCATGTGATATCATGTCTATATGTGGATGACATACTTATTTTTGGAACCAATTTGGAGATAGTAAATGATGTTAAGACATATCTAGATAGAGATTTTGACATGAAAGATTTGGGAGAAGCTAATGAAATCTTAGGAATGAAAATAGAAAGAATTTCTCAATGGATTACATTAAACCAATCTAGTACCATAAAGAAAATATTGAAGAAATTTAATTTCTTTAATAGCAAGCCAGTGCCGACTCCTTATGATCCTAGTGTACACCTAAAGAAAAATAATGGAGAACCCGTTTCTCAACTGAAATACTCACAGATGATTGGATCCTTATTATATTTTTCACATAAAATTAGGCCTGATATTACATATGCTGTTGGATGACTTAGTAGATACAATTATAACCCGAGTAAGTGATGCAAATTGGATAAGTGATAATGTAGATATAAAATCTACTAGTGGTTATATATTTCTTTTAGGTGGAGCTGCAATATCTTGGGGTTTGAATAAACAAACTATAATATCTAGAAGTACTATGAAGTCTGAGCTTATGGCATTAGACACAACCTGCACTGAAGTAGATTGGATTAAGAACTTATTATTAGATATACCAATAGTAGACAAACCAATACCAACTATATCCATACATTGTGATCGTAAAGCTGTTATAGACACAGTGAAACAATCTCACAAATAAAAAGATAAATAGACATATTCAAGTAAGATACAAGTCTGTAAGAAACCTATTGAGTAGAGACATTGTTTCGTTAGAATGCATCAAGTTAGAAAAGAATATAGCCGACCAATTGACCAAGGGCCTATCTAGGAGTGGAGTCCTAGACACGTCGAGGGGGATAGGCCTAAGCTCATATAGGGAGTCACCTACAGAGGTAACTCGTCCTTTATGAATGGAGATCCCATAAAGATGGTTCAACGGGTAGAAACAATCTGCATTGCGTGACTCATTTACATCACTCTTTTATTTGAGAGGTTTCTCACAAAGATTGTCTCCTACCCATCCCTATGGCATAGTATTGTGTTATGTGACGTTAAGAAGGGCATTGCCCTGAATGAATCTGAGGTGGGCATACTCTCGCAAGATATAGGTCATACATATCCTTAGCAGATTCACCTAAGTGGCAGCTGTCGTGAGGCCGCGACTATAAGAATTAGGCTATTGTTTTAAAACTCTCATGAGAATCAAGGTACAAGCGCGTAGCCATTAATAACACTAACCTACAAAACCAAGTCAATCATAAATACTATGTGTGTGACATGCTGAAATTTGGCTCAAGTGTCAAGTTCAAGAACTAGTCTCTCAGATCCCTACAATGGAAGTAGTAAACACTAAATATAGGTTCAAGTCCAGAAGACTCCTACACCTATTACATGGTATAAAGTTGCTCAATTTTCCTTTTATATATATATGTATATATATATATATATATATATACATATATATACACGTTTGATAATTTTTAAGAGGTTCGAAAACCTTGTGGGTGATTGTTGAGCGTACACTAAGGTATCCCAACCTCTTGAGCTATTCAATAGCGAAGTTGATATTTCTAATATTTGTTGCTAATTTTTTGGTTAATTTGATAAACATTTTGGCTAATTTTATGAACGTGATTTCTCATTTTTCTCTAATATGTTTTATACCATTGTACTCCAAGCCTATAAATACTAGGACACAACACTCCAAACTAGTACAGAGTATGAACAAATATCTTTCATCTTTTTCCTTCTTCTCTCATCATTATTTTTATTTAATCTTTTGGCCAACTGGTGAAAGACTTGTTACTATACTTCCTGAAAATTTGTGCTGAGTAGGGGTTGAGAGGACAACGCTTTGCGTGCCTCTCTATATCCCAGGCCACACATTTTTCCTTATACTTTTTTATTCTTCTGTAATTAATTTATTTATTTTAGTATTGTTAATTAATTTTTCTTTTTAGTATTCTTAATACATATGTGAATGTGAATATATTTTTCGTTTAAAACATTTTTATTATAACACTTTCAACTCATAATTGGGTGATTTTCAATGCAAAAAGCATTTGATTAAAGAAAAACCCCGTGTCACGAAAAGTATTGTTTTAATCTTTGATGAGGCGTTGGCCTATCTATCTTTTGAGTATATTTGAATATATATAATATCTTTTATCTTGGGTTGTCCTTATTTATCTATTTTTGACAATTTATTTCAAGGCTATGGATCAGAATCTAGTTGGTGCAGCTCAGCCTGAAGCAAACAAAGGTATGAAATTTGATTATCTTTATTTAATTTTCTACTTTTA
The DNA here is from genome assembly GCA_026545225.1 of Cornus controversa. Taxonomy (NCBI): domain Eukaryota; kingdom Viridiplantae; phylum Streptophyta; class Magnoliopsida; order Cornales; family Cornaceae; genus Cornus; species Cornus controversa. Next base: position 56,469,989 of record CM048845.1, read on the forward strand.
TTTTTTTTACTGACAAGAAACTCCCAAAATATTTCTTTGGATGGCATCAAAGAAATAAAAATTTCATTAAAACAGTTTCTAGAGAACAAGCACAAAACGCAAGTTAGAGAAGTCTATGAAATAAAGAATTTGTGAGTCGTAATTCAATAATTCCCTGTAACAGGAAGATAAATACTTTTAATAGTAGTATAGAAAAAAATGTATAGAAAAAATATATAAAAATTTATCTTATTTAATATTATATTTAGCCGGCAATAAGAGGTTAGTGACAATTTCAAAAGGTGTAGCAATTGCAATATTTATTAGTCCATTCAAATTGTTTGGCTATCCAACTTCTGGAATTAAAAATCAAAGAGAAGATAAACTCCTGAACATAACATTTGTCAAGTGAAAATCAATCCATGAAATAATTTGATCTATGGACAGCACCGTTGTGGTAAAGGTCGTAATACCATATGAATCATTACCGCAAGGCAAAGAGGGTGAGGTCATTAGCGTCTATACCGTAAAATTGATTTTTGATAGAATGAAAAAGGCATGATAGAATTATAGGTATAGGATCCTCTCCTTGATGAAATCAGAATAATTGATCAGGAAAGATGCAAGATATGAGAGTTAAACACAACACACAAAAATTAAGAATTTTCACAAAAAGTGCATAATACAAATAAATTGAATCACTTTTAAGTTAAATATAATTCACCATGAGAGCATACTCACAAGAAGAAGAAAAGATGGAAAAACGAACGTATGTACCCAAAAACCAATTGAAGAAATTGAACTTGGACCTGTTTATCATAATTACTACCAACAAAATGAATCGACAGGGTAACAATTCTTAATGAACAAATTGAGGAGATATAAAAATTAACTTAGTGAAAATGTTGTAATTGATTCACGAGAAGGTCAGTTGGTTGCTTTTTCAAATTCAACATAATATAAGTTTAATGGAGAACTCAAATGGTTATAATGTCTCTTTGTATGATAAATAAATAATGACATATTTGTTAACTCATATATATATATATATATATAACTGAAAAAAACTGATAACATGGTATTTTGGTATGCCAAATGAATAATGGGAACTAAAAATAAAACTATATATATATTAATAACTAAAAATAAAAACTGGTAACATGGTCTTTTGGTATGCCAAATGAATAATGGGAACTAAAATTAAAAACTAGAAACATGATATCTTGGTATGCCAAATGAATAATGGGATATTTATTGGTCTAGGAAGCACGGACATAGGATATGGGTATGACACGGCACGGACACGGTGATACAAAAAATTCTAAACAATCAGGACATAGACACGGTAAGATTATAAAATAATAATATAATATATTAATATATATTAATTATTCAACAAAAAAAGGTCTACTCTAGAGGAAAAAATCTCACCAATAGAAAAATGACACGTGTAGCATCGGATAGGGCGATGACTTGGCGACCACCTCATCCTAGCAAGTTCACGTGACATCCCACAAAGCACAAAATCAGCAACTGAAATCCTGAAATGGGGATGGCTTGATTCATGCAATAAAATCACTGTAATTGGGGAGAAAATCATGTACCTCCCCAATCAAGGAGAAGTCATAGGCTAATTGTAATCCAAAACATGAATATAAAAGAAAGGGCAAACGCAACAAAGAAGGACAACAAGTTTTCCATACAACATTTTTGAGTGTTCATTGCTTGAATTTACTTCCAGCAATTGGTCAGTAGATTTTTGCATCTACACTTTGGTGCCATATATGGGAAACGTTCATTGAATTCCCCAAAAAAGTTCATGCTAGTGCAATTATGCTCTGGAGCTGTGATAGGCCACCAGTTGCTCACTCGTAGCCACGCAATAAAGTAGAGCCCAACACAGGAACAAATGTTACATCAGTTACAGGAACAGCTAGAAGAATCCAACAAGCGTAATGAACTACTTCAGGCAAGGCTGACTCGACTTACCATAAAGTAGACCGTGGATACCCCACTAGGGCGAGAAGGTTTCAGAGAACATGACCTGACTCATGAGAAATCCCAACTACAAACCCAATCAAAGTAGTATGGCTACAGACCGGATGCCCCATTTCAAGTAATAGCCGACCAACTCGAAAAATTCAACACCCAAATTAAAGATCTGAAAAATTAGACCCCTGCGGACTTGGCGACATAGGTAACCAGTAGAGTGGTCCAATTGCTTTTACTGAAGAGATACGAAAATCTCCAAATCTAAGAAAATTTATCCTCCCAAGCTTCACAACTTTCAATGGGATGACTGATCCCGTTGATCATCTAATTCATGTGCAATAAAAGATGACACTGAACGTCAAAGACGAGAACCTCATGTGCAAAATCTTCCTGACTAGCTTCACTGGGGCTGCACTAAATTAGTTCAAACAACAACCACCAGGGATGATCCCCAGTCTATAGAAAGTCCCTGATAGACAGCAACGACAAGACCGCATCAGTGGAGGCCTTTAAGGTGGTTATGATTCCTGGCTCAAAATTCCATTCATATTTGGTTAGAAAAACTCCCAAAAACATGGGAGATCTGAACACCAAGGCACAAGGGTATGTCAACCTCGAGGAGGATGAAGCAGTGCATCAACAAAGGTTGGCCTTGGTTAGCGTGAGCGCTTAATCAAAAGACAAGGTAGCAAATCGAAGGACCAGATCAGAGCTTTGTCGATCCCCATAAAGCTATAAAAGAAGCTTTGATATGAAGAGAGAAACACACCTTTAAAATGTTCCCTGACGAGACTTTACCGAAAAGAAAAACACACCTTTAAAATGTTCCCTGACGAGACTTTACCAAGAGAACAAAGATAGGGTCATATTCTGAACACCGATTCCTATCAAGATTTCGGTAGAACAAAGGGACTAGAATAAACACTATGTTTTCACTAGGATTATGGCCATACTACCAACGAATGCATGAATCTGAGGGGCAGACCAAGGTGATCATAGCTAATGGAGGACTAGCTGAGTATGTAATAAGAGATCAGACCGAGTTAAATGAATGCTAGATTGTTGAGCGTAGAGGGGAAAATCAGAACTTGAATCCTATTTGAACGATCAACTCCATACATGGATACGCAAGTCAAGGAGGCCGGAGCGCAAGCCGATCCCATCTTCGATAAGAAAAGAAGCTACAAAAATTGGATTAGGTAATTCCAATTCAAAGCAAGGATGTTAGCATCCAGATCACATTCGGAGATCCAAACCTGATGAGAGTACAACTGCCGCATGAGGACACATTGGTAATCAACCTCGTGGAAGCTAACTGCCTAATCAAAAGAGTGTTTATTAATGCAGGATCTAACACCAACATCATGACCTTCAGGGTCAACGAATAGCTAACACTTAGAGCAGACCAAATCAAATCAGCTAAAAGTTCACGCGTGGGATTCAACAAAAATGGGTCACCCTAGTTGGGGTAATTTCATTATCAGTCATAACAACTTAAAGAACATTGAAGGAACAGTTCATGATAGCAGATGTTCGTTCTTCCTACAACCTTATTATGGGTAGTGGTTGGATCCACAGGATGTATGGAGTCCCCTTTACCCTGCACCAAATAATGAGATGCGTGGCATTGAACAGAAAAGGAATAGTGGACCTTCTTGGCAATCAAGTGGTGGCCAAGGAGTGCTATGCATTGATGGTTAAGGACACGCCAGAGAATGGGAAGACTCGTACTGGCACCAGTCCTCAATAGTAATCACAGAAACACGACTGTCCTAAGAAAGAAGAGGAAGAAAAACCAATGCAGACAGTAGAGCCTTCCAGACGAAACCACTTAGTGAAAAGGGACAAGATCAAAGCACCCAGATCGATTCACTCTTATCAAAGTATGAGAAGGAGGAATTGACTAAGGTACTGTAGGAAAATGTTAATTTATTTGCATGGAACAACCTAGACATGCCCGAGATGGATCCAGCCCTAGCAAGTCATAGTCTGAACATAGATCCATCAAGAACCCCTGTCAAATAGAAGCAAAAGAGGTTCACTCCAAAAAGGGACAAAATAATTATAGAGGAAGTAAAGCAACTGCTACATGTAGGGTTCATCGGAGAGGTCAAATATCCAGATTGGCTTTCAAACGTAGTAGTGGTGAAGAAAAAGAATGAGAATTGGAGGGTCTATATTGACTTCACCAACCTGAATAAGGCTTTTCCAAAGGACTGTTACTTTCTTCCAAAGATCAATCAGATGGCAGACGCAATAGCAGGGTACGAACGCTTAATTTTCCTGGATGTGTACTAAGGTTATAATCAAAATTCAAAGGAAGGAGAATCACTTAGAACACTTGAAAGAAGTATTTGACGTCCTCAGGAAGTATAATTTGAAGTTAAACCCACTAAAATGCTCGTTCGGGGTATTCTTTAGACACTTCCTCGAGCATATGGTCAACCTCACAAGAATTAAAGGTAGTCTTGCATAGGAAGCAACCATTGTCTAGAGTTTTGAACTAAAAACCCATAGAGAAGTACAGATCTTGACCGGGACAATAGCGGTTATAAGAACTGTGACCATTTTTGGCAATTTTCTTTTATTTTCATTTATTGTTATATTAATGTTTTAAATGATTATATAAGTGTTTTAAATGTAAAATATATGTTTGGGGACTTATATAAAGGTCCAAGAAATTTTTGGGAGTGTTTGACGAAAATTGAGTTTTTCAAGTCAGGCGGGCCCAAACTCAGGTCCCGTGAGCCTGGCGGAATGACACCAAATTTTGAAATTTGATTAAATAAAATATTTGATGAGTTATGAAATCAATTTCATGCCCGTAGGACTTACCTAAATCGAAAATAGAGTCTAGAATGTTTGATAAGTGACTAGTGGCATTGTTGTAAATAAGGGAGGTTAGGCCAATAAATATAAAGGAAGAGAATATAGCCTCATTCTCTCATTCTTCATCAGTTGATTGAGAGAGATCTTCTTCCTTCTTCATTGAAATTAAAAGACTTGGGGCGAGAATTGGAAGGCATCGAAGAAGAGAGAATTGGTCTACACATTAAGGGCTCGACTTTGATTCATTCGGAATCAAATTCAGAGAAAGTTGATTTCGGTGAGAAATTAAAAAAATTATTTAGAAGATTTTCTAAATTGAGGTAGGGATATCTAAACCACAATTTTTGAGATTTTTGTGAATATGTCGGATGTTTAGAACATTGAGCTGGATTTTTGTAATTAGGTTGATATAATATATTGTTCAACATGATTATGGGGTTGTTTTACCTGAATTATGCTTATTATGTGGAAAATATAAAGTTTGAAGGTTAATTGTTGCGTGAATACAATTATGTGATTACGTGGTTATTTAAATGCTTTCAAAGAGTATGTTAATGTGCGATATGTATATAAAAATACTACAATGAGCATAATGAATGTTGAAACATGTATATGTTGATAAAGTGTGTGGTTGTATGGATGAAATTACGAATGAGTATGAGTGTGATAATGTTCATGTATTGCATATACATGGAGTGTGTGTGTGAATGTGAAAGGGTTTGTTGTAACCGGATAGCCAAGAGTCGAGATCTGATGCCAATTATTATCATTAACATTGTGGCAGTGAGCCAAGGTCAGAGAAATGGGATACATGTGTGTGTGAGACACGGGCAAAGTGTGGGTACATAGTGATGCATACATTTAAGGATGATGAATGGTATGTGATATTGTATATATGCAATATGATGTTCTAACATGTTTCTATGTGCTTTCGTGGTATTCATGGGGCTTTTGGATTAGGTATTTCTACTAAGCATGTAAGATCTTATCCCACGAGTATTAATTCCTTTCAAGAAATGGTAAAGAGGCGATGGAATTTCCCTAACGGTGAGTTGGCGTGGAGGGTGACCGGTTCTTTTAAAGACATTTAATGTTTTATTTGAATGCATGTCCGGAATGTGGAGTATATGCATGTGGTGAACATGTATAATATCTTTTATATTTCGAGAACATGTTATGATTATGCCTTATGATTGTATATGTTTAAATACGGCTTTGAGCATGGTTAATGCTAGATGATATGAACAATGATTTTGTATTTATGATCATTTTTATTGTTATAAACTTGGGAGAATGGTTATGTTGTTGAATTGGTAAATTGAGGAGCATGACATAGTAAGAATGGGGACCAAAGTATGATTATGGACACTTAAAAAATTCTACAAGAAAACTGTCCGAGGGCTTTTGATTAATCGAAACCCTTGTTTCACTTACTCGGAATACTTCGATTAATCGGTTAAGTATTAAAAATTGTTTGATGGAAAGGTGGTCAATTCTAGTGGGATTTTGATAGTACCTTGATTTAAGTTCGATCAAGTGTAAATTTCAATTGATCGAAACTTCCATTTCACTTAATCGAAATAAGAGGTTTCGTTTAATCGAATGATGCACTTCGATCAATTGAAAGTTGCATCCACTTTGTGTTTTAAGGAGACTTATGTATTCATGTTTTTCAATAAAGGACTTATGTAGTAGACTTGAACTGCTAATGCATGCATGTATACATTGTGGTAATGGTAATGACAATGCTTCCACTAGACTTTGAGATCACAACTTAGATTGATTGATTCATGTGACATTCCGGTGAGGAATTGGTATAATGATAATAAAAAGGCTTTCGTGACAAGTCATGGCCTAGGATTTGGGGCATGATAGCTTGGTATCAATAATGATATCAGAGGGTGACAAATGGTAGTTTTCTATGATTGTTCGGGTTGTGGGATGACGAACAGGCAATCATAACACCTCACTACCCGGAGTTCGGGCTTGAATTGGGGGAGTTTCAGTGGTCCATATTTGGGGCATGATAGCGGCATTAAGCTGATTCATCTCACAGCTTTCTGACAGATGCAAGCCTTTCTTCAATGCCATCAAAAAGAAAGGAAGAGATGTGTGGGGAAAGGACCAGTTAGAGGCGCTGAAGAGACTAAAAGAGTATATGTCAAGCTTATTGATCCTTTCAATCCCAAAAGATGGGAAACCATTGTATCTATACCTCACAGTATCTCATATATCAACAAGGGCGACACTGGTCAGAGAGGAAGATCAAAAGTAACATATAATGTTCTATACCAGTAAAACAATGACCGATGTCGAACAAAGATATTCTAAAGCAGAAAATTTGATTTTGGCTCTAGTGCATGCAAAGAAGAAGTTGAGGCATTATTTTGAATCTCACACCATAATAGTGCCGATGACTCTGCCCTTAAAGGCAATCATAGACAAACCAGAGATGTTGGGAAGGATGATGAAATGGGCAATGGACCTCATCTCCTTTGACATCCATTTCGAACCCAGAATAACAAAAAAAGGCCAAGTAGTAGCAGAATTCCTACTAAAATATGAATCGGATGACGAAGAAGAGAGCCACACTATCCAAACATAGCTATGTGGATGGATCAACAAGTCAAATAGGAGCTGGGGCTAGATTAGAAATTAGGACACAGGACGGAACAACACTTCACCATGCTGTGAGATTCGGGTTTGATACATCAAACAACGTGGCCAAGTACGAAGTGCTCCTGGCAGGCCTGCGACTAGAGAAATCCTTACGGGGAAAGAAATTTATTAATTTTCAATGATTCTTAGTTAATTATGAACCAAGTTAGCGATGAATATCACACCAAAGAAGAGAAAATGAATGCATATCAAAAAGCAGTGATAGAATAAATAGAAGGATTCGATAAAGTCAAGCTCGACCATATCCTAAGGGAACAGAATGAAGAAGCAAACCATCTGTCCTGTTTGACTTCTTATGCAGATTAATCGCTGACAAATGTGTCCACAATAGAGGTCCTAGACGAGCCGAGCATAGGAAAATTTGATCAGATGCTCGTAATCCTAAGGGAGTCAAGCTGGATGGATCCACTAGAAGCATATTTGAATAATGGAACCCTCCCAAAGCAAAAGGAAGAAGTCAAGAAGCTTAGAATGAAAGCAGCAAAGTACTACATCATCAATGATCATCTCTACAGGCAATCATACTCAACCTCATTGCTTAAATGCTTGACACCATCCAAAGTTAGAGAGGTGCTCAGAGAAATTCACAAAGGAGTTTACAAAAATCACTCTTGAGCAAGATCCTTAGCTCACAAGGTTTTGGCATAAGGATATTTCTGGTCATTCATGTCTTGCAATGCAGTAGAATATTTTAGAAACTATGACAAATGTCAAAGACATGCAAAATCATTATATCAGCCACTGGGTAGACTGAACACAATGACCAGCCCATGGTCGTTTGCCCGATGGGGGATGGATATTATGGGACCTTTACCAATTGCAGCACAGAAAAAGAAATACATTCTCTTGGCGACAGATTATTTCACCAAGTAGGTTGAGGCAGATGCTTACACTTCCGTGACACATTCACAGGGAAAGAAGTTCATTTGGACCAACATAATTTGCCACGTTGGTCTCCCAATGTCAAAAATCATGGACAACGAAAAGAATTTGGATAACCAATCCGTTCAGAAATTATTTAAGAATTATAGAATAAACCAGAAGCTTTCCTCGAGATTATATCCCTAAGGTAAGAGACAGGTTCAAATCACAAATAAAATCATCTTCGCCAATATCAAGAAAAAACTATAGGTCGAAAAGATTGATGGCTAGAAGAACTACCGAATGTGCTGTGGGCATACCGAATGACCCTTTGACGTCCGACCGAGAACAATACATTTAGCCTAGCCTACGAAATAGAAGCAGTGATTCCACCTGAGGTCAATGTTCTAACTCTCAGGACAAAAAAGTTTAAAGAATAATAGAATAATCGGCAGATCAATTGCAATTTGGAATTGTTGGAAAAATGAAAGGAAGCCGCACAGATCAGGTTGGCGTCATACCAGCAAACCATTCATAATAGCTATAACATAAAGGTCAGACCCACGACTTTCGAGCAAGGAGATTAGGTCTTACAAAAAGTGACTAGCAACACCAAAGAATTAGACTCAAGCAAGCTCATAGCAAATTGGAAAGGATCATATGAAATCATCGAAGTAATTGGGAAATGAGCTTACAGATTACGTAAAGTGCACAGAGATATGACACTAATCAAGAAACCATGGAACATAATACATTAAAAAAGGTATTATGTGTAAACTCCTAAAAATGACTTTTGTTTTAATTCAATAAATAAAGTAAGAGATTGGAACTATCCTCTATGAATTGAGTCCAACATCGAATTAGTGAGCGTGCCACCTTAGGGTTAATATAGCAAATACCACCTAAAATATGCAAAGGCAACAAGGTTGCACAGTGAAGAAAATCTATTTAATAAAACTAGCAATTTTGTGCACTAATCTATTTTGCTTGTATTTGCTAGAGGACTAGCAAATGCTTGTTTGAGGGTAATTTGATAAGTGCACAAAACTTGCTATTTTATATCCTAAAATAAGTTTTTAATTACTCTTTTATTTTATTTAAATGTTCTTATTTTTGCATTTATGTTTTATAGAGTTGATTTCCAAATAAGAAGAAAAGCAGCAAAAAAGGGCTAAAAATGATATATATAGCTGAAGATGAACATTAAAAGAATTGTAAGAGAGTTGGTATTCTATGAAATTTACTCCACAAGAGGTCTCAAGTTCAAAACTTAGTAAAATATATTTTTTTACACGGCCACGTCAATAGTCCAAAATTCAAATTGAAGATATAGAGATCAAATATTAGATATTTAAATTCAAAATTTTGTATTTTGAATTTTTGTCTTTAAATTTTTTTTTCCCACCTTAACCATTCCCCTCTAACTTTATAAATAGGGGGTCTTAGGGGTTGGTGAAGGGAGTTAGAAAATTGTAGAGAAATTGTAGAAAAAATAGTATAATCATTATCTTGATTCAATGAAAAATAGTAGTTTCATTTCTATATGTTTTTTTTCTGTTGATATGCAAGTGTAAGCATCCTTCTCATGAGAATTATGAAGCCACCATGGCTGAAGTATAAGTAAGTTATTTTATTTTCTTGTCTAATCTTTCCTCCCAAGAGGATTCTTTTATTCTTCTATTCCAAATTTTTATTTTCAAAAATTAAAGGGAGAATTCTTCGTGTTTGCCAAATAATGATAATTTGAAGAATTCCTACCTTTATTTACCTACCAAAAGTACAACATATTAACTAAAAAATGATCTCTCATATATAATCAAGTGTTGTTATTTATGTCATATCTTCCTTCATCTTTCGAAGTTATAATTGGATTGGTGAAATGTATTGATTATTTGAGAAAAAATTAGATCAGAATATTAGAAACATTATTTATATGGATCCATGGTGGTGAATTCTCTTTCCTTTAGATTTTTTCCATCAATTGATCAAAGGTATTTAGTAGTAGTTCTTATTATTTAAAAATTAGAAGTTTATTTTTTTAAATATCCATTTTTCATCCCAAAATATTGAGGTTTCGAATTTGAGACTTATTACTAATTCTCACTTGAGAGTGGTTCTATTACTATACGATTTTTAGTAGAGTTTTTGCAGGTTTTATTTTGTACAAAGTGTAGAGAAGTAACGACATCCATCCATTAATCTACACTTATCAACATGGCCAGCTGAACACCAGTTATGAATGAAAATGGCTAAGGCATGACCAACCGAACACTAGTTATAAATGAAAATGGCTAAGGTATGACGAACCGAATGTCAATTATGAATGAAAATAGCTAAGGCATGACTAGTTGAACGCCAGTTATAAATGAAAATGGCTAAGGCATGACCAGCTAAATGCCAATCATAAACGACAATGGCTAAGGCATGACCAGCCAAACGCCAGTTATGAATGAAAATGGCTAAGTCATAGCCAGCCAAATGCCAGTTATGAATAAAAATGGCTCAGACATGACAAGTTAAACGCCAGTTATGAATGAGAATGGCTAAGTCATAGCCAACCAAATGCCAAGTATGAATGAAAATGGCTAAGGCATGGCAAGCCAAATGCCAATTATGAATGAAAATGGCTAAGACATTACTAGCGAGTGCCAATTATAGTTGAAAATGGCCAAGGCATGACCAGTCGAATGCCAGTTATTAATGAAAATGGCTAAGGCATGACCAAATGAATGCTAGTTATGAATGAAAATGGCTAAGGCATGACTAGCTGAACGCCAATTATGAATGAAAATAGCCAAGGTATGACCATCTGAATGCCAGTTATGAATAAAAATGGCCAAGGCATGACCAATTGAGCGCCAACTATGAATGAAAATAGCTAAGGCATAGCCAACAAAATGCTAATTATGAATAAATATGGCTAAGACATGGCAGCCAAGCACCAATTATGGATGAAAATGGCCAAGGTATAGCCAGCCAAATGCCAACTATGAATGAAAATGGCTAAAGCATGGCCAACTTAAATGTTTAACGCAAGTCAATATGACCTAGATACTACAAATTAAACATCAATGCAAGCAGGGGGATGCAGGTAAAAATGAACATGAAGTTTTCATTAAGTAAATGTGTTAGTACAAAAACTCTCTCATAGAGTTGAGACTAGTTACAAAAAAAAAAGGGAGGAAGAGGCTCAAGACGCATCGTCCTACTGAGCTGCACTAGCTGAGCCAAAAAAAGTGATCGATACATCAAAGAGTTCAACGAGACCAGTATGCATAGGTCCGGGAGCTATAGAAGTGCTCAAAAGATCAACAATCTCTTTCTCTTTAGCACCCACTTACAAATCCTGGTAAGACGTATCCTTGATACCCATCTGCTGATTGTACTCATCAAGGCCACCAGGGTAGGTGCGATCCTAAACAGAAGAAGTTGCATCATCGAACCCAGCTCGGTAAGCCTCAGTATTATGGATCTGGACAGTTTGAGATAGTCTGTTGAACATAGCTTTGGCTTCTGATTCCAGTTTCAAAACTCTTTCCCGAAGGGATTTGATATTCACCACTGACTCGCTGGCCTTAGACTCAGTAACAGCTCATTGCAGATCAGCATCCTCCTTCTCTTTTTGGAGCTGCTCACACAAAGTCTTGTTATTCTCAAATTCAACTTGAAACGCTTTAGACTTCATCTTCTCATCCACCACCTCCTTTATGGAAACACTGAAGTCAGTCTCAGCCTTTCTCTTCTGCGTATCAAATTTGTTGACTGATAAGTGTTCAATACTATGCATTTGAACCCTCTTTATTGTATATGTTAATCTTATTTTTATGTTTATCGAGATATGTTTACGGTATTTTTGTATTTTTGATGTATTGCAGGTTTTGTACCAAAAGGAGCAATGTTGGAGGCCATCTGCAGCTGAAGAGCAGAATTCAGATTTGAAGCCAAGGCATCTCGATCAATCGAGATGTTGATCTCGATTAATCGAGATCTCGATTGATCGAGACTTTATTTTGATTGATCGAAATCTCGATCAATCGAAATTCCCATTTTGATTGATCGAGATTCTGCAGACCCACTTGCCCACTTGCTCACCTGCTCTTCCCACTTGTAACAAAATCCCCCTTTTTGCACTACTTAGAGGGATTGTCTAACTTGAATAAGACATTTGGAGACATTCTTGATATAGTTGGTATATATATTGATATATATATATTTATGATGGGCCCCAAGGTTGAAAAAGAGGCCATAAAGCACACAAAGAAGCCATTATCTCATATCTCTCATACACATCAGACATACACAAGGAGAGACATTCGGGAGAGGAGAAGAAAGTGCTGAACCAGACCTTGAAGCTTCATTTTCTCCATCAATGGAAGAGTCCAAGGCTGCCATGACCAACTAACTTCTCTACTAGGGTGTGGTTGAAACCCCTAGCCATGTAAACTTGTTCATTTTTGTAGCATTTTGGGATTTGTAGTTAAATGTTGATTATTTAGTCTAGTGACAATGTACACTTATACATCTCTTATATATATTCATTTGATGTTGGTTTTATTCTTGTCTTAGAGTAGAATCTATCTTGTGAATGCACAACATTTGCTTCTTCCACAAGAAGGGCAAATGATGGCTAGGTAATGGTGTTTAAATGAATGTGTTGTGTTTGCTTGTATAAACCATGTCAAGATAAGGTAGTTTGGATACATGTAGGTTCACTTATAGAGTAGGGTAATTAGTTAGGTTGAAGAGCTATGCTTGTTGAAGATGGATTATGACAGGTTGCACACACATTAATCTTTTGATATGTCATTGAGGTCATAAGCCTAATGACATTGTTAGACATTTAATTTATGAATCCCAAGCTTGCTACACTTATGGACATGTGAATGGCTAGTGGTGGAAACCACCCCTAGTTCTCTCTCCCAACTTTTAACTCTTTAAGTTTTTTATTTCTTTTTTACATTCATGCAATAGTTTTATAAACAAAAAATCAAAACCTTGTTTTTAGGATTAAAGTGGAATTAATCTTTCTTTAAGACAATTAACGACTAGTCCCCGTGGGATCGATATCCTCTATATAAAACCGTATCTACAAAGATTCGTGCTCTTGCGAGTGGTTAAATTATATTTTGATAAAAGGGGCAAAAATAAGCTTACAATATAATTCAAGTTTAGCCACATTAAAATTTTGGCGCCGTTGCCGGGGACTACGGTTAAATTGTCGCCGTTGAAAGATTAAATCTGGTTTAATTCTTAGGCTAGAAATTCTTTCATTCTTTTTTGTATATATCTTGTTCTTATCTCTCAAATTGCTTGATTTTAGGTATACCACATAGCGGGCATCTTAAAAGATCAAAGTTGGAACCCTTTGTGAGTATAAAGTCTAAAATTAGTGGTTTGAATAAATTTTTTTTTTATATGTATACATTGTTGTTTATTTTGCATATTGAGGTGTTGTTTTATTATTAATGCATGCCAGGTAGAGGGTCCTTGTCACTTCCTTTGCTTCCGTTTAATATTGAACTTGAACGAACACTTAGATAACGTAAAGGAACCTCTAAGGACCCTATATTGCTTAGGACTGAAAACATGGAACCAAATGAGAGACAACCTCCCGGATTACCTCCTTTTAATCATAAACAACAACCTTCACCTAACCCTCCTCAAGGAGAATTGCTTATGGACTTTTATCTTCTGACTACATTTGAAGTACCTTCATGAATTCAATTTTCGGATGTAGCGGCAACTCAATTCAAAATATAGTCCTCCATCATCAATCTTCTTAATAGCTTCCATGGTCTCCCAAATGAAGATCCATACCGGCATTTAGATTACTTCCTTTCTGTGTGTTCTACCATTCGGGTACCACACTTTATGGAGGATGATCTAAAGCTTCGTATGTTTCCATTCTCCCTAAAAGATAAAGCTAGAAGTTGGTTCAATTCCTTAGAACCTAACTCAATCCATTCTTGGGCGGAGATGCAAATTGAATTCTTAAAAAAATACTTCCCAATGGGAAAGACGAGTGATATTCGGCGTGCAATCGTCGAATTCACCCAAATTGATCAAGAACAGTTTTATGAGACTTGGGAGAGATTAAAAGATCTTCTTAAATCTTGTCCGCACCATGTTGTCCCAAAATGGCAGCTAGTGCAAAGCTTTTATGATGGGGTCAGTGAGCAATATAGGCAAATGATAGATTCCGCTTGTGGGGGAGGATACCTTTTGAAAAGCCCTGATGAGGCATGGAAACTTTTTCAAACCCTAAGTAATAATTCAGCTCAACACTCCTCCACTAGGAAAGGGAAATCCACCCAACCTTGTAGAGGAGTGCATGAGATTTCAAGGGTAGATGAGGTTGCCATGCAAGTAGAAGCCTTAACTCGAAAAATGGACCAAATCATGAAAAATGGGCTGCCTACTCCAAGCCAACCTGTTTAAAATCTGGAAGGGTGTTCATTTTGCTATAGCATTTCACATTATGTGTGAGATTGCCCTATTGCCGGTCAATCTCCTGATTATGCTCAAGAGCAAGCGAATGCCTTGTACTCTAAATAGATGAATGATCCATATTCAAATACCTATAATCCTGGTTACAAGAATCATTCGGCATTTTCATAGAAATCTCAAGAACCAAGTCCCTCTTTTCAAGGGCAAAATTCCTTTAATTCCCAATCTCAACAGCCTCGATATAGGCCAAATCCTCAACCTTACCATCAAGGATCCAACTACCAACAACCACCACCTCCTCTGAGAAGCCAAGGCTTTGAAGAAAGAGTGATAAGCAATCTTGAGGCTAATACTCACTTGTTGCAAACTCACTCTCAATCAATCTCTAAGCTTGAAGCTAATGCTCAATCTATGGCTAGGTTAGAACCTCAAATTGGGCAACTAGCTAATGCCTTGAATAGAAGAGAGAAAAGTAAGTTACCAAGTCAACCGGTGGCCAATCCTAAGGGTGTTCATGTGATTGAGGATCCATCATCTTTATCTTGTAATGCTCCTCCGGAGAAAGTTCAATCAATCACCACCTTAAGGAGTGGTAAAATCATAAATTCCAAGGTTGGGAAAGAAAAGGAAAAAGAATTCAATGAGCAATCCAAAAATCCAAATTTGTTTTCTTCAAATCCAAATGTGAACAAATTCTCACAAAATCCAAAAGGGAAGGCAAGTGAAGTTGTGTCACCATCTATTCCAAATCTTGACACTTCTTTTGAACCTCTGGTTCCTTTTCCTCAAAGATTGAAGGAACCTTCTCACTTTGGGAAGCAAGGAGAGAAAATTCAAGACATGATGGAGATCTTCAAACAAGTAAAGATCAATCTCCCTCTCCTTGATGCAATCCGACAAATTCCCTCCTATGCTAAATTTTTAAAGGACTTGTGCACTCAAAAGTGCAAATCTAGGAACAGTGTTCCTAAGAAAGTCCTCCTAACTGAGCAAGTAAGCTCCATTTTCCAACACCAAGCCCCTCCTAAATTCAAAGATCTGGGTGCTCCAACCATTTCATGCACCATCGGGAATTAAGCTTTTGAAAAGGCACTTCTTGATTTAGGGGCTAGTGTCAATTTACTTTTATTATTAGTTTACCAACAATTAGGTTTGGAGGAACTTAAGCCTACCATAGTTGTGTTGTAACTTGCCGACCGTTCGATGAAGCAACCACGTGGCATCATAGAGGATGTGATAATTCAAGTGGACAAATTTCATTTTCTGGTGGACTTCATAGTCCTTGACACGGAACCGGTCCAAAATCCAAATAGACATATTCCTATCATTCTAGGTCGTCCATTTTTGGCCATGGCAAACGCTTGCGTTAATTACCGTACCGGAGTAATGGACATCTCTTTCGGGAATATGAAAGTCCATTTGAACATCTTTAATACTTCTCACCACACATCCAACGACGAAAGTGAGTGCTTTGTGTTAATGTAGTGGAAGACCTTATTCAAGAAGCGCTTCCTTCCATTCTTTCTAAGGATCCTCTAGAGGCATGCCTAAGTCATTTCAACTATGATGATTATGACATTGAGCAATCCATTTGTGAAGTTAATTCAATGCTCGATGTCACGACCATCATGGACTTGCCTAAATGGAGAGTTCCGAGAGAACCGTTGCCTCCTTTGTCCAATACTTCCCAAACTCCTTCTCTAATTTCCCTACCACAGCTTGAGTTCAAGCCTCTACTGACTACACTCAAGTATGTTTTCTTGGGTGCTAATGAGACCCTTCCAGTCATTATTGCTTCCAATCCACCAATGATCAAGAGATGGAACTTCTAAAAGTGCTAAAAGAGCACAAGGAAGCAATAGGATGGAGTGGCAGATATTAAGGGAATAGATCCTTCTATTTTTAAGCATCGCATACATTTGGAAGAAGATTCAAAGACCTCAAGAGAGGCATAATGTCGATTAAATCCAAATATGAAGGACGTTGTAATGAAGGAGGTGGTGAAGTTACTAGATGCGAGATCATTTACCCCATCTCAGATAGTAAGTGGGTTAGTCCCACTCAAGTGGTTCCTAAGAAGTCTGGTATTACGGTGCAACCAAATGATAAGGGTGAATTAGTTCCCCAACACACCACCACGGGATGGAGAGTTTGCATAGATTATCGAAAACTAAATTCAGCAACTCGGAAATATCACTTCCCTCTTCCATTTATTGATCAAATCTTAGAGAGATTAGCCAGTCAAAGTTTTTATTGCTTCTTAGATGGATATTCTGGCTATAATCAGGTTGCTATAGACCCGAGGGACCAAGAGAAAACCACCTTTACATGTCATTTCGGCACATTTGCTTATAAACGCATGCCCTTTGGGTTGTGCAATGCACCGATGACTTTTCAACGGTGTATGATGTCTATCTTTTCGGATATGGTAGAAATTTCTTGGAAGTATTCAAGGATGATTTTTTCGTGTTTGGACCTTCATTCGAATCATGTCTCTAAAATTTATCCCGTGTTCTCAAACGATGTCAAGAGACCAATCTAATCCTCAGTTGGGAAAAGAGTCATTTCATGGTTCAAGATGGCATTGTCCTAGGGCACATTGTGTCTAAGAGAAGAATTGAGGTGGACAAAGCCAAGGTTGAACTTATTTCCAAACTTCCTCCACCATCAACAGTGAGAGAGATTCATTCTTTCCTTGGGCATGCAGGTTTTTACCGCCATTTTATCAAAGACTTTAGCAAGATCTCTCAGCCTTTGTGTCACCTTCTTGAAAAATAGTCTTATTTTACCTTTGATGAAGCGTGCCTTAACGCTTTTGAAAAACTCTGCACCATGCTTACAACCGCTCCAATTCTCATCCCTCCAAATTGGGCTCTCCCATTTGAGATCATGTGTGATGTATCCGATTATGCCATGGGTGCGGTCTTAGGGCAACGAGTAAAAAAATCGCCGCATGTTATCTACTATGCAAGTAAAACCCTTTCTGAGGCTCAAATCAATTATACCACAATAGAAAAGGAGTTGATTGCGGTAGTATTTGCATTGGACAAATTTTGAGCTTATCTATTAGGTTCAAAGGTTATTGTCTATTCGGACCATGCTGCCCTCCGGCATCCTTTGGCTAAAAAGGACACCAAACCTAGATTGATTCGATGGATACTCTTGTTGCAAGAATTTAATTTTGAGATTAGAGACAAAAAGGGAACTGAAAATGTGGTGGCTGACCACCTCTCTAGAATTCTTGTTGAATCCCTCCATGACTCCATTCTAGTTTGTGAATCCTTTCTGGATGAACAACTCTTTGTAATTTCTGAAAAGAGTATCCCTTGGTATGCGGACATTGTCAACTACTTGGCAACAGGTAAGATACCGTCTTCTTGGACCAAGCAAGAAAAAGATCGGTTCTTCTCCCAATCACGATCATATTATTGGGACGATCCTCAATTGTTCAAGTATTGCCCCGATCAAATAATCCAAAAATGTGTACCCAACAATGAATTCCAAAGCATTCTTAAATTTTGTCATACACTTGCTTGTGGGGGACACTTTAGTGCTAAGAAAACCGTAGCAAAAATTCTTCAATGCGGATTTTTCTGGCCAACACTTCATCGGGATGCATACTCATTTTGTTGCTCATGTGAGCGATGTCAACGCCTTGGCGCGATGTCCCCGAAGGACATGATGCCTCTCAACCCTATTCTTATTGTTGAGATATTTGATGTGTGGGGCATTGACTTCATGGGACCTTTTCCACCATCTACTGGTCATGAGTACATACTGGTGGTGGTGGATTACGTTTCTAAATAGATAAAGGCCGTTGCTACCAAAACCAATGACCACGCAGTCGTGGTTAAGTTCATTCAAGCGAATATCTTTAGCCATTTTGGTACACCTCAAGCCCTTATCAGTGACGGAGGTAAACATTTCTGTAACCGGTTCCTTCGAACCTTGCTTACCAAATAATCTGTCACACATAAAGTAGGCACCCCATACCATCCTCAAACTAGTGGCCAAGTGGAAGTATCCAATAGGGAGATTAAGAACATTCTTGAGAAAATAGTTCGGCCTGACACGAAAGATTGGTCATTGTGACTAAATGATGCATTATGGGCTTACCGAACTGCTTATAAGACTCCCATTGGAATGTCACCTTACCGGTTGGTTTATGGCAAAGCGTGCCATCTTTCGGTTGAATTGGAGCACAAAGCTATGTGGGCCACCAAAACTTTTAATTTTGACATGCAAATGGCCGGATCTAATCGAAAGCTTCAATTAAATGAATTAGAAGAATTGTGATATGACGCGTATGAGAATGCTAAAATCTATAAGGCAAAGTCGAAAGCCTTTCATGATCGCAATATTCGAGTCAGAATATTTTTTCTGGGCCAGAAAGTATGGTTGTACAACTCACACCTCCATTTGTTTCCCAAAAAACTTCGCTCCCGTTGGGATGGTCCATTTTTGGTTAATTCCGTTACTCCCCATGGAGCGGTGGAATTGAAGGACTTGAAAGACGGATCGTTGTTCAAAGTGAATGGGCAGCATTTAAAATCGTGTGTGGATGACCAAGTTACCACGGAGTACGTGGATGTCGTCACTTTGATGGATCCCGTGTATTTTGACTTGTGAGCCGATTCTGACGTCATACCATAGACGTGTAAGGTGGCGCGGCCATGGTAGCTATCACGCTTCCATGATGTGCCTCTAATCCAAAGTAGATTTTGTATCTAAGTAATTTTGTATCTAAGTCCCATAAGTCCAAGTCCATGAAGTATAAATCAAGCTGACTATTTTTGAGCATTTTGATTGATCGAAGCAAAGATCTCGATCAATCGAGATTTTGATTGATCGAGATCTTGGTCTCAATCGATCGAAATAATGCAGAGATGTTGGAGCCTTTTGGAAAGATCAAAGTCCTGAGAGGTGGTTTACTTCGATAACATTTCGATAAGTCCTCGATCAATCGACATTTCGATTGATCGAGACTTGATCTCGATTGATCGAAGCCAGGATTTTGATTGATCAAAAACTCAATTGATCGAGATGTACATCTCGATTAATCAAGATTGACACGCTGCCTGCACGTGAGCCACTTATTTATTTGAACCGCTGGGCTCCCTCTCATTTCTACGATTCTTCCCAAGATCATCTGACTTCCTCCTCTTCTCTGAGAGATCCAAAGCTTCCCCGAGCGTCGTCCAACCCTTGTTCGATCATTCTGGACTATCCACCATCGTTCATCATAGTTTGCGCTCTCTGCGTATACACGCACGTTCGTCTCTTCGCAGCTACGTGTTAGGACTTCATCTTCTTGCACCGATCCTCATCTTCACCTTGAGGTAAATGATGCATAGTTATATTTTGCTTGCTTTGCCGCCATTTTTGTTAGTTTTTTGGCGTAATGAGCATATATAGATGATGTTGGGTTGGAGTGGGTTGCATTCGCCATGTTCATAATGGGATCTTGCGGGCTGCGGGGGTAGGAGTGAATGTATGGGTGAGAGGTTGCATTATTTTTTGTTTCAAATGCTTGATATATGGTTTGCAACCGCGACCCCATTGTTTCGGTTGCATCCACTTATGCTGTTTCGTTAAGAGCTAGATGAGCAACATATTCATATGGGTTATTTTTGCTCTCGTATCTACATTTTACCTCCCATGCATTTCACGATTGGCATGTTTTTGATTTCGAGTAAACCTAATTGAGTTAATTCGATCATATCTTAGAAAGCATGTGTCAGCACCATGGACTAGAACCTCCTTTTAAATTTTTATTCTTAGTTTAGTATTCATTTTATTTTCTTTTTATTTACTTTAATTTTTGGAATAAGTGAAAACTATTCCGGGTCGATGGCGCGTGTGAAGAATGCTCCCGGTGCTGTTAGAGATGTGCCCGGACGAGCCTTCCAGACTCGAAAGTTCCACCCCGAGCAGCGATTTGACCTGAGAGAGTACGAGATGCGTCCCGACTACTCGTGGGCTATAGTAAAGCTCAGGCAGCGTCGCCTCGACCGATTATGTGTGCCACCCACTGATGTGGCACACGAGCGCTTGGTGCAGGTCTTTTATGAGCGCATAACCTATTCCTGCATCGAGCCGGACACATTGGAGACGGTTGTAGGTGGCACGACGATTACTATCATGCCAAGCTGGATCGCATAAATGCTTGGCATTCCTCACCAGTAGCCGCCAGACATGGTTGACCAGGACGGTCGGCCGATCTACAGGGCCGAGTTTCCGGTGGACATGACACTGTTCTCTATCGTGATGAACATGTGTGGTGGGGTGTTTACCACTTCCAACCACAACTGCACATCCAAATCGATGTGCCCGAGTGTGCAATGGTTTCTGGACACCATTCTCATCAAGAACGTGTCCTCTGTAGCGTGTGGCAGAGCGCCGGGGCGACCTTCTCCATTGCCTGTACGCTTTCCACACAAGCACTTGGTTTTCTGTCCCGTCGCTAATATGGGGGCAGATGTTCAAAATCTGGGACGGCCTTATCAACAAGAGCATGAGGCGAGCAACGAGTTGGCAGCTTCCCTTTCCATTCCTCGTCACAGCATTCCTCAATCGTGCCAATATACCGGTCAGTGATACTCACATCCAGCTGGCACCGCCCACCCGCTACACGCCTACTCAGTGGGAGCGAGTGAGGTGACACTTGGAGCGACAGGACCACCAGGGCGATCCACCAGAGGATGTGGACATGGATGCCCCAATGAAGATGGATGAGGATGTGCCCACCGAGGGTGAGGCGTATGAGGAGGAGCTGGGGGATGATGATATGGATATCACCGCAGAGTGACATGAGATTCTAGCAACTGGCTACTCCTGCCTGGCAGCTGACGTTGAGCGGCTCCAGTAGGGTTTTGAGGAGCACGTCTAGGTGACGCAGGGTCAGTTGGAGGCTATTAGGACGGACATTACGTCTCTGGCACAGGGTCAGAGGGCAATTTTAGATGAGTTTCGGGCCTTCCAGCAGGACCTACAGTTCCTATTTGCCGGCCAAGCTTCCACCTCCGCCTCTACTCCACCCACCGAGCCACCACCACCACCACCCGCCCTAGAGTAGCTGTATTTATTTGTATTTTCTGTTTTACTTTATGCTTTTTTTTTCTTCTTTGCTTTTCGATAGGCCATGTTGGCCATGTTCGTTTTTGAGTATTCCAGCTGCATGTACACTTTGTACTGAAACTCATTTTCACATATATGGAATACAGTTATCCTTTCTTTTATAGCATGTGTTTTATTTACTGTCTTTATTTTTACTTTCTGCCAATATCTCTGCTCTCTATACTTTGACTATGTATGTAGTACCATTTGCCTAATTGTTATATGCGATTCAGTTGATGATTTCAGTTTATTACCACCTGGTTTAAATTCCCAATACTGTTGAGATTGCTTCAACGCAGTATGGCGTTAATACAGAAAGGCAGCCCCTTTGCATGCTATACGTTAGCGTGCCTGGATAGTCAATATCTTATCGCATAGACCTCTTAGTCAATTGGGAAACACCAGTTTAGAGCCTTGGATGTGTAGTGATCTTGGCATTGTCCGCTTGTACATGATTTTTTTATTATGTTCTTTTCATATACTTTTTGTTCCTTTTGATGCTCGTGGTATCCAGTTAGTGTTCCGTGCAGGTTTTTCTCATTTGCAAGATGACCGCTCGTGTTGGAATGCCATTTTTGTCGCGTTCTGCAGTCCCGGTAATTTCTTTCCTTGTTCTTCTTGTTCAAACATTGAGGACAATGTTGCGTCTAAGTCTGGGGGTGCGGTATGCTATACCATATGCAACGTTCAGTCTTTGTATTGATTATCATTGTAGAGCAGTTTTTTTTTCTTTCTTTTTCTTGAAATTTCTGGCATACTTGCTATGATGTCTTGCTTGTTAAAGGAAGATCATTCGAGTAAATGTCCGAGGTAAATGCAGCAGGTAATTAAGAACTTTAACATTGTAAATACCCGCACTTTTGCAAGCTATATAATAGGTTAGAACGGTCCACATTTTTGTTCAAATATTATTACGTACAGTTCTGCCCTAAATTTGTCCTTAACCGCACAAATTCGCACACATGCATTTTAAATAGTGGGGTATAAGTCTGATGGAGAATTTTGTAAATTTTTATTTTTATTTGAACAGCTTAAAAAATGAGTTCTTTCGGTTATTGTAAAAAAAAAAAAAAATATGCAATAAGCCTTCTCACTCAATAAACCGGATCTCTATGCCTCAAAGCAGGGAGTATTCGTGTATAAGTGTGCAAGGTTGAGCAATAATAAGCGGGTGGCTTATTTAAGCTCATCGCCTTGTAAGCTCGGTTATTAAGTCCGAGGGGTGTTTCTTGACCAAATGCCCTAAAACTAATTGGTTTGGGAGTCATTGGCCCAATGCCGCTACATGGGCTTACAAGAAAGCAAAAAGAGCTAAGTATTGCACGGTCATCCGCACATGAGCATTCATGTACATTTTGCAGGAATGAACAACAGTGTCGAGTTTTTTTTTAATGAGTTTTTCTTTTAAAAATAGATTTGTTCTTATTTTTTCTCCAAATATGACAAAACCACGCGTTAGAATGCATGTTCACCTTTCAAAGAGGATTTTGGGGTTGGAATCGGTATTTTTGTTCAGATTGGCCATTATGTGGGGACTGTCATCTGTTTGTGGTTTGTGACAGTCCATTTTTGCTAATAGCCACATAGTTCTGTAATACTCGTTGCATTTGCCATGTGTGACATGAACAGATAATCATCTTTTATCTAGTTGATGACTGAGCATGATTTAATTTTTGTTTAAGATAGTTAAATTCATTTTTGTAATATTGCATTGCTAAGGGACTAGCAATGTGTAAGTTTGGGGGTGTGATAAGTGTTCAATACTATGAATTTGAACCCTCTTTATTGCATATGTTAATCCCATTTTTACGTTTATCGAGATACATTTACGGTATTTTTGTATTTTTGATGTATTGCAGGTTTTGTACCAAAAGGAGCAATGTTGGAGGCCACTGCAACTGAAGAGCAGAATTCAGATTTGAAGCCAAGGCATCTCGATTAATCGAGATGTTAATCTCGATCAATCGAGATCTCGATTGATCGGAACTTGATTTCGATTGATCGAGATTCCCATTTCGATTGATCGAGATTCTACAGACCCACTTGCCCACTTGCTCACCTGCTCTTCCCACTTGCAACAAAATCCCCCTTTTTGCACTACTTAGAGGGATTGTCTGACTTGAACAAGACATTTGGAGACATTCTTGATATAGTTGGTATATATATTGATATATATATACTTATGGTGGGCCCCAAGGTTGAAAAGAAGCCATAAAGCACACAAAGAAGCCATTCTCTCATATCTCTCATACACATCAGACATACACAAGGAGAGACATTCGGGAGAGGAGAAGAAGGTGTTGAACCAGACCTTGAAGCGTCATTTTCTCCATCAATGGAAGAGTCCAAGGTTGCCATGACCAACTAATTTCTCTACTAGGGTGTGGTTGAAACCCCTAGCCATGTAAACTTGTTCATTTTTGTAGCATTTTGGAATTTGTAGTTAAATGTTGATTATTTAGTCTAGTGACAATGTACACTTATACATCTCTTATATATATTCATTTGATGTTGGTTTTATTCTTGTCTTAGAGTAGAATCTATCTTGTGAATGCACAACATTTGCTTCTTCCACAAGAAGGGCAAATGATGGCTAGGTAATGGTGTTTAAATGAATGTGTTGTGTTTGCTTGTATAAACCATGCCAAGATAAGGTAGTTTGGATGCATGTAGGTTCACTTAGATAGTAGGGTAATTAGTTAGGTTGAAGAGCTATGCTTGTTGAAGATGGATTATGATAGGTTGCACATACATTAATCTTTTGATATGTCATTGAGGTCACAAGCCTAATGACATTGTTAGACATTTAATTTATGAATCCCAAGCTTGCTACACTTATGGACATGTGAATGGCTAGTGGTGGAAACCACCCCTAGTTCTCTCTCCCAACTTTTAACTCTTTAAGTTTATTGTTTTTTTTTTTGCATTCATGCAATAGTTTTATAAACAAAAAATCAAAACCTTGTTTTTAGGATTAAAGTGGAATTAATCTTTCTTTAAGAAAATTAACGACTAATCCTCATGGGATCGATACCCTCTATATAGAACCGTATCTACAAAGATTCGTGCTCTTGCGAGTGGTTAAATTATATTTTGATAAAAGGGGCAAAAATAAGCTTAGAATATAATTCAGGTTTAGCAACATCATTGACATTGATTGTAGCCTGCTCAACCAGACGACACATGGTCATACCCCAAGCATATTTTGAAAAGGCACAAGGAGTTTAGCACATAAAAAATAAAAAGAAATAACGCAAAAAATAAGAAATAATGAAAATAAATTACCCTCATGGACAAGTCAAGACACGACTCCATCAAAGTCCCAATAGACACCTCCTTCATCTTCTGGTCTTCCTTGGGAGGCCACATCTCTTTCAAGTAAGCCTTCATGGCCTCCTTGTTTTCTAGTATTGAGTCCTCGGTAGAAAGAATAACGTCATTCGCCTTCACCATTCGGTGAACCCATGGCGCAACCATAAATGAGCTAGGGGCATCAGTCCCATTTCCAAAGATGGGACAAGAACAACCCTTTCCTCAACTTCAGAAGGGGAAGGCTCAGCCGTTCTGGAGGCAGAAAGGGAAGGAAGAGTGGATGTCCTTAGGTGGAGGAACAACCAAGTCAGGCTGAACGGATTGAGGCTCAGGAGGAAGCTTTCTCTTCGCCGCTTCATCCTGGGTAAGCTTCTCGCACAGCGAAGTAGCAATCTCCTTCTCTACTCAAAAGGAGGACCACCAAGCATAGTCTATTTGTTGCCCTTGTGATGTGTGGTCTTAGGCAGACTCATCTTCTTCACTCCTAAAGCTTTTCTAGTGGTAGCCTTCAGAGTCTGGGAGTCAAGCAAAAAAGAGGAAGTGGGAAGATCATTCCACACTTTGTCCTTTAAAGTCAATAAGAGAGCTTTCACCTCTGAACAAGGAAACAGATTCCTAATTGCACCAAGGTAAATGCAGCAGAACTTCAAAAATCATATAATTACAATGAAGGTAAAGAAAGGAGTCAAATGAGGGTATACCTACTCCGTTGAACTTCTGAAGGATCGAATATTTATCATAAAATAGAACTCTCAATTTTCCCCCAACAACTACAAGTTGTTCTTTCCAACCTTTGTCCAAAGTTGGATGACTAAAGCATAGTGATTTGTAGGGATAGAAGTGGTAACGGTTCTTCTCATGCTTTTTGGCACAAACTTGGTAGCAAGCGAGAAGATCGTACCCTAACTTAATTTTTCTAGTACGGTTCAAGGCAAGCGCGCTAGAGATAACCCTAAAAATTTAGGGTTAACCTGAAGAGGAGCTAAATTCATTTGGCAGAGAACCAATTGGTAGAAAGGATGAAGAGGAAAATGGAACACAGGAAAGTGTTTGGCCAAAAATACCATCTCGCCTTCACCCAACCCTTCCCCAGAACAAAAATTTCGATTCAAAAGGTAGTGCCTAAGGGTAATGTCGGAAGGGATGTCAAAATTTGCCTTGAGTTTCCCCAAATTAACCAAAACCCTAACCGAATCAAAAGGATCGACTTCCTCAAATCTAGACTCAGAATGTACACCACTTTCTAGAACCACTGGTTCAGAGGAAGGAACATCGACAAGGATGACTAGAGGAATGAAACCCTCAGAGGAAGAAGAGTCATCCTCATTTTCGTTTAAAAAATTATCAATAAATTGATAGACCTCCATGTCCTCAAAACTATTGATGATCTCCACTCTCATCGCTTTACTAATACTCAAAAATGAATAATGAAAACTAGAAGAAGAAGAACACTGACCTTAGAAGAAAGAAGAATGAAAACCACTAAAGAACTAGAGTCACCGGAGGAAAAGGAAGTAGCACCACAAGTAAAGTCTGTAACCAACAAGCAAAAGGAGTTCGTACATTTAAGGAGACCCCAGCATTTTGCCAACTGCAAGGGGCATGAACCCCAAAAATTGGAAATCATGCTGACACAACCGTCGCGCATTAAAGTGAAAATTCACTTCAACTTCTAAAATTAAAAGATGAAAGAGATTTTGGGGCAAAGTGTGGAGGGAAAAATCTCACCAAGAGAAAAATAACACATATAGCATCCGATATGGCAATGACTTGGCGACTACCTCATCCTAGCAAGTCCATGTGGTATTCCCACAAATCACAAAATCAGCAACTGAAATCCTGAAATGAGGATGTCTTGATTCATGCAATAAAAGCACTTTAATTGGGGGAGAAAATCATGTATCTACAGTTGCATTACCCATAATTTATAAATTTACCACTCATAATAGAATGAATCCATAGGGCTCTAAGTTGAAGGTGTTGATCCCACAGAGACTACGTAGGTATAACTCGCTAAGGGTTGAGGGTTGGTTCTCGTTTAAATCATAACCATGTGTTGGTTGTTTTGTTACTCTACTTTGAAAGCATAAAAGTAATTTAAATACAAAAGTTGAGAGAAGAATAAAGGACTAGGGTAAGACTTCCCCACTAGCCTCGTAGTACGTCATACTTATAGTAAATTGGGGGAATTCATGCAAATGTGTACTAATGACGCGTTGACAAGTCCCACCTACAACGTCGCCAAGAGAATACACACACCTTAATATACTATAATCCATCTTCGAAAAGATTTTCCTAATTACCTTCTTGTAGCGAAATCATCGTCACTTGATTTCCCTACTTACCTACTTACCTAATTGAAGCAAAATCACTATCTCTAAGCATGGACTATGCAAATCTAGCTATGCATGTTATAGTGAAAACTAGTCTCAAGCCATCACATCTAGTCCTTGTGAAACTTACAAGTGTTGAAGATCATGTGAGGAATTTAAGCATTCTAAGAAAAAAAGATAAATCACAACACATGAGCATGAAGGATTTGTAAACTTATGTTTATATAAGGCTCAAGGCAAAAGACATATACACAAAATACATAAAAATTTCCAATTCATTGAAGTTAGAACATATTTACAAAGCTAGGGTTTGTCAAAACCCTATAGAAGGATTAGTTGATCATGGTGGGTTAGAAGCACTCCACAGACAGAGATGATCCTATGCCCAAAATGATTTTCAAGGCCTTACAAAGTCCTTTTTGAAGCTTTCCCTCTCTAGAACTTCATTTTCTCTCTCTAGAATTCTATATATGCTCTCTATTACAAGAATTGTGATATGATATTTTATTACATATTCTCTAGCTATATAACTAATCTGAGGCTCAAAATATCATAGAAATTTCGTGCAGGCTTTATCCAAGAAAAATTGCAAGTGGCAAGTGGAGAAAATATCTGCAAAAAAAAATCTTCAGTAGGTTCGGGCGATACATCAAAGTTGCGATGCATCAAAGTAGGGACTTCGATGAATCGATCTTCCTTCTTCTGCAGATCTTCAACTTTCTAACTTTCTGACTCCGGTCTTGACACGCTATTCACTATTCCTTGATGTAGACTTTTCATGAAGTATGGTAGGAAATAGGAATGCATTTTTGAACTGATAAAGGAGTCAAATTATGCCACATTCTGAGTTTGAACCTGAAATCATCAAAAGCATAAAAACACATAAAAATTATACAATATGTGCAGCTATGGGATCAAGATACATAATTAAAGGTGCGAGAATGTATAATATTCAATGCTTATCAACTACCTTCATGTGAAATTTGCATTATATCATCCCTTTAATTTTCATTGGTTAATTTACATTTGTATTATTTAGTTGGTGGAATATTTCACTTTAATAATTTTCCTTCATTTCTTATAACAAATAAGACGCATTGACAAACCAACATTTGAATCTTCAAACTCTCCTCTTTAAAAGGTGAAATAAATGCCACTCAAGTTCAAGATCTATGTTATGCCTCTCATCAATTTTGTAAAGAGTAATGATAGGTAGAGTGAAAGTTATCACTAAACTGAATGAAAAGTCTCTTCACTATTCATTTGGTGACAACTTTCACTATATAAATCATTATCCATTTTATAACTACAATAAATTAGTCATTGGAGAAAACTAGGTTTCTATAGCTGTGGAAAAAAAAATAGCCATTAGAAGATATTTTATAATGTATTATTGTGGTTTAATTAAAATAAAAAATATTAATAAATTAATAAATTTTACATATCGGGTGGAGTATACCAAAATACCATATGCCAATTTGCCACATCATACCTCAAATAAAATTTGAGGTATCAAATTTGAAGCATCGGTGCTTCACTTTTTTTATTTTGAAAGGAGAAAAAATATCATTAGACGCTCTCTCCACACGGTCGGTAAAGCTCGGTTTGTGTTACGGGCATGACCTCTAAAGAATCATTTGTAATCAAAAGAATTCGAACCTAAAACCTAAAGCATCGGAATTAAGAAATTTCACCATTAGAGCCAACCCTTGGGGTTCTCCCATCGCTTATTTGTATGTAAATTCTAGCCACTTCTCTATTATCCATGGATTAAATAAAGAGTACATTATTTAAAGAGCTTTCTCATGATACATTTTTTTTCTTAAATAAACACGATTATATTATGTTCAAGAATTAGAGGCTCTATTTGGTTTGTGAAATAAATGATAGAAAAAGAAAAGAAAAAGATAAAGTTAACAAAATCATTTTTCTTGTTTTAATTACTATAAAGAATAGGAGCGAACAAATAAAATATTAAGAAAATTAAAAGAATAGTTTTTAATTTACATTTCATTTTTTTTTATTATTATATTTTTTTTGTTTTTAATTTATCTAAATAGAAGAGTACTATGAAAAAAAAAACAAAAAGAAATCATTTTCCCTTTACTTTTTACTTTATTTTCTTTTTTCTTTTTCTTTCCCTCAATAGGACAAATATAACACAATGTGTATGAATTTAAATCGGAGCTAAAAGGAAAGGAAAAATGAGTAGAAGGAAGAAGAGAGAATGGGAAATTTATATATCAATTCATGAAATATTAATATGTTTTTTTTTTCCAAAAGTGAAGAATTTGGAAGGAAAGAGAATGAAGGTTTTTTATTACTCATCTATGTTGCGTTTGGTACGCAAGAATGGAATGGAAAGCATCTGTGAATGGAATGATAATGAGAATGGAATGGAATGGTCATTCTCATTCTATTGTTTGGTTGCAAATATGAAATGAGGAGGATGGTGGTACATGAAAGAAGGTGGCGATGTAGAGGTGGTGGTAGTGGTGTGGTGGGGGTAGCAAATAGGGATGAAGGTGTAGTGGAGGAAGGTGGCAATGTGGATGTGGTGGTGGTGGTGGTGAGGGAGGAGGATGGTGGCGATGTAGAGGTGGTGGTAGTGTTATGGTGGTGGTGGCAAATGGGGTTGGAGGTGTTAGTGGAGGAAGGTGGCAATGTGGAGGTGGTGATGTGGAAATGGTGGTGGTGTGTGGTGGGGGTGGCAGTGGTTATGGAGGAATGTGGCGACGTGGAGGTGGTGGCGATGCGTTGTGGTGGTGGTGGTGGAGGAAGGTGACGATGTGGAGATGGTGGTTGTGGTGGAGGAGGGTAGCGATGTAGAGGTGATGGTGGAGGCGACGATTGTGGTGGTAGAGCCAGTGGTAGTGGTAAAGAAGGTGTGGTGGTGAAGGTAAATGGTATTTTGGTGATTTTTTTTAATCATTCTAGGAATGGAATGTCCAGTCCATAGGGTTTAACTATGAAATAAATTTTTATTCCAAGTGAATGACCATTCCCACCTTAAAATCTATACCAAACAAAGGAATTGATGGAATGAACATTCCATTCCATTCCTGCATACCAAACGCAACATTACTCTTTTGCTCTTACTTCTATTATTCTTCTTTCCTTTTTTTCATTTATTAGTTATCTATATAGAATAAGAGTTTAATACTAAACTTTGCATATATTTTATTAGGTACTTTATTTCTTTTCTACCCTAAATAATCCTATTATTTTTCCATCTATACTTATCCAAACACATTGTAACTATTTTGGGCTTTTACTTTTCACCATATCTTTCCTTTCCTTTCTGTTTTTCAGTCTTTACTTAAATCAATGAACAAATATGTTGTTAGTACAAGAAATTGCTTGACTAATTTTTTGCCAATCAATTTATGGCACACATCCAAAAATTTAAGAACACGATCTCTTTTTTTTTTAGAAAGAGTCTTTTTTCATTCATCTTTTCCTTTATTTATACATGTTGAAATTTGAATCCTTCTAGGACTCAAATTTCTTTATTTACAGCTCTCTTTACTCTCAAGCACATAGATTCCTAATATAATTTGGACTAATGTCTATATTAGGCCGCTTTAGTCCTGAAAAAGGGTGGCTTGGCCCATTCTTTCTTTTGAGACTATTTACTAAACTTTGGGCTTAATTCCTCTTGGATTCGGCCCGTTCATGCATCAATAAGCCCATGTGAATAACTGGAGGATTTTTTTTCCTACACTTTGCCTCCAATTCCTTTCAGTATGAGTTTGCCCAAATTGGAGGGAATTTCTAGAGATGTCAGCCTCATTTTGTTGCTTGTATCGAGAACCCTCATAATGTCGAGGTACCAATGATGACGCTAAGCACGTAAGTGATCCTTTTACATTACCTTTGTGTTTTTTGTCTTGACACTTTGTTATTTTCAGCCACAAAACTTCTGCAACTACTTATGTTCTCTCTCAGATTCACTTCCTTTGAGTTTCCTTGTACCGGTTCATCTTTATAGGTCAATTTTCATCCTTTCATCCACCTTTTTCTCTTTATGATGTCTACGAGTGATAGCGATCGTACTCATTCTAGCAATCGTGAACCCACCATGTTTAGTTCATCTTTTCAGATCACATTAAGGCTGCTCAGCGCTTTCCTATTCCAAGTGCATTCAACAATGCTGTGATCCCTTCTGTCACTTTGTCTGGCAAGTTTTCCCTTAGGTGCCCTAAGGAACCTTCAGAACTTTGTCTTTTTCTATTATTTCTTTTATAAAAATTTGTTTTTCCTTTCATTTTTAGTGCATCCAATTGGATTAAATACTTGAAGAAGAACATTTGAGATGTTCGACCTTTTGTGAAGAAGTTTTTGACGCCTCATAAACTTTAGGCCCTTGCTTGTAACACTTCAATTTAGTCTTCTCCTCTGCATGTTGACTCGGATTCTTCGAACTAAAAAATGGAGATGCCTGAACCTAAAACCAGGAGAGGATCTTCTGCCTCTGGCCAACTCAAGGCCAAAAATTCTAAAAGGAGGTTAAAGGCCAAGCAAGACAAACACGAGTCTATTGCCCCCTTTTCTCCTAAGAAGAGGCCTTCTTCTGATGCTTCCCCTTTGTCTAAGCATTAGAAATTATTAGTAGATGCTATGAAATGATAGAGCTCTTTCTCCTTTGCTTTGGTCCTGACTGACCCTGCCAACAATGCAGCTGATGAGCTGTTCATCAATGTGACCGAATGGTGGATTCCTAACTTGAGGAAGTTAGATGGTTCATTCATTATAGTAGGGGATTGTGCTGCCCTTGACTGTGATGACATGGGGACTCTGGCCTGGGGTATCTGGCCTCCCCTAACACGAGCTCCATGAGCAAGTAGTTGACAAGGATAAACTCCTTGCCAACACGCCTCTTCATATTATTGAGGTTTGTTATGTTCTTTCTTCACTCTTGTCATTCTTATTTTTTTCTTTTCTGATTTTGCTTGACTTTTGATATTGCAGAGCGCATACATGACCATCTCCCTTTGCAAGGCTCTGGAGCTCAAGCGGCTTAGCAGAAGTAAGGCCGAAAGCTTTTAGGGGGAGGTGAAGTCTCTCACCAAGTCTCTTGCTGAGAAGCAAAAGGTGATTCTATACTTTGCGTAGAGGGCTCTAGAAGCTAAACGTAAAGCTGTTGAACTTCAGGCTCTCTTACAAGTTTGCAAGTCTAGTGGGTATGAGATATATTAGTGATTTTTTAAGATTTCCACTTTGAAGATTGCTGATGGCTTTCGATATGGCTATGATCAGGGTGGGAAGCCTGAAGCCGAATGTAATTATCAAGAACTTGACGACTTTGATGTTGATCAAGGAACTGAGCCGTTCGTAGAGTATGGTATTCCTGATGCTAGTGAAGTTGAAAGGAAGTTCGCTAACTTTCTCAAGAGTTCTTGTTCGGCTCCAACCCCTTCTACTCCGGTTGTTGTTCCTTCTCTTCCTCTTCCATCTGATCAGGTCACATTAGAAGTGCTAGTGTAAGATAAGAAGGGCATTGCGATAGTTGATTTCTTTGATCAGGATTCAACAAGGAGGATGGGACAGTTCCCATGAATTGACTTCTCTAGTTTTTCTTCTTTCTCTTTTTTTTTTTTTTGTAACGCTCAATTAGAGCTTTAAGGGATAATTGTACTTTCTCTATTCTTTTGTAATCAGTACTTTGATTAATATTACAATTTCTTTTGCAGTTCAATTTTTTAAACATCTTGTGTTCATTCTGTTGATACTCTAGTGCTTGATATTCCATGAAAAGGAAAATATCTGGCAACCTAGGCCTTTGCCTCACTTAATTGAACAAAAACTCTTTCCTAACTCTGTTTATCACTTGGGAGTTCTATGTAAATGACCAGCATTCAGCACATTATGCCTTAGTTTCCCTTATGTAGGAGATCGACAAATGATGTATTTAGTATAGGCTTTTTTAAGTGATTGTCTTGTCATGCCAGTTTTTATAAGCGATCAGTCCTTGAGATCTTAGCTTTGTTTGGCTCAATGCTTGTATTTTTTTGCTTTTAGGCTATCGGCTTATAATGCCTGATGCCTCTTTTGTAAGCGATCGGTCATTGAGACCTCAGCTTTAGTGGGCTCAGTGCCTATATTTTTTTTTCTTTTTAGGTGATCGACTTATAATAGCAGCTACCTCTTTTGTAAGCGATCGATCATTGACACCTCAGCTTTGGTGGGCTCAATGCATATTTTTTTTCTTTTTAGGTGATCGGCTTATAATGACAGCTGCCTCTTTTGTAAGCAATCGATCATTGAGACCTCAACTTTGGTGAGTTCAATGCCTTTTTTTTTCTTTTGAAGAGACTGGCTTATAATGACAGCTACCCTTTTGTAAGTGATTGGTCAATGAGACCTTGGCTTTGGTGGGCTCAATGCATATATTTTTTTTTAAGGCGATCTGCTTATAATGCCAGCTGCTTTTTTTATAAGCAATCGGTCATTGAGACCTTAGCTTTGGTGGGCTCAATGCTTGTATTTTTTTCTTTTTAGGCGATCAATTTATAATGCCAGCAGTATCTTTTGTAAGCGATCAGTCACTGAGACCTTTGCTTTGGTGGGCTTAATGCTTGTATTTTTTTTTTTAGGCGATCGACTTATAATACTAGCTGCCTCTTTTGTAAGCGATCGGTTATTGAAATCTTAGCTTTGTGGGCTAAATGGCTGTATTTTTTTTCTTTTTAGGCGATTGGCTTGTAATGCCAGTTGTGTCTTTAATAAGCGATTGATTATTGACACCTTAGCTTTTGTGGGTTCAACGCCTGTATTTTTTCTTTCTAAAGATTGCCTTTTTTTAGATCAAAAATTGGCAAGAGAGTGGCATTGTGCATATCCTCTTACATAATGCCCTGCCTTACTACAATCTTAAGTTCATCTTTTTTTTCCTTATCCACAGTAAAGTGTGAAGACTTTTCATCGATGTGGGACCATCCTCGATACTCAGAGGAGAGCCTCTTTATCTACAAGGCTAATCCTAACAGGATCTTAACACGTTTCCCTATTACTTGGAGAAATGTAAGTTATGCTGTCAAAATTCAGATTCTGAGCAAAAACATACTAGATTTAAACTTTTTATGGGAACTTTCATGCTTCTTGACCAATTGTTGTAGCAATTGATTATTTTATAAGTTAAAAAACCCAGTAAGACATTGGCACTATTCATATCTTCTGAGTGGTGCCCATGCCTTACTGCGACTCTTTACTTTGACTTTAGCCTTTATCTATAACAAAAAACTTTTTATCCGGTGTGGAACTATGCCCATTGATATTGAAGAACTTGAAAGCGACTCTGATTACTCCTCAGGTAAGTTATATCATGAATTTTGAAAACACTTTCCTTTTTCATAGGCAAAGTTAAGGCTAAATTGTCAAAATTTAAACTCTAATTTTTAATATACTGAGTTTAAACATAAAATCTCTCCAAATGAATTAAACCATAGTCTTTGCAGAACTGCAATTAGTTGCTTCAATGACTAACTATGTTGGAGGTAAAAAAATCAGCAAGACAATGCCACTATGCATATCTTTTTGTACAACGACCATGTCTTGCCACGACTTGTAGAGTTGGACTTTACTCTTTATTTATTACGAAGTACGGAGCTTTTTTCTCTATGTAAGACAATGTCCTTTCTCCTTTTTGACAGCGAAGTACTCCAGAAAAGACATTTGTTATTAAGAAACTTTCCTATTATTAAGAAAAGCATGGGATACACTACCAAAAAGAAGAATCAAATTCTAGTATAGTAAAATTCAAACATAGTACCTTCTCAAATGGGTTGCATTCCAAGGTTTGTGAATTGACTCTGCATCACTAACTCTACGAAATTTGTATGCACCATTTTCCAATCAATTCTGTTACTTCATATAGGCCTTCCCAATTTGCTCCAAACTTTCTAGTATTAAGTTCTTTTGTATTGTTAGTGATTTTTCTTAGCACCCAGTCTCTGAGACCAAATGCTCGGTGTTTCACCTTTATGTCGTAACTATTTTTGAATTTTTTTTATATGACACCAACCTAATCTGAGCTATCTCCCTCCCTTCTTGTAGGAGATCTAGGTTTTGTTCTAGCAATTGATCATTCTGCCCCCTCTCCAGCACTTCTGATATGATTGTTAGGGTAGACAGCTCAGTTGGTATAACTGCTTTAGATCTATAGGCCAGACAAAATGGACTTTCTCCGATCAATCATCTGGGTGTCTTTCGGTAAGCCCAGAGCATCTTGGGCAGTTCATCCAACCATTTTCCCTTTCAGGCTTTCAATTTCTTTTGAATGAATCCAATGATGGTCTGATTGGTTATTTTCATTTAGCCATTTCCTTGCGGATATGATCTTGAGGAGAATTTCTATTTAATACCATATTCTTTGAAGAACTTTTGTATCGACCGATAGTCAAAGTTTTTGGCATTATCCATGATGATGGATTCTGGCAAACCAAATCAGTAGATAATGTTGCTCTAAATTAACCTTTTTACCTGCATGTGAGTAATCATCGCAAAGGTTTCTGCCTCAACCCACTTAGTTAAATAGTCTGTGGCCAACAAGACGTACTTCTTGCTGTTGGTAGCTTTAGGGAGTGGTCTAACTGAGTCCATTCCCCACTTCATGAATGGCCAAGCATTGGCCATGGTGGTTACATCTTCGGGGGCCTGATGGGGTATTCGTTCATGTCGTTGGCATTTATCACATCTTCTAGTATGCTCTTCGGCATCTTGAGCCATGTATGGACAGAAATCCCTTGAGTAATAGCCTTATAAGCCAGTGATCGCCCTATTAAATTATTTCCACACACGCCTCGTGAATTCTTGAGAGTATTTCTTTTGCTTCTGGAGGTACAACACATATTAAGTACAACCCTGTGAATGACCTTCTGTAAAGATGTCCACCGATCATCGAATATCTAGATGAATTCATTCTGACCTTCATTGCTTTTTCTTTTGATGTTGGTAATATTCCAGTGATGATATAAGCCTTTATGGGATCCATTCAACTAGGTTGGTTCTGCAAAACCAACACTTCTTTTTGGGTGTAAATGCTACGTACATGCAAAGTGTCAATTGGCACAATCCTGATCAGGTCTAGTTGGGCTGCTAAACTAGAACACACTAGTTTTTCATCTTCCAGGTTCAGGTCCCTTAGGATTTGAGAAACCTTAACTTAGTCGAATTCTCTAAGCTTTCTTCCTACGAAGTCTTTGTAGGCTTTCATGTGGTCGTCTTTTGGAAAGTAATCCCCACTAACCTATTTCACAATTAGTTAAGAATCACTAAAAACTCGTAGATTTTTTACTTGGAGTGTTTTTGCTAGCGTTAGCCCTACTAACAGGGCCTCGTATTCAGCTTCATTTGTTTGATCCAGGGAACTCTAGATGAATTGCTTGTTGTAGAGCAGTTCCATCAGGAGTTTAAATTTCTACGCCAATACTTGATCTTATCTGTGTCAATGATGCATCGACATGGAGTTTCCATTCAGGTTGAGTTGAAACTTCTAGCTTCTGATCATTCTTTAGCTCCTCATCACTCTCTAGTTTATACTCAGGCAGGAAATCTGCCACCGCCTACCCCTTTATTATGGTCCGAGGCTCATAAGTTATGTCATAGGCTCCCAATTCAATTACCCATTTGGTGACTCTTCCTGACTGATCAAGTTTATGAAGAATTGTTTTGATCAAAAATTTGATCAGGACAATAATTGGGTGAGCCTCGAAGTAATGTCTTAGTTTCCTTTTTGCTTAGACTAGGGCCAGTATGATTTTTTTAACTTTTGAGTATCTCTGTTTGAATTAGGTCACGGTCTTACTTG
The DNA here is from genome assembly GCA_026545225.1 of Cornus controversa. Classification (NCBI taxonomy): domain Eukaryota; kingdom Viridiplantae; phylum Streptophyta; class Magnoliopsida; order Cornales; family Cornaceae; genus Cornus; species Cornus controversa. Next base: position 56,507,345 of record CM048845.1, read on the forward strand.
AGTAAAATAGTGGGTGTTGTTTTATTCGAGCTTTCTAATCAGGATTACACTTATGGTTGTTAGAGATACAGCAAAGTACAAGTACAAAGGCTCCCCTGCATTTGGCACCAAAAGCATTGGCAATTGAATCAAGTACTACTTTAGCTTTGCCAAGGCCTCATTTTTTTTTGGCTCCTGACACTCCTTTACCCCTTATTCTGATAGCATCGAAAAAGGGCTTACATTTGTCAAAAAGCCGAGAGATGAATCTACTCAAAGCAGCAGTGCCTCCTGTTAGGATCTGAACATTCCTATGAGTTTTTGGTTCCTTGTTCTGAAGAAGAGATTTCAACTGAATCAGACTTGCTTCAATTACCGCTCGGTTCACTATGTGCCCTAGAAATTGCCTTAAAGAAACCCCAAAAAAGCACTTCGAAGGGTTCAACTTCATGTTGTGGTTCCGTAAAGTGTCAAAAACCTCCTGTAGATGCTTCACGTGATCTTTCTTTCTAAGAATTTTTACCACCATGTCATCTATGCTGGTAGGTTACACTAATGTTCTTCAGTCTGAACGGCATCACCTTGTAGCAATAGATTCCATTCTCGATGATAAAGGAGATTTTTTCTTAATCGTCTGGATTCATCAGAATATTATTGTATCTAGAGTATACATCAAGAAATGTCAACTGTTCATATCTAGTTGTGGCAACCATTTAATCAATCTTTGGTAAAGAAAAACTATCATTAGGGCAAGCTTTGTTCAAGTTGGTGAAATCTATACAGATTCACCACTTGCTATTCTTTTTCTACACCACTACCATATTAGAGAGTCAATCCGGGAACTATACCAGCTTGGAGGAGTCGATCTACCTCTGCTGCTATAATTGGATTATTTTCTGGAGTGAATCATCTCTGCCTTTACTTCACAAGTGGATGGTTTGGGTTAACATTGAGCACATGGCATGACACTGAAGGATCAATCCCTGATATGTCCGTATGATCCCATGCGAAGACATCTATATTTTCTTTTAGAAATTGTATCAACTGCGTTCTTTCTTCTTTGTTTAAAGAGGTCCCAAGATTTATAGAATCTTTTTCAGGAATGATCTCAACTGTTTCAAGTGAATCTTCAGTCAACTTGTCTTTCTCTTGATCCTCTGGAACGCCCTTCAGTACAGATTTTTGTATTTGCTATTTGGTTTGATCGTCCTTCACCATCTTCCCTTTTAACGTAAGAGGGTAACATTTTATAGTAGCCACTTGGTCTCCCAAGATGTCAATCGTATCTCTTCCGTTCGGTGCTATACACATTTTTAACTATTGAAGTGTTGATGGAATCCCTTGCATTCTGTATATCCAACCCCTTCCCATTATCATATTGTATGAAGAGTTAAAATCGATAATAACAAAAGATTCAATCAAGGTTTTGGCTACTGCTATCACTAGAAGTTCTACTACCCCAGTTAGGATGACCTGTCTTCTGTTAAACCCTACCAACGGCTCAGCAGTAGACTTGATACATTCTACCTCTAGGCCTATTTATTGGAAAACCCATAAGGTTAGAATATTTGTGCTGCTCCCCCGCATAAACCAAAACCCTTTTTATTTCACAATTGGAAACGATGAGACTAATCACTAGCAAATCTTTGTAGGGTGTCTGGATCTTGCTCATATCTTCATCTGTGAAGACAATCAAGACCTTAGCTGAGAAGTTATGCACTGAGTGAACTTCTCCAATCCTTTAGACCTTTTGGGCACTCCTTAAGTGTGATCGCCTTTCAAATTTGCTTTCTTGGTTTGACGCTAACTGACCATGAATAGCGTTGATGACCTGAACTAAAGCAGGGTTCTGTTGTCTGTTCAGCTTCGGCTGAGGCTGATCAAGAGATTTGTCCTGCTCTTCTCGAAGGACATATTCTGATAAGCCTCCTTTGGTGATCAGAGCTTCTACCTGTTGCCTCAAACTTCTGCATTCATTAGTGGTATGGCCAAAGTCACTATGGAGAGAGCAATGCTTGTTCTTATCCCTTCATTCTAGGGATCGCCTGATAGCTGAAAGTGAACAAAAGATCCCCTTACTTTTGTTCTCATAATAAAGCCTGGCCAGGGACACTTTTAGCAGGGTGATCTTCCCTTTAATCCTTTACTTTTTTACTAGTTCTTGAGTAGATGAAGGAGCAGCTCGAGGTGGCTTTACCTTAGTGATCTGGGTCTTTGTTTACTGTCCCACAGTAATTAAAGTTGACCATTGTTTCCTGGCTGCTTCATCCTCCTCTATCCTCAAGTACTTCTGAGCCCGGAAGTTTAGATCACTCATATTTCTTGAAACACTTTTTACCAAAGATCTGTGGAAACCTTCCTCAGGCAGCATTGTTATTTTAAAAGCTTTTACTACTGCAGTTTGATCACATTGATCTATCATTGACATCTCCAAATTGAAGCAGGTCAAAGGATTTCAAGGTCTCTCCCTTATCCTATCTCAGGGTGAATAACGAGGAGATTGTCCTCCTTCATTCTTGATTTCCAGCGTACTGAATGACAAATAGCTCACACAGCCTCGCAAAGCTTGAGATCGAGCGAGGTAGTTGATGTTTAAACCACATCAACATTGGTCCTGATAAACTAGATGAAAAGATTTTGCATATGAGTGCATCATTCTCTGCATCCAGGGTCATCTTCTGCTAATACTGATTGATGTGTTATATTGGATATGTTCTTCCATCGAAGGTAACGAATGTAGGCAAGGTAAACCTTTTCGGCCTTTCGGTCCTGACCAAATTTTCAGTTGGCTGGATAGCAGGATCTTTTACCCTTTAGTTTATCAATCTCCTGTTGTATCATTCTCCATTCTGGGTAGAGCTGTGTGGGATTGACCTAATCGTCATTGACCTAGCCAAGGTGTGGATCTCTGCCTAAGAGTTAGTTGTGATGAGACATACTCAATGAGTGGTTACTCGAGCCGACTCCTTCATTCTGTTATTGTCCAGGGTTCATTGCACTTTTGGCACATTTTACCCTTGCTTGGAGGTCAACGATCTGCTGGCGTAGAGCCTTAATCTGCTGGGTTAACTATTGAACTTTTGGTTGTGCTAGAGGCTCTTGTAGGTTTGGTTGTATCGGCGGTGCCTCCCTTTGATTCCTAAGGTGTCTGCCCAAATCTGTCACATCGTAAGTATTCTTTCTCATATCCACCATAACTACGAATTTTCAAGTTTTTAATAGAAAATGATAGAATGTTTCCCACAGACGGCGCCAAAGTGTTATAAAACAAATTGCTTGGCCAATTTCCTTCCAATCAATTTATTGCACACACTCAAAAATTTAAGAACACAATTACCTTTTTATGAGAAAGAGATGATCTTTTTTCATTCATTTTTTCCTTTATTTATACAAGTTAAAATTTGAATCCTCCTAGGATTCAAATTTCTTTTTTTGCAGCTATCTTTTCACTCAAACACATAGATTCCTAATATAATGTGAATTGATTTCTATATTGGGCTAATTAGCCCTGAAAAAGGGCGGCTTGGCCCATTCTTTATTTTGAGACTATTCTTTGGGATTGTTTACTGAACTTTGGGCTTAATTCCTCTTGGATTCAGCCTGTTCGTGCCAATTTTTTAGTTTCAAAATATACATGTATCATTCTATCGTTAATAACCAACATTTATTAAGAAAGATGATCTCATAAACATTAATTGTAACAAACATCTTTCTCTGAGTTATTTTGGATTTAGATACTTTCTCAAAAAGCATTAGCAATTGACACTTCGGCTTTGTTTGGATAAACTGGAGAGAAAAGAAAATAAATGATAATATTAGTTATGAAATAAAAGAAAAGATAACATGTATTCATGTTTGGATAAATTATGAAGGAAAAGAAAGGAAATGATTGCATTCTTGTTTGAAAAATGTAAATGAGAGAAAAGAAAAGAAATTTTTTTAATCAATTTACTATCATGTCCTTTTGAGTTTCTATTACAAGATATATCCCAATGTCTTTTAAATTTTATTTTTTAAAATGTTAGGGTTATTTTTTGTATTATGAAAGATTCACTTATTGTTATCATTTCTCTCTAAATCTTTTCACTTTTGGGAGGATAGCATATGAGAGATTTGAAGTGATAAGTTATCCCTCCAAATCACTCATAATCATTTCTTTTCTCTTACTAATGACAATTCAAACACAAAAAATACTATCATCCCCTTTCTTTTCTTTTCTTTCCAGTTCCTTCAATCCAAACGAGCCCTTCAAAACCATCCAATTGGAGTTTTCTCCAAAAAATCAGTTCTTTAATAGATATCTTCATTTGAGTTATTTGGATTCAGATATTTTCTCAAAGAAAATCAACAATTGACACTTCAAAATCATCCATTTTGGAGTCTTCTCCAAAGAAACAAGAACTGAGATCCAAATTTGAGCCAGTCCCACTCCACTTCAATCATGTTATTATGAGACGAACAATTAATCGGACCATAAATCTCATATTATTTAATGAGCATGAAATCACAAACACACTCTCTCTCTCTCTCTCACACACACACACACACACACTCGAGCAGCAATATCACATACCCTAAAAAACTTGAAATACAATCGATGATTAGAATTGTCATGAGTACACAGAGTCAACTCAACTTTTCGCAATCAAAGAAGTCTTATTCGACATAAATTATTAGTTATGATCCCAAATCAAATAAAGAATCTTAACAACTATAATAAATCTACATTTAGAGTATTTTCCATTTGAACCATGGATTTAAAATTTAGAATCAGATATATGTTCAAGCAACTGTCACATAAAAAAATTTATGAAATGATGATGGAACATTTTTTTCTGAATTAATTATAAATTTTTATTGAGATTAAAAGGTCAATCATTAATGTTTATTATAAAAAGAAGAGCATATCCCAATAACAAATAAAGAAGATGACTTTGGGTGAACCAAATCAATGGACTTGAGGCACCTCATCTCTCATTATAGGGTAGGGGCATGTCCCATGACTTGAAGATTATCTTTATTGTATAAATGGCTATAATAATTTGACAAGCAAATTAATATGTTATGACCCATTTGTTTAAGCTTTTTAATGAAGACATGCAAATTGTAATCAACCTTCCTTGACTATCAAGATTTTGCAATAAACCCTTTTCATCTTATTTGTTGGATAAATTATCATCCGATCTCAGGAGGTTTGTAACTTTCACCCTCAGATTAAAATATGATTCAAAATCACTCTAACTTCTTCTAAGATTTCAACAAAATAACAAGTAGGTTCAGTCCGTTAATGAACTACTAACTCCGTTAGAATAATTTTTGCAATGTCAAAATTATTCTTCAAATGGATGAAGTTACATTTTTATCATTTATAAAAGAGTAATATGCACTAAACTCCTTGGTTATCAATCTTTTGCAATTACCCCATTCAAGAACTTCTTTTACGCAAAACACCCCTCAAATATTCAATTTTTTATTACTCCCTACTATACTAAAAGGGTATATTAGTCATTTACAATGGCTGTTAACTAGAGTGGCCACGGGCGTGACCTCCTTGCAACAAATTAGTAAGTTGAGTAGAGCTTTGTGCAAAAATAATAGTTAAAGGGGGGTTTAGTGCAAGAATATGCTAGTCAAAGGGGCTATAGTGCAATTTGCTGGCTCTTTTAATATTGTTACAAGTATTAGCCCGTGATAACGACTTTTGTGGTTTCTTGAATCCTGGCCAATCAATAGAAATCCAAAATAATGAAGTAATCACCCTCACATTAATAGGGAATCAATTGACTAGGAAACATAATCTGCCTTGATTACTACTTATCAAAAAAAATAATAAATAAAAATAAAAACCTTCCTTGATTAGTAATACTTGCATTGCATTTTTTTCACTAAAATAATTGTCTCGTCCATGCATTTTTTGAAATTCATTTCACAATCAACATAATTTTAATTTAAAGATTTTATTTTTAATAAGTACTCTCAATAAATGAATTTTATCAAATAAAAGAAGGCAAAATTATTTATAAAATATTTTTTAATTTTTTTGAACGAATTTTTTAGAATTTCAAATTTTATTAGAAGTCTCTTCTTTTTTTTAATTCACCAAAAAATTAACTTAAAAGAATTTATTGTTTGTTTTAATATGGGAAAAGACTACCCAAACATACACCAAATAATTAAGCTAGGCATGAGAAGCTACTTGCTCCTTGCCTGAAAATTGGGAGGCTTCTGTAGACCAAAGTACTTTTGGTGCCCCCACTGAATCTCTCAGGACTTGAATCCACACAAGTACTTGCATGTTTTTAGTGACTGTAGGCTGCAGATTCTAATGAGCCTAGTATTCCATGAGTAAAAATCATCTGCATTTGGTTTTTTTCACATTCTTTTTGGTGAATTATGAATGGTAACAAACATTATTAAAATGAGTATTATTAAAATAGGTGATCCATTTTAGTAACGTGAGTTAATAGTAATTGGTATCACCTAGTGTAATAGTATTCGTCATAACTGATTATAACAACGTCGCCACTTAAAGAAACTTTTAGAGAGAATAAGAGAAACTTTCGCCGGAAAAAGATAAGGGTCTGTACTCCATGTGGAGTTTATACAGTGGTAATTTGTACTAAACAAAAGGGGACACAACTAACTCCTTCCTTCCACACTCAGTTGCAATTCTTATTTTTAGTACTACAAAACGAAAATGCCCAATTGCAAAGACAAAAGTAGAGGTTGCAGATTTACCAGAAAGGGAAAAAAAAAGTAGGAAGTTTCAATATTTGCATTCAATAAGTGGCAAAGAAATCTGAAATCCTTCATCTAATATACATTACAACAACATCATACACAATGCACAAACTTGCAGTTCCCAGGAACAAATCCTTTTTTTTGGATATACAACGTCTGTTCCTCTCTCTTCTATCTTACACTCAATGTAAAAACCCTGTTTGGAGAAGCAAGATCAAGAGGGCGTTTTTTCAAGTTTATTCGGCATTGGCCTTCAGTTTCCTCCGCGATCTGCTGAATAATTTGGAAGGCGGAGAGGGAGAGAACTCAAATGGGAACTGTGGCAGATCCATATCCCCTTTCAAAACCTTAACAATCTCCCCAATGTCTGGCCGCAACTCGGGCATTTTCTGTAAGCAAGCCAATGCCAAGTTGATACACAAACTTGCTTGGTCCTTATCGTACTCATCTTTCAATCTCTCATCTACAAGTTCCAATATGTTTCCAGCTTGGGCCAAGTGCCTGCACCAGCTTATCAAGTTTGCTTTCTCAAGCTTCATGGGTGAAGAAAGGACATGTAATGGCCTTCTACCGGAGACTATCACAAGGATTAAGACTCCTAAGCTGTAAATGTCAGCCTTCTCCATTAAGTACCCACACCCACCATATTCTGGTGCAACATAGCACAGAGTCCCTCTCATGCTCGTCGTGCTGCTTAACTCTCGACTAAAAAGATCTCCACTCCACATTTCACTGCCCACAGAACGGGCATTCTTTCTCTTCCAACCCCTCCTAAAACTGAATTCCATATTTGGATCACCCCCATTTTGGCTCTGTTGCCCAATCTTTCTTCTCCTCCGGAACTGAAAATGACGACCCAAATCAAAATGTGGCATTTTAAAGCCCTTCTTACATTTGTTTTCAAGCTTCCTTAGCTTACTACTTTTCTTGGAAATTTTATCAAGGTGCTCTTCTTTCCACCATTCCTGCATCTTCCGGTGCTTCTTCTTATTACGGGTTTTCCATCCCACTTTTTCACCATTCTCAGACCCCTTGTTAGTCTTAGGACACTCAAAACCATGATCTTTTAACTGTGTTTCATTCACATCTTCTAATTTATCCAATGGAGTTGAAAGATCCAAGCTGGACTTTATTGGAGAGCCCTTCTTTTCTTCGTCCCAGTCAGGGTTTGCTGACGGACAAATTTGGCTCCCTATCCACTCCATCACATAATCTTTGCTACACAATTCCCCACTCCCATCCTGTCTCCACCACCAATCCTTTCCCCATTGTTTAGTACTCGTCCGCGTCGTGATATGATCAACAACCGAAGAAGCAACACTCAAATCCAACTCCTTACTATGATCAATACTACCAAGCTCATCATCATAGTTCACAAACTTGTTCCAATCTTCCACACCATTTTCGACGGCGGTAACCTCCTTACCCTTTGCCTTCCTATCCCTATTCTGACTCTCATATACAATGTTGGCATTATAACTTAAAGAATTCAAGTTCAAAGCTTTCACATTGTGACAAATTCCACTATTTTTCGAAGAAGAAGAAGCTTGCAAAGCTAGAGCGAAATCTACCTCGTCGTTACTCTCCACCGGAGTACCAATTGCCGGAGTGTCCCCTCTGACCAGTGCCAAATTCCCAGAAAGCTCCTGACTCTTACCCAAGTCCTGACTGAACAAATCGACTCCGAATTCGCCTTCAATCTTCAATCTTGACAACCCAAAATCCGAAAGCTTGGCTCTGTGGTGCGAATCGAGCAATACATTACTCGGCTTCACATCGCCATGGATCACCGGCGGGTCACATTCAAGATGCAAAAAAGAAAGGGCTCGAGTGATGTCCAGAATAATCTCGAATCTTCTCACCCAATTCAGATTCGAATTGGGATTTTCCTTAGAGAAAAGTGACTCCTGAAGACTACGATTGGGCATGTACTCATATACCAGTATTCTTTTCTTCTTCTCAATACAAAACCCTAATAGCGAAACCACAAATGGCGATCTCAAGCCGTCTAGAATCTGAAGCTCGTTCTGGAACTCCCTCTCGGCCTGAAACGAGGAAGAATCGAGCATTTTGACGGCGACGAGCTTGCCGTCCCGGAGAATTCCCCGGAACACCGTGCCGGACCCTCCTTTTCCGATCGAATTCGATTCGCTGAACTCATCGGTGGCCGATTTGAGCTCTCGGTAGCTAAATCTCTGCAACTTCACCAGAGGCGCTCCGGAGTCGAAAGGGCTGGTCCGAGAACGGTGGACGAGGGAGTACCAGAGGTAGTAGAGGAAGTAGAGAATGGCGAAGAGGATGGTCAGAGAAGCAGTTGCAGTGATGATGAGGAACACCAGAAGGGTTTTGGGTTTAGGGTTAGGGTTTGGAGGGAAAGGTTGTCTTGAAGGCATTGTGGTTTTTCTTCGTGCTTGGTATTTTAGGGTTTCTGGGTTGTTCTTGGATTGAACAAAGAGTAAAGATGATGAAGAAGAGGAAGAAGAAGGACTTTGTGTTGGTCTCTGTATCCAAGAAAGTTTGCTTTACAGGAGGATAATCATTTGGATTAATATATGTATATATATGAATTAATACTTATATCAAATCTTGTGTTTTGTTTGATTTGTTTTTTGTTTAATGAGTTGAAAACTGAGGTAACGAGAGATTAAGAAAGGAGTAGAGAGAGAGAGTGAGGAGTGAGAAACAGAGATGAGGGACCCAAAGGTGCTTTTGACTAAAGAGAAAGTTTTGCAGGTAGCAAGAATCAAAAATGGAGGGAATGGAGGAATGTGGATTACAGTGCCTGTTGTTGGATTTTTCAAAAGAAATATTTATTCCACGCGTCACTAATAGCACGTGTATATGTGATCAGACATACTAACAAGTATGCAACGGGTGGTCTGCTAAGGGTCTGTTTGGACGAAGTTAAGATCAGACAGGTGATTTGTATCTTGTCTAACGGTGAAAAATATTCAAAAATTTAATTTTACGATTTAAAATACTTATACTTATTTATGGTCTAAAATAACTTTTTATATTGTCAATTTAACGATTACGATTCAGCCATTACATTCACACCTAAACTCACTTACTCTCACACTCCTAAAATGATTCAGTGCAACAATTTATTTTAATAATGTCATAGAGACTGACAATACGCTAATGTGTAGATTTATATATAACATTTAAGTTTGGTCCAAAATATATTTGTCTATTTATGATGTAAAATCAATCTATTTAACAATCGCAACTTCTTCTACATTGATAGTGCCGTAAGCATAGACATAAACTAGTATATATATAATGTTTCAAATTTATCTTGTCGTGACAAGTTCAAAGAATCGGTTTCCATTTCTAAAAGAGAAAAAAGAAGTATACATTAGTATGAAAGTTTTTTTATTTTATACATTGGTAATTTCATGATTTTTTCAGAAGGACAACTTTTAAAGTTCTAGTAGGTTACCTTCTGCCCAATCAGATACTGCTAAGCGATCAATGAGAAGATTAAAAAGAAGTTTATTTTTTTATTTTTTTCGGACAAGCCTTTAGATTTGTCATTCTTGACTTGTTGCTAGCCTTTCGGAGAGGAATTTCAGAGTGTAATCGTTGGATTGAAACTATAGCATCTCTCCACATTATTAGTAAAAAATCATTTAATATCTATGAATTAGTAGAGGATCAAGTGATAATATAAGAAGAGAACTCTTCAACTTCTAATCTGGCATTCGCAGGCATAATTCAGTGGTAAAGTGATATCTCTGAAGACGCTTCAATTTCTGATGTTAATTTTGTGAAGTATGGTTTTGGGATGAGTTTTGAATTGATCACTTTCGTCCAAAAAAATAACATGTTTGTCAAAAATATGAGCCACATCCATTAACCATATGTTTGAAGTTATGAGATGTTTCCATTGCTAAGTGTTAATTAAAAAGATTAGCCAATGATTAATCAAATAGTGAGGCAAGGCTCATATGGATGAATGCATAGATGTATCATGCGAAATTTACTAAATTGTCTTTCACATCTGTTCAAAGGACCAGTAATGTGTTAGAATTGATCCATATTGACATGTCTGAGATAGACTAATTATTCTTGTGAAGAAAAGTATTATCATTTCACTTTGAATATACTAGTTTTTATTTTTGAAAGCACATATTAGTGAAAGCTCCAAAACAGATGCATGATAGGTTTAGGAAAGCAATGATCGGAGTTCGATTTTAAACTCGTAAAGAAGATATATGTTTCTTTAGTTGATTCTAATGAAACTTTGATGTTATTGCCTTTACATTGATGATATGCTTATTTTGAGACATATATGGAAATCATCACATATGCAAAGAAGTTTTTCACTTCAAGTTCTTAACATGAAGAATCTTAGGGAGGCCGGTGTGATTTTATGAATTAAATTGTGGAGCCATAACATGAATTTGCTCTTATACAATCCAAACATATTAGTTAATCTTGAAATTTTTTAATTACTTTATCAGATTGCTCTTGTGAGAATCTTGGGGTACTTGAAGGGTACTATAAATTATGGGTTATATTATGGAAAAAAAATCCAACATTATTGGAGACTACAGTGATGCTAATTGAAATTTCAGCAAGAATGATTCCTTATCTATGATGGCCTGGATTATCACCTTGGGTGGAGATGTGATTTTATAGAAATTAAAGAGGCTGACTTGTGCTGACCCTTATGGGCGGGTGCAGGAGACATTGGGCGAGCTACCACACTAGCAGGTTATAGGTACTCAATTCCATATCGCCTGACTATGGAGAAAGGGATGTGTTTATATATAGTGTGTTCTCTCTAAATAGTATGAGACATTTTGGGGTAAAGTTCAAGAACAAAACCATGCAGATTAGACCCAAAGCAGACAATATCATACCATGTGGTGGAGCGGACTATTAAAAATGGTATTAGATCCGAACCTAGCCGAAAATGTGCTAACAAAGACATCGGGCCTCTTAAGGGGGGTGTATTATGGTGACCCTTGTGAGTGAGTGGGTACGAGAGACACTAGGCGAGTTACCACACTAGCAGGCTACATGGTGCTCAATTCACATTGCTTGGGTGTAGAGAAGGGGATGTGCTTATATATAGTGTATTATCTCCAAATGGTATGAGGCATTTTAGGGTAAAATTCAAGAACAAAATTGTGCGAGTTAGGCCCAAAGCGGATAATATCATACCATGTGGTGGAACGGGTCGTTACATGATATGTATAACTCATTCCTCGATAGAACTAGAGTTTATAACATTTTCCTCTGCTCAAGAGGAAGCTGATTAGCTAAGTAATATATTGGAGGACATTCCAATATAAAGCAAACCTATTCCGCCCTTAACAATATTTTTGTGACAATAAGGATGTGATGTTTTAAGCTAACAATGAGTTTTACAATGAAAAATCTAAGCATGTGTAATTAATGCACAATCATATAGAGGAGATCATGGTTAATGGATTACCACAATTTGTTGTGTAAAAGGCCAAAGGTGATTTGCAAAATCCATTGTCAAATGGCTTGTGAAGGGACCTTGTGTCCAAGACATCTAGAGGGATTAGATTAAAGCTTGAAATTGATAATGTTGTAATGTTATCGCAATCCAACCTAGTGAAACATTCTGGGTTCAATGGGAAAAACAAGTAACATAATAACTTATGTGAGCATATCAATATTCCTTTTCTTATGATGTGATATGTGTGCTTGATCTTGTAAGTGAGGATGTTGAGACTTAGATCTCTTAATGAATTTATAGATCGATTTTTGATTGGAGCATATAGGACCACTCCTGACAGATTCACCGACTAATCTTGCAATAAGGAAGATGGGATTAAGTTCTCTTAATGAGTCAATAAGCAGCATGAGTGTGCAAGATCACTCTTGATGGACACACCGATCTGGGTGTGGAAGTGAGGCCGCTTCTATAGGATCTAGACATGCTTGATCTTTAATGAAACTTAGAAGTGTGGATTCATGTTACATGACTCAAAGATGTCAAATTCCAATATTTCATCGCCGAATAGAAGTGTGTGTGACATATTTCTAGTTTGTCAACGTGGTTGTTGATTCAAGACTTAGTTCACAAAGTTTTTAGACAAAATTTTAGAATATTTTCACTAAGTAGTGGTTCAAGTCCAAAAGATACAATTATTAATGCACACAACTGTACCAAACATCCAGAAATTTTCCTTAAAGTTTTGAAACAAGTGGGGGATTGTTAGAAAATATTTCAAAATTAAACTTATTTCTCTTTCATAAAGTTATTTGGAATATTCTTTAAATATATTAGTTCCTTATTTTATAGCACAAACAACAAGTTGCCTAATTGGAAGATAGATATTTTCAACTTATACTCTTTATATTTATAGCTTTATTATATATTGATTCAAAAGTTATTTTCAAAGGAAAAGTTAATTGAAATTATTTCAAGTTGAAAATCATGTTTAAATCTTAAAATTTAATTTCTTAAATTAAATTTGATTATGGACATATGATTGGACACTAATGAATACATGGGTTCATAGAGGGTGTCATTATATGAAAATACAGATTGTCGAATTCGGCTTAGTTGAATTTAAAAAATAGTGTGTCATTTGATATTTTGATTGTATCTAGGAGGTGCTTCAATTATCTTGAAGAAACAATTACGCACCTCTAAGTATTGATTTGAAATTATGTGCAAGAATATTATTATTTATGCCTTATACACTTTTACTGTTGAACCTTGGATCATTAGTAAGGCTCATAGTTAAGTGAAGAAGTACCTGAAAAATAATTTAAAGTTGATGAGGATGTGAAGTGGAGAGGTCATGATGAATCAGATGCAGTGGAGTTGAAAAAAATAGATGAAAATTTGTTTTGCAGATGCACAAACCCATCCATGGGTGACCCCAACTGGCCCATAGGATCCCTAATCCTCATCCAGCACTCATCCTTGTGTGATGTTGACACTACAGGAGGCACAAAGACACATTCACTACTCATTATTCTTTGGCACACTATTCACACATGTAAACTACTTGCTGTTGTAGCTTTGCTCTTTCTTGTCCAAAAGACAAATAGTTAAAATTAACATGGTGCACAGTTTTACTTTATATTTGTGCTTAGCAGGTAGCAAACAAAGCAACATGGGTGGTGGATTGTGGGACCAGTACTCCACCAGCAAGAGGGTTTGATTTGAGTGAGGCATTTAGATTTTTTTGACCTAAAGTTCTCTTTTTGGTGTTAAATCATTGTCTAATCTTCTTTATTCAAAAAATATACTTATGAAAATAAATAAATAATAGTCATGGTTTAGAGGACAAGGCCATAAAATGATTCCATTAACACAAATCAATTATCTCCATAAAGTTACCCCTCCTCCCTTTTTTACTTTACGGTGTTAAATCATTGTCTAGTGTTTTTTTTTACCCGTTTTTCTTTCATATAATATGAAAAGATCACATAGAGGGACAAAGAGGAAAGAAGGTTTGGAAAGGAATGGCATAAAAGCAAAGAGGGAAGAAGGGATTGCTTTCTTTTTTCAATAGAGGAGAGAGAAGCCATGAGAAAGGAACCAACAAACATTTTTTTATATAAAACTAATCTCAACTTTTTAATTTCGAATTTTTTACATTTTTACCAAATAACGTGAGGAAAAGATTTATTTGTTTCTAAGAATACTTTTCCATTCCTTTTATCTTTCTTTCTTTTTGGATAAATTATACTCATCTCTTCTGCAAATATGCCAAATAATAGAGACTTTTCTTGTATTTTCAAAAATAATACCGACCTCTCCTATTCACAAGTTTTTGTAATACTAATCTTCTCTGTTAGTTTTTTCATGTACAAAAATCACTTAAATATTTTTAGAATTTTTATATAATCATATTTTTTCTAAGATTTTTACATGGTGTATACCCCTTGTAATTATGTAACTTTACTTTTTAATCTATTATAATCTTAACTACCAAAAAAGATTTTTTTAATTAATTTTTTTTGTACAAGAGTATAATTGTGAAAAAATTGTATAGAAGAGATTAGTGTTATTTTTTAGAATATAAAAATTTTTCTGTTATTTTGCCTATTTAAAAGAAAGGTGAATGTAATTTTCTCCTTCTTTTTACATCATCATTTCCACCGAACAAAAATAGATGATACATTCAATTGTTTGTTATTTTGTCTATTTAAAAGGAAGGTGAGTGTAATTTTCTCTTTCTTTTTACATCATCATTTCCACCAAGCAAAAATAGATGATACATTCAATTGTCTCCTTCCTCCCATCTCAAGAAATATATATATATATATATATATATAAAGGAGATTTTAGTTGAACTTTTTCCTTTGGCAACAAACACACATGCGTGGGTAAATATGTATATGTATATGATAAAATGACTTATCCATTGCCACCTATAATTTGTACAACTTGATTGAACTCTTTTGTTGTAAGAAAGATGTCAAAAGTATTAAGTATTATGTTTGGACATTAGCATTATTTTAAAAGGAGGATATATATATATTTTTTTTAGGATGTCACGTGGGGGGAATGGCACCGTTTAAGATGTCTATCTGTGAATCTGTCTCGTGTCCAAGGTTTATTTCAGCTGGCATGCAACGTCCGTACAAAAAAAAATTCTATAATTTTAATGAGAATAATTTCATAATAGGACAAATGGAAGACAATGCATGTATTAAGGATAGAGGAATTTCAAAAAATTAAAAATTAAACTAATTATGAACAAACTCAACTAAGTTAAGTTACTTGATTTAATGGCAAAAAATTACACCCACGAGTGTAATAGTTTTGTTTCAAGTTTGAAATCACTAACTTTATGTAAAATAATGTAAAAAATTATATTAATTATTAATTTTTTTTTAATTAATAAAAGTGATCGGCAATGGTGGATAAGTCTTTTTGTGATCAACAATGATAATTCTTTTACTTTTATTTATTTATTGACTCAATTTCAGAAGGATTGATGATACAAGAAAATTTAACTTAAGAAAGGCAACAAATATTGTAACATGTCTATTGACTCAAGGCTGATATAGCCATTCTCCTCAAATGAGGGAAGTAGTAGCATTAGTTTTATATATAGACATTGAAACGATAATTACACAAACAAGATTCATTGGAGAATTATGTATCATGATGTGGCATTCATATATATGGCTTAGAGTGATTGAATTTGTTGAAATGAAGCTATCATATCCGCCTCGCCTAACTTAGAATTCTCTTCCTTTAGAAAGAAGGAAGAAAGATGTGTAAAGCACCAAATTATGTCGAGGACAGAGTGCGCAGAGTTTCTTAGATAGAATTGATCAATAAAAGAGGGTTACTTTAGACTTATTTCACACGGATACAAACTTTGTTTTTAACTATCATAAAGATATCAACTGATATTTTTGTCCCTCACACTATTTCTTTATGTGTAAAAATGTCTAATATACTCTAAATATTTTATTAGTTTTTATTCCAAAATATCAGTAATGTTTAATGACCATTTTATCGTTCATTATTACATTCTTTGATGTTACATGTAATCTCCATCAATCTCTGGTTCTCTCTCTCTCTCTCAGATCAAATATTTGCAAACCTAACCCTATTTTTGAAGATCAGAGGGTATGGATTTTGATTTTGATGTTCAAAGCTCGAGAAATATGAAATTAGGGTTTTGATTTGAGAAGCTAAGACGCAGTTGAGACAATCGCACTAAAGAAAGAACTAAATCAGAAAGGGGATGAGGTTTTTTTTAATAGGAAATATCAAATTTCCAAAGATGATCGACTACAGTTGAGAAAAAAATAAGAGAAAGAAAAGGATCGAACTTCGGAATTGGGGCTTATTTGATTCTGACCTGCTTTAACACAAGATAAGAATTGAAACTTGGTGAAGACTCAAAAACAGTGTATAAAGAGAGATGATCTTTAGTGTGATAACAAAGGGGGTGCGTAATGCGCACGCAATTTTGTGGGTCTTCTTTGGTTGCCATTCTCTCTAATAATTTTGGTTTTTTGGGATTCAATTTGTTGATGATCTGAGGAGTTTTCTCAACATTTGCAGCTCTATCTCTGTTTATATACATTTGTTCCTTGTCTTCCCATGGAACCTGACAAACGGCCATGTGTATATATATAGTCCTGTGTATATGCAGATATATTGTAAAGACCGATTTTACTTTCATTAAATTCTTTTATTCATTTATTTTTTGAGAATGATTATAAAGGATTATGCATGTGTTTTATATATGAATTATATGTGCGGGGATTTGTTTTGAAGTCCGAAGAGCTTTCCGAGCCATTCGGCTCATTTTGAGATTTTCGAATCGACAAGGTCCGGGATGCGAGTCGGGTGGGCATGGGAGAACCAAAAAAATTTTAGAAATATTTATTTTTGGTTTTAGATCAATTAAGAGGTTAAAAGAGAGATAAAATGAATTTCGGAACCATAGCCGCTCCTAGAATTGAAAACAGAGTCGAGAGGGTACGTTAAGTGGCTTAGGGGGTGTTTTGGTCATTTCGTGCTATAGACCAAAACAGCTGGCCAAAGCTCTTCTCTCTCTCTTTTTTCATTTCTCTTCCTTCTCTCTCAGATTTGGAGCCTTAAAATGGTGATTCAGAAGGTGCAGAAGAAGAACGGATCGTTTTACGCAATGAAGGCTTGCTTTAAATCGATTAAACTTCACATTTGGGTGAATTTTGACTTGGTGGAATTTCGGCTTTTATTTAGAAATTCTTCCAAATCAAGGTAGGGATGTCTAACCCACAATTACTAGAGTTTGTGTTAGTATGTTGGATGTATAGGGTATCCGGTTAGGGTTTTAAGTGTTTAAATTTGTAAATTTTAACGTTAAGTGATACTGCAGAGGTATATGAAAGGAATACAAGCGTATTCCCAAAGTAACAACACTGTATGAAAGGAATGCAAGCGTATTCCCAAATTAATAGCACTATATGAAAGGAATACAATCGTAGTCCTAAAGTATCAAGACTGGAATCCACCATAAACTAAGAGAAAACCATTGTTTATATAATTGATCATAAAAAGAAAGATTGCAACCAACAAGCCAAAATAAAGAGTATTTATAGTCTGACAACTCTATCTTCACAAGGAAAACATAATAAATTATAAAACCCAAAATTAAAACAAAAAGTATTATAATAAATACTAAAGAGGCATTTTTCTCAAAGTTGCCTCTTCGTCTTGTGCTTATCTACTCCATAAATTATGCCACTACTTCTCTGCATCATTAAGCATACATATATATATGAGATTGCATGATTTGTAAAGATGAAAATGTTGATTCCATGCTTATGTGCCTTATGTGAAAAGTATGTGGACATAACATGTGGTAAATTAGAGTTTTTGGGCTCGTTTAGTACATTCATATTAAAAATGTGGCCAAGTGTTTGATAATATGTTGCAATAAGAATATGTAAGCTAGTCAGATGTGGTTAAATTGCATTACACATGTTATATGTACATTTGGCATGAGAGTGAGGATATGAGCATATCTAAAAAATGTTCATGCATTGCACATATATAATGTGAGTGTGTATGTGAAAAAGTTTATAAAAGACTGGATAGACTGAAGTTAGAGTCTGAGGTATTAAACTGGACGGACCAAAATTGGAGTCTGGATTTTCAACAAAAAATGAATGAACGGATAGCCCCTAATTGGAGTTCGAGTTCTTTTATGTGTGTGGGGCATAGAAGAGGTGCATGACATAATGCACACATTTATGGCATGGTTACAAATTATGTGAGATTAAACATGGATGACATGATTGACCTTTAGAAACTTGACACAAATAACATTTTTGGACAATATTTCCCACATCTTTTTTTAATTGAGGCCAAAAGAAACGCTCCTCTACACTAGCAATTGTTTTATCTCGGCCCAAATGTCCACTCCAACCTCCTCAATGAATATCTCTGATCAAATTTTCTATTAAGAAAGAGACTGGAATACACAACCTGTTACCCTTGGATAAATACCCATCATTAATAAAGAATTCCTAAACAGGCTACTTGCTAATACACTTGGACTAAATATTTCTTAAATCAGCGTCAGCTTCATACAAATCATTCAAAAACTCGAACCCCACAATCTCTAGGGCTAATGTAACCAACAAACTAGCAAGCCTACAAAGTGCATCTGCTACCCTATTTGTAATACCCGATTTATGCTTGATTACAAAAGGGAATTTCTGTAAGAAAGTAGCCTATCTGATATGTATCTTGTCAACTTACTTCTGGTTACTAATGAACTTCAAAGCTTGATGATTTGTATAAAGTACAAATTCCCGTTGCACCAAATAATGCTCCCACTGCTTCAAAGCCCACACCACTGCATAAAAATCTTGATCATATGTGCTCTATTTTTGATGAGCTTCACTCAATTTTTCACTAAAAAATGCAATCGACCTCTTCTTTTGTGATAATACAGCACCAATGCCCACTCCACTAGCATCACACTCCACCTCAAATATCTTATCAAAGTTGGGCAGTGCCAAGACTAGAATGGTACACAACATTTTATTCATGAGAGCGAAACTGGATTCATGTTCTTCCCCCATTTAAATTTTCTCTGCTTCAAACACTCATTAATGGGTGTCGTTATGGTGCTAAAATTAAGGACAAACCTCCTATAAAATTTTAAAAGCCTATGAAAGCTCTGCACTTCACTCACAATTTTCATATTTGGTCATTCTTTGATAGCTCGCACCTTACCTTCATCCACATGAATGCCATTTGCACCAACGACATACCCCAACAAAAGCAAACTGTCGGTAAAGAAAGTGCACTTTTTCATGTTAATATAAAGATGGTTCTCCTTTAACACCTCCAGAATTTGCCTTAAATACGTTAAATGATCGTCCTTAGTTTTACTGTAAATCAAAATAACATCAAAGTACCCAACATAAAAAATTTCAATAAAATGACATAGAACTTGATTCATGAGTTGCATAAAGGTGCTTGGGGAATTGGATAAACCAAAGGGCATCACCAGCAACTCATACAAGCCTTCCTTACTTTTCAAAGCCATCTTCCACTCGTCTCTCGGTCTAATTCAAATATGGTGGTAGCCACTGTGAAGATCTATTTTTGAGAACACGTTCGATCCTTCTAGAACATCCAGTATGACATCTAATCGTGAGATATGAAACTTATATTTTATAGTAATTTTATTAATCACTCTATTGTCTACACACATCCTCTAGTTTCCATCTTTCTTTGGGACTAATAAAATTGGAACCGTACATGGACTCTTGCTCTCACTAATAAAGCCCTTCTTTAACAGCTGCTCAATTTTTTCTCTCAATATATCATTCTCCTTTGAACTCATCCAATAATGTGGTAGATTTGGTAAGCTTCCCTAAGAATCAAATCAACCTGATACTAGATATCTCTCAAGGGTGGTAAGTCATTGGGCAGATCCTCAAAAATAAGCTCCCAAAACTCCTTTATAATATCTTCACCTATAATAGTATAGTGTCCCCCTTTAGTGTTGTTAGCAGACCCTTTACTATAACCTGAAAAATTGCCTAAGACTCCTTAATGGTCTCCTCAAATTTGGACTTACATCCTGCAATGGCCAAGAAATTTGATAATATGTTGTAATGAGAATATGTAAGCTAGTTAGATGTGGTTAAATTGCATTATGCATGTTTTAGGTGCATTTGGTATGAGAGAGTGCAAATATGAACTTATCTAAGAAATTTTCATGCATTGAACATACATAACGTGAGTGTGTGTGTGGAAAGGCTTATAAAAGACCGGATGGACCGAAATTGGAGTCCGGGGTATTAAACTGGACGGATTGAAATTGAAGTCCAAATTTTTTTTGAAAAGCTTGTGTTGAATGGATGACAGGTAATTGGAGTTTGGGTTCTTGTGTGGGGTATAGAATAGGTGTATGGCATGATTCATATATTCATGGCATGGTTACAAATTATGTGAGATTGAACATGGATGACATGATTCCTTTTAACATACTCTACTTCCTTTGTATGTTGTATTCATGGGACCTTAAGAAATATGTTTTAGGCATTTCTACTAAGCATACAAGAGCTCAATCATTTCTTATAAATATTTTAGGTTATGGCAAAGGACTGGCCGAGTCCCACCAACCTTGAGTCGAGTTTAGAGCATGGATGACACTTATGATTATTTTGTGAATGCATGTTCGAAATGTGGGCTTAATGCATAGTTTATATACAATGATGTTACATTTTGAGGAATTGTATTATAACAATGATGTTTTTGACAAATATACATTTTGTAACGACCCGCTCCACCTGATGGTATGATATTGTCTGCTTTGGGCCTAAGCCCATATGATTTTGCTCTTGGGTTTCACCCCTAAGGGCCTTATACCATTTAGAGAGAAAACACTACATATAAGTACATACCTTTCTCCACACCCAAGCAATATGGGATTGAGCACCTTGTAGCTTGCCAATGTGGTAGCTCACCCAATATTTCTCGCACCGCCCACAAGAGTCATTACAACTATCATGCCCCAAAATTTAGACCATTGGAACTCCCTTGGTCCTAGTCCGAACTTCAGATTGTGAGGTGTCATAAATGTTTGATCATTATTCTAAAACCCCAAACAATCATGGCAATTACCATTACTCACCCTCGTCTCCATCACAAACCACTGAGGCCAATCTGCAGAAGCTTAATCATAATCATACCTATAAAGTGTACATACATACATATATGAGTCAATTCTTATAAGTGGGTCCCTTGTTAGAGCATACGCATACTTAAGCTCCTTTAGGCAAAACATGATTATCACTCAGTGTGATTAATTGAACCAGAAGTGTGCCGACGGGGACGTCGGGCCTCCAAGGGGGTGGATTATGATGACTTTAGTGGACAGGTGTGGTGTGTGCAAACACTGGCAAGCTACGGGTGTCACGATCCCACATCGCCTGGGTCTGGTGAAGTGTTATATGTATGTTCATCACCCTTCTATGACATAACACATTCTGGTGCCAAGTTGGTAGCCAAGAACGAAGTCTTGAGGGCAAACGTTTGTAGGTCATGGTTTTTATTCCTGGTAGCCACCCAAAGAGGACAATATTATTATGGGAGGGGTATACTATGCTGTGTTGTACAACTCTGATCTCAAACAATGCGTTTTAAAGTCGTGATGGTTGAGAATCCACCAGAACTTTGTAGTTAAGCATGCTTTGTTGAGAGTAGTACCAAGATGGGTGACCTGTTGGGAAGTCTCTAGTCTGAGGGAGCCAAAAGCGGATAATATTATGTCGGGCAGAGGTGGGGCGTTACAAATGGTATCAGAGTTAGACCCAGTTGGAAGTGTGCCAATAAGGACGTTGAGCCTTTAAGGGGTGGATTGTAGAGATCATGGTTGTGTGGAAGAGGTGTGTTTGTCCCATCTTGTCCCTAAGGGGCTTACGATCCCATATCGCCTGGGTGTGGAAAGAGGATGTGCTATATATGTGGTGTTCTCTCCAAATGATATGAGGCATTCTAGGGTAAAATTTAAGAACAAAATTATGCATGCTTGGTCCAAAGCAGACAATATTATACTATGGGGTGGAGGGGGTCATTACACATTTGAGTTATGGATGCATGTATGAGAATTCACCTTTGTAATTCACATATATTAGAATGGTTGAATGATTCAAGCATGTGTATGATGATAATTTGGTTATCCAATATATGTATGGTCATATAATTAGATGATGATATTTTGAAATTCATATACACTTCAAATGTCTAGGTGAATTTATGTATAATTGGGTGAAAAAGGAGCCAAAAAGTTGTATTGTATGAAATGAAGATTTTTTACTAGCACATTACAATAGATCATAACCCTAATTCCGATATATTATGTTCACATGATTGATCATAATCTAGAATATGATGGATTATAGAACTGGGACAAATTATGGGAATTAAATAAAGAAATTGTCTTGCAAAACCAATGCGTTACGATACTTGGTACGATGGATGCATGATCAGTTGTAATTTATGATAACATCCATTATGATCAATCGTAATGCCTTGTAGTTGAATTAAATTGCTTAGGTGGACTGTTTTGATTGGCTACCTAATTAGAGGCCCATTAGTGGGGATTGCTTAAGAGATGATTTTGTGTTAATATACATGAGTATGTTTCCACAATGATAAGATAAAAAGCTCAATGTTAAGTAATCTTAACTGATATTTCGGGTTGGAACTTGATGTGTAATATATAAGCTTCCACATGGTTAATCTCAGTGGTCTAAATTGGAATCGAGGTATAATAAATTGGTATCAGAATGGTAATTATAGGGTCATAGGCCGATGATCGTATTTGATCTTTGGCTTTTTTCTTCTTATTTTTCCTGTAATATTTATGTGCGAGGGTAGTAGTGTGGGATCCCACTCTTCTAATTGTAGGAATTTGACTATAAATCTTGCTGTTTTCCATGAAGAGTGTGAGGTTCTTGATGATGTTTCTTTTAAATTGTATATGACGTCCCATATTTCTTGGGTATGGTGAAAGAGATATGCTTATATGTAGTGTGTTCTCTCTAATTGTATGAGGCATTTTGGGGTAAAACTCAAGAATAAAATCGTGCGGGTTCAGGGCTAAAGTGAACAATATCATGCCTTATGGAGCTGGTTTTACAAATGCTACCAAAGCTAGATCCAACTGAAAGTGTGCTAATAGGGACGTCAGGCCTCCTAGGGGGGTAGATTGTGGTGACCCTTGTGGGTTGGGTGTGATGTAGTGCTTACCACACTAGTAGGCTACAGGGTGCTCACCATACTAGCAAGCTACAGGGTACTTAATCCCACATCGTTTGGGTGTGGAAAGGATGGAATGCTTATATATGCATTTCTTTCTCCAAATAGTATGAGACCTGTATGAATTTTTTACATTTTTACCAAATAATGTGAGAAAAATTCAT
This sequence comes from Cornus controversa, assembly GCA_026545225.1. Taxonomy (NCBI): domain Eukaryota; kingdom Viridiplantae; phylum Streptophyta; class Magnoliopsida; order Cornales; family Cornaceae; genus Cornus; species Cornus controversa. Next base: position 56,530,967 of record CM048845.1, read on the forward strand.
TCGTTTCTTAGAATACCTTTTTCATTCCTTTCATCCTTTTGTCTTTTTAAATCTTCATCATTCCCACCAGGTAAAAATAAATGATACATTCAATTGTCTTCTTCCTCCCGTCTGAGGAAATATATATATATATATATATATATGGTCACGTCCTAATTTTTGAGTCACTGTAGACTTCGTCTCCGGGTCGAATCCCGAGGGTGAGTCCGTCCATCAACCCTAATAAACTCTTTAATCCATTACCTTAATTGCAAAAGCTTAATCATATAGTTGCACATGGATGTGCACAACTCACTATCATCTAACCTCAATGGGCCCAACACATAACCATGCATGCATGTCGAACCAAAGATGGGCTATAAATTTCAATTGTGCACAATGGGGATTTTGCATGATCAAAGTGCTTGCGAAAGGTTTTGATGTTCGGGACTTTTGACACTCTATAATTTTTTGCACACTCGAAAACATTTTTGCATAATCGAAGGAATTTCGATCATGCAAAATGGGTATTTCGCATGATCGAAATTGCCTCTGTAGAAAATCCTGTAACCTCAATGCTTGGTCCCTTTTTGCACTAAAGTCCATTCTAACACCTTTGAATCCACCATGCATTATTCAAATCATAAATGAAATATAAACCCATCATGCACATGCCCCAAATCATACATTTGATTAATTTACACATATCATTAGTCTCAAATTCCACCTCCATAAGTCTTCCTCATTCTCAGATATAGATGATCCAAACATATACATTTTATTAAAAGTGGTATCTCAAGTTTATAGTCATCATATGAATTACATGTTTAAGGTCCAAAAATAAGAATCATTCAACTATGACTATAACTACAACATTAATCAACATGCCACAAACTGGCATGGATAACCATGTACAGAATATCCAAAAGCAATGCCAAAAGCTACAATGATCTCCACTTAATCATTCATGTTCCATCTGTCATGGACGCCTTATTTGTAAAAAGGTTTGGGAAAAATTTGGTGAGTAACTTAATGGCTCATTAGGAATGCCCTAACCCACCTAAGCATCGACCTGACACCGACCTATATGAATGTATGTTACTACACTACATGTCATCTTCAACATTCACATGTTCATTCAACATATTGCAATTTAAGGATAAATGAATCCAATTCATATATCATGCTTTACAATTAAACACATAAGAAACAAGCTATAAATACACTTTCTCTTGGTCCTAATCCAATACGTGAACATGGTTGGTCATCTCCGATGGTCATTTAGCCTTGGACACCTCCGATGATACTCGTATGATTTGGGCAACTCTAAAGAATGATACAACCTTAGCAACATGTTGGTTTGCCAAATATGAGTGGACAAGTCCAAAACTCACTAGTTATAGACATACTTTGAGTTCTAGGCCTTAGCCTCGGTGTGGCAGGGCAACTCAGATATACGTAAGTGGACATTTTACCACTTCCATGACATGGTTGGATAACTCCAAGACTCGTGTACTTTTCCTCACACCATTTTTTGACAATTACTCATATACGTGTATTAAATGCATATATCACATAGCACATCATTTTCATACTTTTCAAATGCTCAATTATTGCTACATATAAATATATTTTTTCTCGAGAGGTGCTGAACTATGGTGGAAGTCAGTGAGTGGATGACATGATGTTGAGAGCATGAGATGGGAAAAGTTTAAGATTCTTTTTCTTGACCACTACTTTTCAAGGCCGAAGAGGAGGGCATTAAGGAAAGTATTTGATAAGCTCATTCATGATGGTATGATCGTAACTGACTATGAGAATAAGTTCATTTCTCTCTCACGCTTTACACCCGAAGTGGAGAGAGATGAGGAACAAAAGACTTGGAGATTTATGGATGGCCTTCATCATTCTATTAGGCCAGTTGTTACAATTTTAGACTTAAAGGTTTATAGTGATGCAGTGAATAAGGCTCTAATAGCAAAGGCAGAGGCTAAGGATAGGTTGGAAAGAGAGAAGTTCAGAAAACTAGATAAGGAAAAAGGGTGTTTCTTCTGAGACTCAGTCAAAGAGGAAGTAGAAAAGTGGTCCTTCACAATCGGTAGGATTAGCGGGGCAACAGATGATGCTTTATGTGTCAACGACTTTCGTGTCAGCAAGGTTGACTAGGTTAAGGAGAGTGTGTCACCATTGTCAACAGCCGGGTCACTATAAGTCTGAGTGTCCCAGCATACATCTAGCACTAGCAGTTGAGTAGATTTGTTACCGCTATCAACAGACTGATCACATGAAATTGAATTGTCATTGGGGACAGGATGGGACGAACTCTCACAACCACACTAATCAGTTTTCAACGAGTCAGCTTGATTCTATAGCAATGCTGCCACTCCCACCAATACAGTCTACTCAAGTTTTGTGAGCGGTGAGGGGGAGCATTCTTAGTGGTTTAGGACAGCAGTCCGGGTATCGGAGGACTGATCCACAGTGATTAAGGTATATTAGTGATTTCTAGTTTGTGAATTTTAACACTAATTTATGCAAGTATATTAAGTTGCATATCATGAGTTGAGTTGCAAGATTAGTAGAGCATGATAAGTTTTATATGCTTTAAATAGAATGCTATTGGTTTGAAAATAGTTAATGTAACATGCTTTGTATTTAGAATATTTTTAATGTACATTGCATGTCTGGTTTTAAGTATCCTAGTTTTGAGAGCTTGAGGAGCCAAAAAGATATTTGAATGTAGGTTGATTCATGAGGTTTGGGATGTCCAAGTTATGTTAGACTCAGGTTATGTGAACCTAGGACTAGTGGAAAAGGTTTGGGATACTTTGATGTTTTTTCATACCAAGATTGTTTGGAAATGATTTAGAGTTGGATATATTAGTCCTTGTAGATATTTATGGACTTAATATATGTGGTTTATTAGTTTTAAGCCGGGATGGGCAATTAAGATGAGGGTATGAGGGATAAGAAAAGAATGTTATTAGGGTTGGGCGAGCGGAGAGAAATGGCATGACCAGACAATTTTCTTTGATTAGTACTTCTCTTACAACGTATTAAGTCCAGGTGATTGATGAGTTGACTTATGAGTGTTGGCAAGTAAGGATTGAGACGATTGAGATTTTGAGTGTAGATGGTTTTCATTTTTAGATGTGAGGAAATAGTTTGTCCTCAGAAATTTGAGAGATTCATAGAGATTCATGGTAGTGGGGTGTTGTCAGTGGGATGCAGGTTTGTCTAGGGATGCACACATTAGGGTCGGGTTTGTCATCTTGACGCAGACTTGTCAATTAACATACTCAACAGACCAAAGGGAGGTTTATCAGATGCATTTTTGTCTAATGACACAAATAGTGGTAATCTTGGATGTAGTTTGGTCTATTATTACATTCGTGGTGGTGAGCGTTGTCATTTAGACGTAGAATTATCTATTGGCACTCACTGGAGATGGAGCGCTGTCATTTGGCCGTAGTTTTGTCTACTGACAAGCAAGGGAGTCGGGTTTGTCATTTTGACGTAAGTTTGTCTATTTACATACTTGGAAAACTATAAAAGAGCTCAATCGGATGTAGGTTTGTCTATTGGCACATGTAGTGGTGGTTTTGGATGCAGTTTTGTCTATTGTCACGCTCATAGAGGTGAGCGTTGTCACTAGGATGCAGTTTTATCTACTGGCACTCACCAGGGGACGGGGCATGGTCATTTGGACGAAGGTTGGTTTATTAGCACGTGCATGAGAGTTGAATTTGTCATGTTAGACACAATTTTGTGTATTGACATACTCAAAAAATAAAAAATTATCGGTTCATACATGTTGGATGAGTTATCTCCAGATGTAGTTTTGTCTGGTAGTATACTAGTTGAGGGGATAGGTTTTCCCTTGGTAAAGTGTATTAATTTTTATGAGATTGAAATAATGGTTCTTCAAGTTAGTGCTGAACTTAATTTCTAGACATGGCAAGCTTTAGTGTCATTGTTGAGATAAAGAAGTAAATTGACTTTCATTTCGGTTTAGGTTTTACCAAAGGTGGGTTGAGATATCCTAAGTATTATAATGTTTCACATTACGGATTAGGATGTGATAGGGGCACAGATGCAGGATAATGTGTTAGAAATGATCTACTTATAGATTTCTGGTGGTATGACAATGACGGATTATACCTTGTATTACTATGGTTCTGTGATAGGTTCCACAAAAAAAAAAAACTATACAGTTTGGATGATGGTTAACTAGTTGAGTAAGGCAACTCATTTTCTTATGGAACGATGTGAGAGGCTTAATAAGCAATATGTCGTACATATTGGGAGGTTACGTGATATTTTGAGTAGCCAATGTGTTGGGTAGAGATACGGGATTGCCTTAAGGTTTTGGCAAGATTTTAAATAGTACTTGGTATATTTTGCATTTGACTTGGTATTGATTGGGAAAACTATTTACCATATGAAGAGTTTGCATTCAATGGCAGTAATCAGGCCAGTAACATTATGGCACCACTTGGGGCGTTGTATGGCAGGTTATGTAAGTTTTTGGTTAATTAGGCTAAGGTTAGCGTGATCACAGCTCCGATCAATGAAAGAATTATGTCTCTAAAAGAGTCGTACGTTTATTCTTTGAGGTAGGAAACCACGAAAGGGATTGATGTTAGACCGTTGGAATTCTAACGTGAGTTGGCAAGATGACTTAGCCTTACCACATAATTAGAGAAATTTGTGAATTTCTATATTGAGGGAATATGAATGAGTTGAGTTGAATTGACAAGGATGTTACATATCAGGATAGACCATTTCTTTGGTCAAAGTTTTGTGGCATCACCACAATGTTGAGTAGGCTACTTGGGAGCCAAAGTAGGAAGTTCATTCTAAATATCTAGACTTATTTCCTTTAGGTATGGCCTGATTTTGGGAACAAAATCCTTTTAAGTTGGGTAGGTTGTAAGAACCGTGACCATTTATGGCCGATTTTTCATTATTTTCATTTATTGTCATATTAATGCCTTAAATAATTTTTATGTATTTTAAATGTAAAATACATGTTCTAGGAACTTATTTACGGTTTGAAAATTTTTTTGAAGCGTTTGTCAAAAGTTGACTTTTCGGGTTTGGTTGACCCGGGACGTGGGCCCAGAAAATAAGAAAGTGTTAGAATGACACAAAATTCGGAGGGTAACTTAAATACAATATTTGACACAATACAAAGTCAATTTCAGGTCAATCGAAGTTACAGAACTTAAAAACCGAGCATGAGAAGGTTTAGTGAAAAAGTAGTGCTATTTTTGTAAATAAGTGGAGGTTAAATTCTATAAATAGGAGGCGAATGAGCCAACCCTCATTTCTTATTCTCTTCAACCGTGAGATCAATATAGATACAATATGTATATCTCTACATTTTCTTCTTCACTTCTTCATTGAATTTGAGAAACTTAGGTCAGGAATTGGGTGACACCGAAGAAGAGAGAAACGGTCTATGCGTTGTGGACTCAAGTTTGATCCATCTGGAATCAATTTCAGAGAAGGTTGATTTTTTAGGTGTGAGTTGGGGAATTCATTTGAAAACTCTTCCAAATTGAGATAGGAATGCCTAACCCATAGAATCCGGGATTTTTGTGAATATATTGGTTGTCATGGCAACTGATTGGCTATGTGGGTATAATTAGATGTCTTTCAATACTAAATCATGCTAAATTATGTCATCTAATGAGTTATCAATGTTAATTGATGTAATTACATATTTATAAATTTCTTAGATGATTTTGTAAGCATGATGAATTTGAAATATGGAGGAATTGTGTATTCATATATATGTGTGAATGTGACACTTATGTGTTTGTGAAAATGTATTGAAAGCATGTTTAAGTGTAAAGTATGTTTAATTGCCTATGTTAAGAATGTGGAACGTGAAAAATGTGAAACATGTACAATGTGATTGCATGTGATGTTTATATGAAAAATTGTGCAAGCATGAACATTAAATGTTATTTTGCCTCAAATTGCTTATGTATTATTGTTATGAACATGTTTAATCCATCTTCATTCATGGGTAAGCATGTGGTGAGGGTGGTGAGCTAAATTGGGCGGTCAAGTCCTCTTGAGGAGTGGCGAGGTAATTTAGTAAAGGGAACCCTCGTTGGCAATCCGGCAAAGGAACCCAACAGAGTGATACAATAAGGGAGTTTCGATTAGAATGGAATAGGAAACTCCCTAAAAAATGAGGTAATCTGGTAATGTAGCCTCAGTTAGGTGGTATTGGATGATCCTAGGTAGCAGAGTCAAATGGATGCGAGTTATGTTTGAGGGAGTTGTGCATATCATATTAAACATATATGTTGCTTATGATATGACTGTGATATATGGATATTTGGTTAACATGATTAAATGTAAATGTATATTTATGTGGTATTCACGAAACTTGTGGAATTGTTTTTAGACATTCCTACTGAATGTGTGGTTGCTAATTCTATGAGGATTAATATTTTTCAAAAAATGGGAAAGAGGTGGTGGAGTCTCCCCAATGGTAGAGTTGGCGTGGAGCGGTATCAGTTCACTTAAAGACTTTATTATTACTTTATTTGAATGCATGTTCGGATTGTGGACTATATGCATGTGACAAACATGTAATGACCATTTATGTTTCGAGAACATGTATCACTTATGCTTTATAGTTGTATACATTTAAATACATTTTTAAACATGTGTTGGTTATAACATATGATTTCATATATTATAAGCATGATTTGAGTATGATAAAACGCTAGTTGATTAAATGATGGTCCTTTCATTTATGTTCATTCCCACATGTATGAACTTATGAGAATGGTTGTGTTGATTAATTGGTGAGATGATGACTATAAATGATAGTTTATAATTCCATTAATGTCCACTTATGCATGAATGGTGTCTTTATGATTTGATCTTGACATATGATAAGCACAGAATGTTGTGCATTCGGTCCTTCTAATTTACATATGTTAATCCTTTAATTATGTTTATATTAGTATTTTTATAGTTTTATTTTGTTTTTGTCATTTTCAGATCCTTAGATGAAATAGTGGTTAATTCCATGGTTCTTGGGCTTTCAATGAGGCTTCCATAAGAAGAAGAAATTGCCATTAGTTTGGGCCAAATTCCAATGATGAGTCCATGGATTGGGCCAAGCTATATTGAAGATTTAATGCAAAAGGGGCCAAATTTCTGAATTGGTTCATTCATTGGGTCAAGTACAAGTTCAAGACTAATCTCAAGCCCAAAATTCGTTCAAAATTCTGATCTGCGCACTGTTTGTATTTTGACCATAACTTCATGCTCCAAACTCCAATTAAGGTGATTTTTGCGGCTATGGAAAAATAAAAGAGAGTTCTAAATACGTTTAGTTTTGAGAAATCTCTAAATATGACATCTTGGTGGTTGAAAGTGGCCAAAACAGTAGGATAAATATTCTGGGCAGATTTTTCTTTGGTTGCTTTGAAAATTTTGTGACAAGTGACCAATGAGATGACAAGCAACCACCCCACTCAATTAATTCACCAAAGTGCTATACACATGGAGGGAGATGATCCAATTCTTCTACAATGGAGTACATATGGAGCTATTTAGGCCATAGGATGAGTTTTAGTGGAAGAAATGGTGGACACTCATATTGCACTAACTTTGGTTATAAATGGAGGGGAATTGAGTAGTGAAGAAGGGGAGAAGTGAGTGGAAATATTCTGCACACATATAGAAATATGAAGTGTTCTTCAACTATGAAGACTTGTAAGTTAGCCATGAGGAGCTAAAACTCTTCCTAGGGCATTGATGTAGCCCTAGCCAAGCATCAATGGTATGATAATAATATTTTTATTTGGGATTGTTATATGTGTATAATAAGTTGTATAACTTTGAGGATTACATTTGTAATTGAAGTATAAAGTTATGTTTAATCTTGACTTCATTCTTCTCTTATCTTATAAAGTATGAAAGTTATACAATAATTTTATTAGAACATAAATTCATTAGATTTGATAATTCATGCTTAAGGAAGATGAATCGTTCTACACTTTTAATTTCATGTTATGTCTTTTATTTAAGTAGTTAGGTAGACGATTCATACTAACTAGAGATGAATTATTCTTATCTTTTGATTTATGTATTTTCTTGAAGATATCATGGTGGTATGTGACAAATCCCATGAATCATGATTATACATATGTAACTTTCCCAAGTTGAAATACATTCTTCCATTGATGTGAGACTAGTGGTGAAATCAATACCCTAGTCCCTCTTATATTTATCAATTCAAACTTTAACTAGTGCCCTTTATTTTATGTTAAACAAATACCAAAAATATCAACCTCTCTTCAATGAATCAAATGAGACTAATTTAATCACATTCTCTGTGGGATCGACACCTTCACAAGAGCCCTATCTTACAAAGATTCGTGCTATTGCGAGTGGTTTATTAAGAATTGGACAAGAATTATTTTGGTAAAACAAAATACCCTTTCCAAGCACAACAATTTTTGGCACCGTTGCCGGGGAATGCTGATTAAATCTTGTTTGATTATAGTTAGGATTTGTAAATATTTTGGTATATAATTTGTTTGTTAAGTGTGAAGGTACAAGAGTTGCTACAAGCTTTGAGAGTTGATCTTTCAAAAGAAAGTGGGTAAGTCTTGTATTTTACATTGTTTTAAATTTTTTTTTAGTATATATATTTGTTTTGTTTGTTTTTGTGAATTGTCAAATCTTATGTTCAACGTCGGCACCCTTGAGAGTTGATCTTTCAAGGACATCGGGTAAGTTTTGCAATTTACATTGTTTACTTGTTTTCTTGCCGTTATATTTAGTGTATTTGTTTGAGTATTACTACTATTTTCATTTTAAAAAAAAATATATATATATTTTCTTCTCCGAAGGACTCAATTTTTAGTCACTCCGGTGAGTACCCTTTAATTTGAGTGGCGAAGGATAGTTAATATGAAAGCTTGGATGTTCCGTCATTAAGCAAGCCTAGTGCTTCTCCTCCTTTCATATGTACTACTTTGTTCTCATTTTAAAGGACCTTAATCGGTAAGCTATTAATTGTAAAATCCAAAGAGAAGTATTTTTTAATAAAAATTTTTTTTTGTTGTTTTTGTGTGATTAATTTCTTATTTTGTTTGTTAGTTTATGTTTGGTCGCCGTTCGTTATCACTACCATTACTTCCATTAGATCCTAATCTTGAAAGAACTCTTAGGCATCTTAAAGGAACTGTAAGGGACTTTAATTTACCTAGAGAATCTTCAATTGAAAACATGGCAGAAGATGGTGTAAGACCAGTAATTGTAGAAGAAGTTGTACCACCCATAATGGTTGAGGAAAGACCAATGCTCCTTCGGGATCATTACATTCCTACCACATACAACTTTCCTTCAGGAATTCAATTACCAAATGTAACAGCCACCCATTATGAAATTAAGTCCAGTGTTATCCAAATGTTACCATTTTTTTATGGACTTAATAATGAAGATCCATATAGGCACCTTGATGAATTTCTTGAAATTTGCTCTACCCTAAGGATGCAAGGTTTTACTGAAGATGCCTTAAGGATGCAACTTTTTCCATTCTCTTTGAAAGACAAAGCTAAACATTGGTTGAAATCCTTAGAAAATAACACGATTACTTCTTGGACACAATTACAACAAGAGTTCCTCCAGAAGTACTTTCCTATAGGAAAAACCAATCAAATTAGAAAATCTATCACTGGATTTGCACAAAGTGAAGGAGAACATTTCTATGAAACTTGGGAGAGATTGAAAGATCTTCTTAGGAAGTGTCCTCATCATGCTGTCCCAAAATGACAATTGGTGCAATGTTTCTATGATGGATTAACTGAACCACATAGACAAATGGTTGATGCCTCTTGTGGTGGAACATTCATGCTAAAGAGTGAAAGTGAAGCTTGGAAACTTTTTGAGAATCTTAGTGAAAATTCGATGCATCATGCTTCATCTAGTCGTTCTAAGGTCAAAGGTCTCTTTGAAGTAGGCAATTCAGTAGATGTGTCTATTAAAGTGGATGCATTGTCAAAGAAGCTGAATCAATTGATGGCAGCAAATCAAGCACCTTCTACTCAGTCATCTGTGCCACCTGAGTTGTGTTCATTTTGTTCTAGTCCATCACATCATGCCAAAGATTGTCAAATCATTGGCCAATTTTCTGAACTTGGGCAAGAACAAGTGAATGCTACTTTCTCTAGACCAGGTAATAATCCATATTCCAATACCTATAACCCGGGATGGAGAAATCATCCTAATTTTTCATGGAGACCCCAAGCCAAAGGAAATTCAAATCCTCAACCTATTGGACAACCCATACAGTCCAATTTTGCGTCCAATAGTCATTCTTTTAATCCCTCATCCAATTACCAACCTTCTCAACAACACCAGAACCAAGCAACTCCACTTCCTAGGCATTCAGCTTTTGAAGACAAGGTGTTGGCTGCATTGAGCAATCTTGAGTCAAATACTCAATTGCTACATTCCCATTCTCAATCCATTTCTAAGCTAGAATCCCAAATCGGGCAAATAGCTAATTCTTTGAATAGAAGAGAGGAGGGAAAACTTCCAAGTCAGCCAGTGGTCAATCCTAAACCAAAAGGACAATACATGATTGATGAGAATACATCTAGTTCCTCTCATCATGAGCATGTCCAAGCCATCATGACCCTTAGGAGTGGGAAGGAAATAGATAACAAGATTGAGAAAAAGGAAGAGAAGAAAAATGAGATTCCAAAAGTTTCAAAAGAAATCCCTAAAAATCCAAATAATTTGCCCCAAAATCCAAAAGATTTGGTGAAACAATTGTCAAAGGACAAAGAAGTCAGGAATGAAGTTCTTTCTTCACCTATTCCCATTCTTAAGACGAGATATGAGCCCAAAGCTCCATATCCTGAACGTCTCAAAGAACCATACTATTATGGAAAGCAAGGAGAAAAGATCCAGGACATGATGGAAGTTTTCAAGCAAGTTAAGATTAATCTTCCTCTTCTTGATGCAATCAAACAAATTCCTTCATATTCCAAATTTCTCAAGGACTTGTGTACACAGAAGAGAAAATCAAGGAGTCATGTTCCAAAGAAAATTCTTCTCACTGAGCAAGTTAGTTCCATACTGTTGTACAATACACCTCCAAAATTCAAGGTCCCTGGTGCTCCTACAATCTCGTGTGTCATTGGAAACTATGAAATTGGAAAAGCCCTACTTGATTTAGGTGCTAGTGTTAATCTACTTCCTTACTCAGTATACTCGCAGTTAGGCTTAGGAGAGCTTAAACCAACTCCAATTGTCCTACAACTTGCAGATAGATCGGTTAAGCAACCTCGAGGAATCATTGAGGATGTTCTCATCAAAGTAGACAAGTTCTACTTTCCAGTCGATTTCATTGTCCTTGACACCGAACCCGTCCAAAATCCAAAAAAATATGTACCTATAATCCTTGGTCGACCTTTCTTAGCCACGGCTAATGCATGCATAAATTGCAGAACAGGGGTTATGGATATATCTTTTGGGAACATGAATGTAAGATTGAATGTCTTCAATGCTTCACAACATCCGTCAGATGCAAAAGAATGCTTCTCCCTTGACATCATTGATGAAATGGTTGAAGATTCACTTTCATCCTTTTTATCGAAAGACCCTTTAGAGGCATTCTTGACTCACTATGATTTTGAAGGATATGACATCGAAAATAGTGAAGTCAATTCTGCATTTGAGATTGATACTATCATGGACTTTTCACCATGGAAAATGTCAAAGGAGCCACTTCCGTTATTGTCTAGTACTCCTTCAATACCATCCCTTGAATCCCCACCCAAATTAGAGCTCAAACCACTTCCGGATAAGCTAAAGTACGTTTTCTTAGGTTCTAATGAAACTCTTCCAGTTATCATTGCTTCGGACTTGACAAAGGACCAAGAAAGTAGTTTGTTGACTGTACTTCGACTGCACAAAGAGGCGATTGGATGGACTGTAGCTGATTTAAAAGGAATTGATCCTTCTATTTGTATGCATCGCATTCATCTGGAGGATAATGCTAAACCATCTCGTGAGGTACAAAGAAGATTGAATCCAAATATGAAAGAAGTTGTTATGAAAGAAGTAGTCAAGTTGTTAGATGCAGGAATCATCTATCCCATCTCTGATAGCAAATGGGTGAGCCCCATTCAAGTGGTACCTAAGAAGTCTGGAATCACCGTAGTTGAGAATTCGACTGGAGAATTAATTCCGCAACGTACAACAACTGGTTGGCGTGTGTGCATTGATTACAGAAAACTCAACTCTACAACTAGGAAGGATCATTTTCCCTTACCATTTATTGATCAAATCCTAGAACGTCTCGCTGGTCAGAGTTACTTTTGTTTTCTAGATGGATATTCTGGCTATAATCAAGTAGCTGTCGATCCAAAGGATCAAGAGAAGACAACCTTCACATGTCCATTTGGAACATTTGCTTATAGACGCATGCCCTTTGGGTTATGTAATGCACCTGCAACATTTCAAAGGTGTATGATGTCTATTTTTTCGGACATGGTGGAAAAATTTCTTGAAGTTTTTATGGATGACTTTTCAGTCTTTGGACCTTCTTTTGAAAAATGTCTCCAAAATTTGTCAATTGTTCTTCAGCGTTGTAAAGAGACAAATTTGATCTTGAGTTGGGAGAAGAGTCATTTCATGGTAAAAGAAGGAATTGTATTAGGACACATTGTGTCAGAAAGAGGAATTGAAGTAGATAGAGCCAAGGTTGAACTCATTTCTAATCTTCCACCACCTACATCGGTGAGGCAAATTAGATCATTCCTTGGACATGCAGGATTTTATCGTCGATTTATCAAAGACTTTAGCAAGATAGCTAAACCATTGTGCAATTTACTTGCCAAAGATACTCCTTTCAACTTTGATAAAACATGTCTTGAAGCTTTTGAAAAGCTCCGTTCTCTTCTAGCCTCTACCCCAATTATGAAACCTCCTGATTGGTCTTTACCATTTGAGATCATGTGTGATGCATCCGAATATGCTATGGGAGCTGTCCTAGGACAACGTGTAGATAAACTTCCTCATGCTATCTACTACGCTAGTAAAACCCTCTCAGATGCTCAGTTGAATTATACCACAACTGAGAAGGAATTACTGGCCGTCGTGTTTGCCTTGGATAAATTTCGATCATATCTGTTAGGATCCAAGGTAGTTGTGTATTCTGATCATGCTGCTCTAAAGCATTTGCTAGCCAAGAAAGAAACCAAGCCCCGTTTGATTAGATGGATACTCTTGCTTCAAGAGTTTGATTTTGAAATACGAGACAAGAAAGGTTCTGAGAATGTAGTAGCCGATCATCTTTCTCGTATTATTATTAAATCCTCTGATTCCATCCCAGTTCATGATTCCTTTCCTGATGAGCAGCTATTGATAATTACTGATGAGAAAGTACCTTGGTTTGCTGACATTGTGAATTACTTAGCAATAGGTAAAATTCCTTTGAATTGGACCAAACAAGAAAAAGATCAATTCTTTTCCCAAATAAGGAGGTATTTCTGGGATGATCCTGAATTGTTCAAATACTGTCCAGACCAAATAATCCGTCGTTGTGTCCCTGAAAGTGAGTTTCAAAGTATTCTTACTTTTTGTCACACCTTAGCATGTGGAGGACATTTCAGTGCTAAAAAGACCTCTCAAAAGGTTTTACAAAGTGGATTATTTTGGCCATCATTATTTCGGGATTCTTATAATTTTTGTCGAGCTTGTGAGCGATGTCAGAAATTAGGATCAATGTCTAGGAAAGACATGATGCCTTTAAATCCCATTTTAATTGTTGAAATCTTTGATGTATGGGGTATAGATTTCATGGGACCATTTCCACCATCATTTGGATGTGAGTACATATTGTTGGCCGTAGATTATGTATCTAAATGGATTGAAGCGGTTGCCACCAAATCGAATGATCACAAAGTTGTGATTAAGTTTATTCAAACTAACATTTTTACTCGTTTTGGTACACCGAGAGCAATAATAAGTGATGGAGGTAAACATTTTTGTAATAGGTTTCTTCAAACCTTGCTCATCAAATACTCTGTTACTCATAAAATAGCTACACCTTACCATCCTCAGACAAGTGGACAAGTTGAAGTATCTAATAGGGAAATAAAGCATATTCTTGAAAAAACTGTTAGGCCGGATAGAAAAGATTGGTCTTTAAGACTAAATGATGCACTTTGGGCCTATCGAACTGCCTTTAAAACTCCCATTGGAATGACCCCTTACCGTCTTGTTTACGGGAAAGCTTGCCATCTCCCAGTTGAATTAGAACACAAAGCTCTTTGGGCCATTAAGAAATTCAATTTTGACATGAAAATGGCTGGCTCAACCCGAAAACTCCAACTGAATGAACTTGAAGAGATGAGAAATGATGCTTATGAAAGTGCCAAAATTTATAAAGCTAAAATGAAGGCATTTCATGATAAAAATATTGTGAATAAAACCTTTGTTCCAGGACAGAAAGTTTGGTTGTTCAATTCTAGATTAAACCTCTTTCCTGGAAAGCTTCGTTCACGTTGGGATGGTCCTTTCATAATTTCATCTGTTTTTCCCTATGGAGCTGTGGAACTTCAAGATCCTAAGAATGATAATCTTTTCAAGGTCAATGGTCAAAGATTGAAGCTTTATGTAGAAGATACTGTACAAGCAGAAGATGTTGAATCCGTTAACTTGACGGATCCTATTTATTTTGACTAGAGATGCATCATCATGTTTACCCTAGACGATAAACTTGGGTCATTCACTCCTTTTGCTTGGCGAGGAGTATAAAGATGAGATTCCAGGAATTGGTTGTATATGCGAGCCATTAGGGACCTGAACCCAACTCAACGTTAGGAAATGGCCTACCTAGCTTTATAGGTTTCCCTTTTGCACGAGTGGTAGCAAATAGCAATCGACGAGCTGGAACGGCATAACCAGCAGCTATCCATTGTTGAAGGAAGCTTGACCAGAAATGGTGTATTCAACACGTCTTGACAATCTGACGTTAAAAGAGTCATTTTTATAAATTTTGCATTTTCTTTTCTTTTGGTGATAAGATACAATAGTAGTATTATTACTATAGGCAACAGATTGCTTTAGCCCCAAATTTTTTTATTTACAGATTTTTCATGGATCCATCGTCCACCAATGATAGAAAAGTCAATTTGGTTTGGCGTCCAAAAATCAAAGTGACTTCTTTATGGGATAAACTTCCATTGCACCTTCAAGAAGACATCCTTGCAAGGACGAGTGCATTTAATGGAAAGTCATCATTTGCTCGTAGACGTAAAGCCAAGCGTTTGGGATGGTGTAAGAGTTGTCTCTCTGAAACCTGCCCCGGATTGCAACCATTGAGCGATTATGGCCGACCATTCATGGTTTATTACTGTACTCCTCGTTCTTACCAGGATCGTGCTCGGTTGTATGGAAAAGATCCACCTCGATAGGAAGACCCTAACTTGGGATGATATGTATTCCTGTTGTTACTTAGGATCAAGTTTGGGGGTAACTCATTTCCTTTTGTCATTCTTGTTCACCTTTTCTTATGTATCTTTCTTTTATTTTAAAATTTTTAATTTTGTGTTAATGTCTGTTCTAAAATTTTTTTTTTTTTTCATTCTGATAAAAAAAAAAAAAAAAAAAAAACATAGAATTCATAACGGTCTAGCATAGCCACCCATTCTCTGACTATGTATGTAGTACCAATTCTATAATTTGTGATATGATTGATAAAGTTGATGATTTCCGTTTATTAAAGTCTGGTTTCGATACCCAGTACTGTCGAGATTGCTTCAACACAGTATGACTTTAATAAAGAAAGGCAACCCCTTTGTACTCTATACGTTAGCGTGTCTGGATAATCAATATCTTATCACATACACATCTTGAAAAATTGGGAACCACCAGTTCAGAGAAAAGTAGTCCCCGTGAAGATTAAGTTTAGAAAAGAAAAAAAAAAAAGAATTATGCATGACATTTTTCATAAATATTTCAAAAGCCAACAATACATGTGACATTGATTTTAACACTGACTTTCAATAGGCTGACATTAATTTTGTTTTGAATAAGAAAAAGAAGGATTTTTCTCGACAATAGCTATGAGTCTCCCATGATTCTCCTGAATCTGCTCACCGAAACTCTGTAGCTCATCCAGCTTCATCTTCATTTCATTAGAATACTCAGTTACAAGCTTTCGTAACTGTTTATTCTCTGCTTTCAGTTCTCTATTTTTTTTCTGAGACTCCCTAATTCTTTTTTGAAGAACTTTAACGTTAGTTGTTAGCATCTGAACTTCAGTTGTTCTTGCTAACAAACGTTGACCCATGTTTGAAATAGACGCAGCCGACCGAATGCTGAGAGTCAAAGAGTCGTCAATGGCCATAATGTCAGACCTATTTGCTAAAACTCTTTTATCTCGAGGAGTCAGCAAATTTTTAGCTGCTCTCGTAGCAGTTGTATCATTCAGCATCACGGATTCCTCCACTGGGTGAGGATCAATAGAGGATAGGAATGTTGCCTGCCCAACATTGGTTGATGGCACCTCCGGCAACACATTTAAATCGAAGTGATTTTTGGAAACAAAAGAGGAAGCCATTTTTGAGAGCTTGTGGTGAAGAAGATAGATGGATACAACAATGTTCTAATATTAAAAAAAAAAATCTGCTCTTCAAATGCATAAAAAATTTGCCCACCAATTATGCATCTCGAATTACGAAATTTGTCCAATCAATGCTTTTAGAGCTAGGTTAGGTCATTTTGTCAAACATAGATGGCTTGTTTGTCAATGACATCATTAAGTGTGTGGCGGCATGTTTGGAATATGTGCAATATAGGTACAATGCATGTGTGAGACACTCTTTTACCCCAAAAGTGAAAAGAATTTGTTTGATTAAAAAAAAAATTTTGAAAGGGTAAGTGTTAGTAATCTGTGTTTCTTCTTCGTGTTTTCCAAAATGTCTAAACCTCCTTGTGGTGTTTGCAAATTCTTGAGAAACAAATGTGATAAGTATTGCATTTGTGCTCCTTATTTTTGCCATGAAGATAGTATAGACACTTTTGCTGCCATCCATAAAATTTTTGGGTATCGCAACTTCTCAAACATCCTTGCTCATCTCCCTGAAGAACATCGTGGTACAGCTGTTCTAACTATGGCATATGAAGCTCAAGCTAGGCTTCACGATCCCATTTTTGGTTGCGTTTCATATATTCTTTCTCTTGAATGGCAACTTCTTAATCTTCAAGCACAACTGGTTTCTCTCAGTCACCTAGCAGCTCAAAACTTTGCTTCTAGCTCCTCCAGTGTAAACCCTAATGATATTTTTGAAGGAAACTTTTCATCACATCCACCCGATAATCATGTTCAAAGTTGGGTTCCATCTGGAAATGTGGACATTGCACCACTACTGAACCAAGACTTATGCAACAATTTTGACACCATGTCTTATTGTCAAAATCAGTTTATGGATCCAAACATCGTACAAGATGATGGTGATGAGTTCCAATCAATTGTTTCTTCCTATCTACGTCATTCATAAATTAAGCAACATGTTCTTACTTTAGATGAATGATGAAATCTTGATTTTTTTGTTTTTAATTTGTGTTTAACTTATTTTGGATGTTCCGATTAATTTTGTTGGCTTGGTTGGTATGTATTGTGTTCTGCATGACAGGTTCTTGTATCCAAGTTTGGGGGGATGGCTAACCCTTATGGATGCTTAACTAGATTTTGATATTTCTACCACCACGGTAATATTGTTCTATCACTTACCATATACTTTATGTTTTTGTTACACATTGAGGACAATGTGTGATTTAAGTTTGGGGGTAAGGAAGAACAATTTTGTGTTGTTATGTTTTATTTGAAAAATTTTGTGTTGTTATGTTTTATTTGAAAAAAAAAAAAAAATTTAAAAAATAATAATAATAATATATTGGTAATTTTTACACTATGATTTGATTTTTCTATTTTCAATGTGCAAATAATTTTTGAAAATCTTGAAGCTTCAGTATATTTTATAGATTTTATCCTATATTTTAATTAGAATAAATTTCATGAATTTTAAAACTCAGAACAATATTATTCACGATAGCCCTTCGATATAATTTGAAATTGATGAGTGATTGCATGTTAGAAATCCGAAGAATAAAAGTGGAGATTTAACTCAGTGAGCTTTTGTGATATTCTTATTATTTTGAGGGTTAAAAGGTTAAATTCTAAAATTTTCATTGAGTTCGCATAATTTGTTGATCGGTCTCATTATTTTTTCTTTTGATCAAATATTGAAAATTTTATGCCACATTATCTTTTAAGTTCACACTTGTTGAAGAATTATAGTAATCCTTGAGAAATGATTTTAGGCCATCTTTGGATATTTTTTTTAGCCTTTAAATTTCTTTTCTTGGTAATGCAATACCACTAGTGAACCCGTTGAGCTTTAGCTAACCTTCCTTTCATAACCCTTTTATCAAAGTGTTTCGGAATCGATTTGATCAATAGATTAAAAAAAAAAAAAAAAAAAGAGAAAAAGAAAAGTGAAGAAAAGAAGGTATGGATTTGCTGAAGAAGTGTATACAAAAAGAATTAATTGACAAAAGTAAGAAGAAATTGAATGCAATGTGCTCTAAGGAATTGACTTTTCCCAAGCATTCTCGAATACACATTTCAATATCACCATCACCTCTTTATCCTCTTTTTACCTAACATTACATCCTAGTAAAAACCCTATTTGATCTCAAGGATGGTATGGTTCTAAAACAGTCATGACTGAGCTATAGTGTTGTGGTATAAATTCTTAATGTTTGATATCCCTTTCATGAGACTACATATTCCTTCATGTATTTGCGGTCCTTCAGATGAATCATATGTGAGATAATTTGCACTTGTTTACATTATTCTTCTCATATATACTTGAGTGAAAAATTAGCCAATTTCTGAGAACTTTATTTTGAGTGAAATATCATATGTGAGATTTGAGATCAAAGCTAATTTTCTAAAGAAATCTGGACTGCAGTCGCTTTTAATTTGAGAATTATATTATAAGGCTATATTCACACACACACTCTGAGTTAATAATAGTAATGAAATTTTCTAATTTTTGGATAGTATTGAATCTTTCGATCTTTATTACACACTGAAGTGGATTGATTAAAGTATTCTTGCCAGCTGCACATTAAATGGAGAAAATTTTATTGAGTGTAATTATTATCACTTGATGTTTGTGGGTAACATATCTGTTAAACCCTCACGAGACTTCACTCGTCCACTAGGGATGCCTAGGGGTTTAAAAGGCTTGTTGCATTTGCTAAATGCAATCGTATTTCTCACGAAAGAGGAAAGTTGTTTTATTTTCTTGTTGTGTATTGCTAAGGGACTAGCAATATGTAAGTTTGGGGGTGTGATAAGCACAGAATGTTGTGCATTCGGTCCTTCTAATTTACATATGTTAATCCTTTAATTATGTTTATATTAGTATTTTTATAGTTTTATTTTGTTTTTGTCATTTTCAGATCCTTAGATGAAATAGTGGTTAATTCCATGGTTCTTGGGCTTTCAATGAGGCTTCCATAAGAAGAAGAAATTGCCATTAGTTTGGGCCAAATTCCAATGATGAGTCCATGGATTGGGCCAAGCTATATTGAAGATTTAATGCAAAAGGGGCCAAATTTCTGAATTGGTTCATTCATTGGGTCAAGTACAAGTTCAAGACTAATCTCAAGCCCAAAATTCGTTCAAAATTCTGATTTGCGCACTATTTTTATTTTGACCATAACTTCATGCTCCAAACTCCAATTAAGGTGATTTTTGCGGCTATGGAAAAATAAAAGAGAGTTCTAAATACGTTTAGTTTTGAGAAATCTCTAAATATGACATCTTGGTGGTTGAAAGTGGCCAAAACAGTAGGATAAATATTCTGGGCAGATTTTTCTTTGGTTGCTTTGAAAATTTTGTGACAAGTGACCAATGAGATGACAAGCAACCACCCCACTCAATTAATTCACCAAAGTGCTATACACATGGAGGGAGATGATCCAATTCTTCTACAATGGAGTACATATGGAGCTATTTAGGCCATAGGATGAGTTTTAGTGGAAGAAATGGTGGACACTCATATTGCACTAACTTTGGTTATAAATGGAGGGGAATTGAGTAGTGAAGAAGGGGAGAAGTGAGTGGAAATATTCTGCACACATATAGAAATATGAAGTGTTCTTCAACTATGAAGACTTGTAAGTTAGCCATGAGGAGCTAAAACTCTTCCTAGGGCATTGATGTAGCCCTAGCCAAGCATCAATGGTATGATAATAATATTTTTATTTGGGATTGTTATATGTGTATAATAAGTTGTATAACTTTGAGGATTACATTTGTAATTGAAGTATAAAGTTATGTTTAATCTTGACTTCATTCTTCTCTTATCTTATAAAGTATGAAAGTTATACAATAATTTTATTAGAACATAAATTCATTAGATTTGATAATTCATGCTTAAGGAAGATGAATCGTTCTACACTTTTAATTTCATGTTATGTCTTTTATTTAAGTAGTTAGGTAGACGATTCATACTAACTAGAGATGAATTATTCTTATCTTTTGATTTATGTATTTTCTTGAAGATATCATGGTGGTATGTGACAAATCCCATGAATCATGATTATACATATGTAACTTTCCCAAGTTGAAATACATTCTTCCATTGATGTGAGACTAGTGGTGAAATCAATACCCTAGTCCCTCTTATATTTATCAATTCAAACTTTAACTAGTGCCCTTTATTTTATGTTAAACAAATACCAAAAATATCAACCTCTCTTCAATGAATCAAATGAGACTAATTTAATCACATTCTCTGTGGGATCGACACCTTCACAAGAGCCCTATCTTACAAAGATTCGTGCTATTGCGAGTGGTTTATTAAGAATTGGACAAGAATTATTTTGGTAAAACCAAATACCCTTTCCAAGCACAACAACATATATACCTGTTATGATTATTGTTGAATATCCTTCAAAGGCAGGTCATTTTGAGCATGCTAAAATTTCAATTTGAGCATGCTAAAAGTTCACTTTGAGGTTATTAAAAATGGCAGAATGAAATAAGCATTTCTAGAGCACTTCTTCAGCTGACTAAAACATCATTTTCAGCCTATTTAAAGAAGCTAATTCTGAATACAATCCATAGTTAATTTGAAAATAAGAATGAGGTTGGTTATATGTGTGCGTGGCCATGTATAGGCCCTTTGAGACGAGTGTTGTAGAATTGTGCATACGTAATAATGTGTACATGATAATTTTTTTACGATGTTGATGTGAGGTGATGATATGTAACTTAATCACCCTCGATTTTTGAGAGTCAGAAATTGGGGCATGACAAATGTGATGCACTTGAATCTATCGACACATAGCTCATAAGCTAGAAACTAGGAAAATACCTCTGACCACTGACGAGCTTAGCACCTCCTTTGCCAAGGCAAGTGTAAAAACAAGGCCCTATGTCTACTGACCCCGCTGGCCAGTCCCCTATAACCTCGACTATCGACTAGAAGTAGGCATATAACCTCTCGCTACCCGAGACCCATGAATTAATTGAACTGGCTGAGGCAGTGGCAATGCCCTAAAGCCAAACTGAACTATAGCTATTTGTGCAACCATTTCTGTGTCCCCGGCCTCTATGGGTAGTTTGCTCTAACATATCCAGGCAGTTTGCAATGGAAGTATGTCCACTCCCCCATTGATATTGCTGGCACTAGTGTCACTGCTTACCTCTGAGGCTACTCATATCTATAGTGGTCAGTATGTTGGAAATGATAGCATACTATCGTAGATCATGAAGATTTGGTAGGCAAAGTCAATGAAGGCATTGAACGAGTGTGTTGTTTCCCCTAAGAATGTGACACGTTCAATCTGTGCCTCTTCCTCCCCTGATTTCCTAAAGATGTACCAGTTCCCTTCGCTTGATTTTTAGAGTCCCATATCCTTTGGGTATCTCTATTGTCTTCTTCATCCACCAATGCTCTATCAACTACCTCATCATAGATTTTCAAACCTAGAATGGACACTCTTTTTCTGATAGAGGTCTTAAGCTCTTTCATAAATTTCTTCCCTCGCAATTCTTATCGTTCACCATTTCAGCCTAAAACAATCCAAAGATATGAACTTGGTCCCATATCTCATAATGTCCAAGTCCCCCAGAACTAGGTCCATGAACTCTTGTCTCATCCGGTCTTTTACTGAAGCCAGAAAGAATTTGTCAAAGAAAAGTGTCTTGACAGTCTCCCAATCCATAATCTTAGTGTTGTGGGTATTCCCAATGAATTGCCACCATCAATCCACTTCCCCTTACAAATGAAGCACTGTCATTCTAACCTTCAGATCCTCATCGACAGTGAGAGCAACCATAAGTTTATAGGTTTGATCTATCCTGTAATACCCCGCTCCAACACATGGTATGATATTGTCCGCTTTGGGCCTGAGCCCGCATGGTTTTGCTCTTGGGTTTTACCCCAAAAGGCCTCATACCATTTGAAGAGAACATACTACATATAAGCACATCCCCTTTTCCACACCCAGGCGATGTGGGATTGAGCACCTCGTACCCTGTCAGTGTGGTAGCTCAGCCCAGTGTCTGTCTATGCACCCGCCCACTCACACCCGTCCACAAGGGTTACTACAATCCACCCCCCTACGAGGCCAGACGTCCTCGTCGGCACACTTCTTTCGGCTGGGTTCAGGCTCTGATACCAACTGTAATACCCCGCTCCAACACATGGTATGATATTGTCCGCTTTGGGCCTGAGCCTGCACGGTTTTGCTCTTGGGTTTTACCCCAAAAAGCCTCATACCATTTGAAGAGAACATACTACATATAAGCACATCCCCTTTTCCACACCCAGGCGATGTGGGATTGAGCACCTCGTACCCTGTCAGTGTGGTAGCTCAGCCCAGTGTCTGTCTATGCACCCGCCCACTCACACCCGTCCACAAGGGTTACTACATATCCACCCCTCCGCCGCTAGTGTATCACGTCCACCCTCAAAAGTAGGCGGTTTAAACTTTACATACTCCTTCATTGCAACCATCTGTGTCACGCCTCGATTCCCGACTCCCGAAAATCAAGTGTGATTATGTTTACCAAGCCACAATCCCTCTTGATATCATACTTTGATACCATAATTTTACCTCAACACTCTTACTAAGGTACCACGCTCTGATACCAAACTGCCACGCCCCAAAATCTAGGCCCCGAGGACTCCCCCGGACCAACCCCAAATTTTGAGTGTGAGCCAGTTCGATAACCTTAACGAACCTTTTCTATCCTTTATATACAGCAGAAACATATTTTTTAAATGTACACGTATGTACGTGCACTGCAAACCTTACAAATCCTAATGGGCCCCTCAAACATCCCCTTGCATCTCTCTGTAAGAATCATAATCTATGCACTTCGATGGATCAAAATGATAATTTCGATGCATCAAAAGTTCGATGGATCGAAATGGTGATTTTGATGTATCTTGAGTTTGATGCATCTCACAAGGATAGATTATGTATCGAATAAAACTCACTCTCAGTACTTTTGCATTTCCAAAATCTTGCAGGTTTTTCGATGCATCGTTCCTTTCATTTCGATGCATCAAAATGGGCAGATTGATGCACCTGCAAAAAATGCTGCAACCTCTCACCTTTCTCATTTTGAATTCAAATCCCATTCTATCAACCTAGAATCTTCCATACATCATTCATAACATAAATGAAAGGTACTAACATCAATCACACATTCTAAATCATGCTCATGATTAAATCATACATCCATGTGAATCATCTTCCTTCACAAACATAATTCATTCATATTTAAAATATCCTTCAACTCCATTAATTCATCAAATGAAACCAAATGCTTCCAATAAGCGTTATATAGGAAAATTCATATTCTTTTCATAAATGGCGCGCTTCTACTCCAAGCATACAACCAGTTACATTTATCCAAAACATAACTACAACTCAAAATGAAGTCTCATGCCACAAGCCAACATGGACAGCCAAAATGTACAATATTAAAAAATATTCAAAATGCTACAAGGAACTTTACTTAGATACTCATGTCCCATTTGTCATCGGCACCCTATCTGTAAAAAGTTTAGGAAAAAAGGGGTGAGCACCGCGACAGCTCAGTAGAGAAAAAGTGCTAACTCGACACTGACCTACATGAATGTATGTCGTTACATTACATATACCATGTTCGTTCATAAGAAACGCATATATAAGAATGCATTAAACACATATTATGCTTCACAATTAACAATATAAGCAACTTCAAACACTTGTCTCCCTCTCGGACTCAACCCGAAACCCTAACATGATTTTGACTAATCATGCGACCTGGGACACTCCCCACATAACTTTGATATCATCATCGAGTATTTACCTACTCAAAGGTGATTAGACCACCGTCATCGAGTATTTACCTACTTCAGGTGACTTGGTCCCTTTTTAGAATTTATCACAGAGTATTTACCTATTCCAAGGTGATTAGACCATCATCACCGAGTATATACGTACTCCAAGGTGAATAGACCCCTTTTAAAATTTTATCACCTAGTATTTACCTACTCTAAGGTGAATAGGCTATTTCAGAATCATCACCGAGTATTTACCTACTCCAAGGTGATTTGACCACTTCACAACCACAACCATAACTGAGTATTTACCAACTCTAGGTAATTTAACCACTTTCCCCCATTTACTCACAACGGCCCCATATATTCATTTCAGACATATAGAAATGAGCCACTTTAGTCAATCTATCTACAATGACCCAAACTGAGTCGTGACTCTTCCTCGTCTTAGGTAACCCTGTCACAAAATTCATGGTGATGTGCTCCCACTTCCACATGGCTACCAGTAATGGCTGTAACAAACCTGCTAGTCTCTAATGCTCAGCCTTCATTTGTTAACAAGTGAGGCACCTCACTACAAACTGTGCGATGTCCTTCTTCATACCCTTCTACCAATACTGTATCCGAAGGTTGTGGTACATTTTAGTACCACCAAGATGTACTGCAAGCCTAGAGCTAAGAAACTCCCTCAGAACTTCATCCATATAAGCTAATGGACAACCATTCTGCCTCTGAACCTCAGACCTACATTTGAATAGACAACCCAATCCTGCACTATTTTGCTACCCTCAATCCGAGTGCGAAAACTCTCCAACTCACTGTTATTCCTCTGCTCCTCAACCACCCTACTCACTAGACTTAGTTGTGCTATGAGTGTGAATAAAGTGGTTTGTCCACCACTTTCACTAAAGTAAAATCCCATATCAGAGATGTCTTTCATCATCTTCCACTCTAAGATGGCAATACTAGCCAAAGTACCATGTGCTTTCCCGCTCAATGCATTGTCAACCACATTGGCCTTCCTCGAGTGATACTGAAGATCAAAGTTGTAGTCTTCCATGTATTCAACCCATCTCCTTTGTCTCATATTCAAGTCCTTTTGTGTAAAAAGGTACTTCAAGTTCTTATGATCGGATAAAACCTCAAACCTTTCTCCATAGAGATAATGCCTCCACGTTTTCAAAGCAAAAATTACCACCACTAACTCCAAGTCATGGGTCGAGTAATTTTACTTGTGGATCTTTAACTGTTGAGAACCATATGCAACAACCCTCTCGGTCTGCATCAATACACATCCCAAACCATCTCCCAAAACATCACAGTAGATGACATAACCCAAACTGCACTCGGGAATAATCAGAATTGGAGCACTAGTCAATATATGCTTCAATTCCGTAAAGGAATGCTCGCAAGCATCATTCCACTCAAACTTAACTCCTTTATGAGTAAGCTTGGTCATCGGTGCCGCTAACTTCAAAATGTATTTCACAAAACGTTGGTAATATCCTGCCAATCCCAAGAAACTACGTATCTCAAATACGTTGTTAGGCCTTTCCCAATTTGTAACCGCTTCAATTTTAGAAAGGTCTATCGAAACTCTTCCTTTCGACACCATGTGTCCTAGGAACTTCACCTCTGTTAGCCAAATTTTGCTTTTTTTGAATTTAACATATAACCGGTGTTCTCTCAAAATCTGTAACACTGTCCTCAAGTGGATCTCATGCTCTTTCATAGAAGAAGAATGCACAAGAATGTCATCCACGAAAACAACCACAAACCTATCCAAGTACAATCTGAATATCCAATTCATCAAATCCATAAACGTTGTCGATGCATTTGTTAATCCAAACGACATTACTAGAAACTCATAGTGGCCATATCTAGTCCAAAAAGCTATCTTCGAAATGTCTTCTTCCTTTACCCTCAACTAGTAATATCCTGACCTCAAGTTGATCTTCAAAAACAAGTCAAACCCTTAAGTTGATCAAACAAGTCATCTATCCTTGGTAAATGATACTTGTTCTTAATCGTTACTTGCTTTAACTTACGATATTCTATGTATAACTATAAAGATCTGTCCTTTTTTGCAAATAGGACCGGATCTCCCCAAGGCAATGTATTAGGTCATATAAATCCCTTATCCAACAATTCTTACAATTGGTCTTTCAACTCCCTCAACTCCATCGGTGCCATCCGATACAGTGCCATAGAGATAGGCACGGTATCAAGAGCAAGATCAATGCTGAACACAACATCTCTCATCGGAGACAGCTCTGTCAAGTCCCCCGGAAACACATCCAAAAATTCACTAACCATTAGTGGAAACTATCCACTAGTCACAATCTCACCCTCCTTAGCTAATAAGCTAGCTGGGAAATATCCAACCCCGTCCCATACACCGAAACTAATCAAAGATGGAACGTAAAAATCATCTCGTTCTCCC
The DNA here is from genome assembly GCA_026545225.1 of Cornus controversa. Lineage (NCBI taxonomy): Eukaryota > Viridiplantae > Streptophyta > Magnoliopsida > Cornales > Cornaceae > Cornus > Cornus controversa. The sequence goes on from CM048845.1 coordinate 56,557,808, forward strand.
ATAAAGTAAAAGCAATCACCCTCAGGTGTGTACACCATCATTCTCCTACGGAGATAATCAATTATGGCTCTAAATGTAGATAACTAGTCCATACCTAGAATGAGATCAAAAGTGGTCATATCTAGTAACACAAAGTCAAACACTAATCGACACCCAGCAACCTCAACCTCTTTAGACCGACATACTCTATCCAGGGTAACCTTATTGCCAACAGGCGCATCAATGGGCAATGGTGAGTCCAGTGATGACACCCTCAATTCCACGGTAGAAGAAAATACAACAAATATGAATGAATGCGATGCTCCTTAATCTATCAACACCCTAGCCCACGAGCTAGAAACCAGAAAAATACCTCTGACCACTGACAGTCCTGGCATGTCCTTTACCGGAGCAAGCTTGAACACATGACGCCGTGTTTGCTGACCCTATTAGTTAGTCTCCTATAAGCCTAACTGCTGACTAGAAGCAAGTGTAGGACCCCTTATTACCCAAGATCCTTGAGCTGACTGTGCTGGTTGAGGCAGTGGTAGTGCCCTAAAGCCAGACTAAACTGCAACTCTTTGTATCGATCTCTGCTGAGATACTGAACAACTCTGAGACCCCTTCCTTTGTGGGCAGTTAACTTTCTTATGCCTGGGTTATTTGTAATTGAAGCATACCTTTTCTTTCACTGTTCATGCTGGCACTAGTGCCACTGAATGCTTATATGGACATTCTCTACTATAATGGCCAGTCTGCTGGCAAGTATAGCACATCACAGACGATCGTGAGGATCAGGTAGGCAATGCCAATGAAGGTATTAGGCGAGCCTGCTACTGCCCCTGAAAACTTGACCTGCCCTCCCTATGCTATTTCTTTCCTGACCACCCGAAGATGTGCCCGCACTCTTCTTTTGTTATTTAGAATCTCATACCCTCTGGGTGTCTCTATCATCCTCTTCACCCACCAAGGCTCTGTCAACAACCTCATTGTAGGTCTTTAAACCTAGAATAGATACCTCTTTTTGATAGAGGTTTTCAGCCCTCTCATGAACTTCTTCATTTTAAATTCCTCATTCATCACCATCTAAGTCCCCTTGGACTATATCCATAAACACCTGCCTCATCTGGTCCCTCACCGAAGCCGAAAAGAACTTGTCAAAAAATAACCCTTTAAAGGTTTCCCAATCTATGGTCTCGATGTTGTGGACATTCTTAATAAATTGCCATCACCGATCTACTTCCCCTAGCAAGTGAAGTGTTGCCACTCCCACTTTCAGATCCTCATTGATTGCAAGACCAACCATGAGCTTATAAGTCTGGTCAATTCAATTCTCTACTGCGAGTGGATCACGTGCACCATCAAAGGTAAGCGGCTTGAATTTCACATATTCCTTCATAGCCACCATTTGTCAGCTCAAGGCAACCCTAAGCATTGCTTGAACCTCTTCTTCCCTGGCTTCCCTAGCCATCCCTCTCATAGTATCTGCCATGTCACGTATGAATTGTGTTCCATCTGTCAGCTCCTAAGGAACATCATCGCCTTTGTCTCGCGCTCTTCTTGGAGGTATTTTGCTATATGCATAACAAAAAAATTTTAAGACCAAGAATTCAAACTTCTTATACCATTTTCACCATGCTTACACACGCTATGTCAATTTAGTCCATAAGGGCATGTTATAAAAACGTAAGTATATATCAAGTCCCATATAAGCAATTTCAACTTAAAGTCCTAACCCTTATGTTCTGATCCTTAACCTCAAGTGATCACTAGATCAAGTTTCACCCTTCCTCCTTAGGTTTTTTTAATGCTCTGATAATTATCTAGAAATCATCAATTCCTTTAAAATCAAAACATGGTAAAACCTTTACCTGTCGTCCCTAGGCATTCTAACCTAGAATTCTGATACCATTCTTTCACGCCCTGGTTCCCGTCTCCCAAAAATTGAGTGTGATTATGTTTACCGAGCCACACTTCGAGCCATAATCCCTCTTGATATCATACTTTGATACCAAGATTTTACCTCAACACTCTTACTAAGGTACCATGCTTTGATACTAAGCTGTCATGCCCCAAAATCTAGATTGCCAGGACTCCCCCGGACTGACCCTGAATTTTGAGTGTCAGCCCGTCCATTAACCCTAAGAAACCTTTTCTATCCCTCATATACCATAAAAGCATATTTTTCAAATGTACACGAATGTACGTGTACTGCAGACCTTACAAACCTTAATGGACCCCTCAAACATTCCCTTGCACCTCTCTGTAAGAATCAGAATATATACATTTTGATGGATCGAAATGATGATTTTGATGCATCGAAAGTTTGATGTATCAGAATGGTGATTTCGATGCATCTTTAGTTTAGTGCATCTCACAAGGATCGATCATATATTGACCAAAACTCACTCTCGGTACTTTTGCATTTCTAAAATCCTGCAAAATTTTTTATGCAACATTCCTTTCATTTCGATGCATCGAAATGTCCAGACTGATACACCTATAGAAAATGTTGTAACCTCTCACATTTCTCATTTTGAATTCAAATCCCATTCTATCAATCTAGAATCTTCCATACATCATTCATAACATAAATGAAAGGTACTAACATCAATCACACATTCTAAATCATACTCATGATTAAATCATACATCCATGTGAATCATCTTCCTTCACAAACATAATCCATTCATATTTAAAATATCCTTCAACTCCATTAATTCATCAAATGAAACCAAATGCTTCCAATAAGCGTTATATAGGCAAATTCATATTCTTTTCATAAATTACGTGCTTTTACTCCAACCATACAACCAGTTACATTTATCCAAAACATAACTACAACTCAAAATGAAGTCTTTTGCCACAAGCTGACATGGATAACCAAAATGTACAATAATCAAAATTGTTTAAAATGCTACAAGGAGCTTTACTTGGACACTCATGTCCTATCTGTCATCAGCGTCTTATCTGTAAAAAATTTAGGAAAAAATGGGTGAGCATCACGGCAGCTCAGTAGAGATACCCCAACCCACCTAAGTGCTGACTCAACACCGACCTACATGAATGCATGTCGCTACATTACATGTATCATCCAACATATACCATATTTGTTCACAAGCAACGCATATATAAGAATGCATTAAACACATATCATGTTTCACAATTAACATTGTAAGCAACTTCATACATGTGTCTCCCTCTTGGACTTAACCGGAAACCCTATCATGACTTTGACCAATAATGCGACCTGGGACGCTCCCCACATAACTCCGATACCGTCACTAAGTATTTATCTACTCCAAGGTGATTAGACTAACGTTACTAAGTATTTACTTACTTCAGGTGACTTTGCCCCTTTTTAGAATTTATCACTGAGTATTTACCTACTCCAAGGTGATTAGACAATCATCACCAAGTATTTACCTACTCTAAGGTAAATATACCCTTTTTTTAGAATTTTATCACTGAGTGTTTACTTACTCTAAGGAGATTAGACCATCATCACCGAGTATTTACCTACTCCAAGGTGAATAGGCCATTTCAGAATCATCACCAAGTATTTACCTACTCTAAGGTGATTTGACCACTACACAACCACAACCATAATCGAGTATTGACCTACTCTAGGTAATTTAACCACTTTCTCCCATTTCCTCACAATGGCCCCATATATGTATTTTAGACTTATAGAGATCAAATATTCAACACTCAACATTCATACTTCACAATACATAAGCTAATTAATAGAATACATAGCATGCATTTCCATTTGCACAAAGCCACACGTATATTTACCTATATATGTGAAACCTAGCATATCATACACATATGCGCATAAATCTCACTTAAGCACAATTTGCTCATACTTCACCAATGCACACATTTTCTATATAAAGATAGAATGCATTTAACTCGTATGACAACACATAATACATATATGTTATACATTTGCACATAATTACACATAATCCAAAACTTAGAGAGAAGGAAGAGGGAGAAAGAAGAGAGAGAGAGAAAGCATCTGGTGTGAGAGTGAGAGATCTAAAATATCTGTGCAAAAATTGACTTTTAAAGCCCATAGACCGTAAAAAGACCAAAATGCCCCTCGGGTCACTTAACGTACCTTCCCGTTCTTTGTTTTTGATTTTGAAAACTCCTACAATCTTGAAATCACTTTCTTAACTCTTTAAACATTTTATCTAAGTCATTCTAAGAAATAAATATTTTTTAAAATTTTTTGAATTCTCGGGCCCACTAGGATCCCATCCTGGGCACTAGTTTAACCAAAAAGTCAAACTTATCCTTCAAATGTTCTGAAAACTTGTCAAAACCCTTTAAAAAATTTCCAAACATGTTCCCCATACTTAAAACATGTTAAACACTACTCATAATGCATTTATGGAACTTACGATGCAAAAAATACAAACCAGGCAAAATTGGTCACGGTCTCTACAATCTATCGGCTCAAGACAACGCTAGGTTGTGCTTGAACTTCCTTTTGTTGAGATTCCCCTGTGATATGTTTCATGGTGTCTACCATGTCTCGTATGAATTGCACTCCGTCAATTGGATCATATGGAACATCAGCGCCTCTACCTCGCGCTATCCTTGGTGGCATCTTGCTATACAAATAATAAGGAAATTCAGCACCAAGTATATATATACACACATACAACTCTCATTATGCTTACATGACACAATGCCATTTCCATACATAATTAGCATGTTCTAAAAGTGTAACTGCGTAATCATGTTCCATATAATTAATTTACAAACTTTCAGTTAAAATTCTTATGTCCTAATCCTCAACCTCAAATGAATACACAATCAAATTCTCACCATTTGTCCAAGGTATTCAAACCTAACACTCTGACACCATGCTATCACACCCTGATTTTTGAGTCAGCGGAGGCTTTGTCTCCAAGCTGAATCCCGAGGGTGAGTCTGTCCATCAACCCTAATGAACTCTTTAATCTCTTACCTTAACTGTGGAAGCTTAATCACATAGTTGCACATGGATGTGCACAACTCACCATCATCAAACCTCAATGGGTCCCACATATAGTCACGCATGCATGTCCAACCAAAGATGGACTGCAAATTTCGATCGTGCGAAATGGGAATTTTGCATGTTCAAAATTCTCACTTGATCGAAGTGCTTGCGAAAAGTTTTTACATTCGGGACTTTTGACACTCTGTAATTTTTTACACAATCAAAAACATTTTTGCACAATTGAAGGAATTTCGATCATGTGAAATTACCATTTCGCATGATCGAAATTGCTTTTGTAGAAAATCCTGCAACCTCAACAATTGGTTCCCTTTTGCACTAAAATCCATTATAACACCCTAGACTCCACTATGCATCATTCAAATCATAAATGAAATATAAACCCATCATGCACATGTCCCAAATCATACATTTGATTAATTCACACATATCATTAGTCTCAAATTCCACCTCCACAAGTCTTTCTCATTCTCATACATAGATGATCCAAACACATACATTTCATTAAAAGTGGTCTCCGAAGTTTATAGTCATCATATGAATTACATGTTTAAGGTCCAAAAATAAGAATAATTCAACTATGACTATAACAACAACAAAATCAACATGCTACAAGCGAGTATGGATAGATATGTACAAAATATCCAAAAGTGATGCCAAAAGCTACAATGATCTCCAATTGATCATTCACATTCCTTTTGTCATGGGTGCCTTATCTGTAAAAAAGTTTGAAAAAAAAGGGATGAACAACTTAACGGCTCAGTAGGAATGTCTCAACCCACTTAGGCATTGACTCGACACTGACCTATATGAATGTTTGTTACTACACTACATGTCACCTTCAACAGTTACATGTTCATTCAACATGGTGCAATTTAAGGATAAATGCATCAAATTCATATATCATGCTTTACAATTAAACACATAAGCAATAGTATAAAGATACACTCTCTCTCGATCTTAATCCGATATGTGAACATGATTGGTCATCTCCGATGGTCATGTAACCTTGGACACCTCCGATGATAGTCGTATGATTTGAGTAACTCTAAAGAATCATACAACCTTGGCAACATGTTGGTTTGCCAAATATGAGTGGACAACTCTGAAACTCACTAGTTATGGACATGCTCCGAGTTCTAGGCCTTAGCCTCAGTATAACAGGGAAACTCTGAGGTTTATACCTTAGTGGACATTTTACCACTTCTATGATATGGTTGGACAACTACGAGCCCCGTGTACGTTTCCCTCACGCCACTTTTTTGACAATTACTCATATACGTGTATTAAACGCATATATCACATAGCACATCATTTTCATGCTTTTTAAATGCTCAATTCTTGCTATATATAATTCTAGCATGCATTTTCACTACACTAACAACATATAGACACATACATGTTCAATTCTTGCATATGAATCACATATACACACCACATATCACATAATTAAATATGCTCTTAACTTGTACACATTGCATGTAAACATTCCCCACATTATACATATCACAATACACATCAGTTTAATATGTAAGAATCATAAAGGAAGGAGAAAACACTATACCACAACCCCTCCCACCACTCTCATACATGCCATCTCAATCTATACCTCTCAAAACCACCCGAAACCTTAAAATCATTGAATAAACAAGAAAAGACACACATACCTCAAATTTGAAAGCCTTCTAAGTAATCTCCAAGAATTCCACCGAGGTCTACCTTGCCAAAATCTAATATTGTTCGGTCCAAACTGAAACCCTTGCCAAGCCCTACAAGTTGTCCTTCTTTGGCAACTCCCGAATCTAAGCCGAGGGCCTCTGAAATGAAGAGAGAAGGAAGAGAGATGAAGTGAGAGAGAGATAGGCATGAGATTTTTTCAAGAGAAAAGAGTTATTCTCTGCATATACAGATATTTAAAAATCTAGGGTTGTGAAATGACCAAATTACCCCCAGGCCATTTAACGTACCCTCCCGACCCCTGTTTTCAATTTCGAAAGCTCTAAAATCACTTCCTTAACTTTTTAAAAATTTCATCTTCTCTAAAACAAAAATAAATATTTTTTTTGAATTTTTGGGCTCACTTGACCCGCTTCTTAGGCCTCGTCGACCCAAAAATTTCAAACTTACCCAATCGCTCCAAAAACTTTCCGGAACCTTTAAACAAGTTCCCAAACATATTTTTCACACTTAAAATATGTTAAACATAATTTAAAGTACATTTATGGCAAACATGATGAATAAAATGAAAACTAGCCAAAATTGGTCCTAGTTTCTACACACACACACACACACACATATATATATATACACACACACAAACATAGTAGTAATCTCTTGTTCATCGGTGAGCAAGATATTTTATCCACACCTTTTCTAATGACCGATGGATTTACTCTAACGGTCACATTCCAAACCTACTCATCTCCTTTCCAAAAACCACAAAACCAACTCCTCCCTATTTTATATTTCTTAAATCAATGTTACGAAATTATTAGCCATTGTAAAATAAGGTAATTATCAAAAAAATATTGTCTTTGTTAATTGCAGAAATCTTGTTTTTGTTGATTTTAAAAAATATATAGTATTTGTAATATAATGTTAGCAAATGAAAGTAAAGTATTTTGAATTGAAAATTAAATTTTTTATGTACACATTTAATTTTGATTAAATATTTATAAAAAAAAAGAAAAAAATTTGAATTGTCTATTCACCACCAACATAGCCACTTGAAATCAAAACTCACCCATTCTATTACAAACCGACCAATTCACTATTCATTTGTCAAATGGTGTTTGGAGAGTTCTTAATTGCTGGCATAAATTCTTAATTATCTTCAAATTAAAACATGGATCATGCTACTTAGGCAGAATTGCAACACCTAAACCTTTAAATCCATTGGATGCATGTGGTAGGTCAAATCACATGCACTCACCTCATGCATTCTATGAATGAGAAAGTGTAGGTCTGACAATTCTTCCTAACTAGAGTATCATTTTTCTTAAAACATAGATTGTCTGAAAAAGATAATATTTTATGAAAGTTTGAAATTTTTAATTTTAAATCAGTTTGGCAAAGATGCAGAATTAGTGATTTGACACACCGAGGTTTGAAAATATCCAGATATTTTTTTGGTAATTACCTTATTTTACAATAGCTAAAGAATTAGTAACATTAATTTTGGAAATATAAAACACATAGAAGGTGGTTTTGTGATTTTTGGAAAAGAGATGAGTGAGTTTAGAATGTAACTGTTAGACTAAATCCAGCGGTCACTATAAAAAGTGTAGAGAAAATCTCTTGCTCACCGGTTAGCAAGAGATCACTATTGTGTGTGTGTGTGTATATATATATACACACGCGATAGTGTTCAATTGCTTTCTAGTGAGCAGGGAGTAGTTTACACACTTTTAATTATAGTCTTAGGATCTAATCATAAGACTGTTAATTAAAATAAGCTTCTTCACTCTTATATTAGGAAACTTACCAATATTTTTATTTCTATTAAACACTAATAATATAAAATGACAATAGTAGACATTACTTAAAAGGAAAAAAAAACACTCATCAGTCATCATCGTATATTTCGATCTTCTCCTATATTAATTTTCACCATTGCCCACTCCATTTGAACAACCAACTTACTTTTACACATTGTGTGAGTTGCGCGGTGCGGAAGCGGTTGCGAAAAGTATTTTAGAACCTAGAGGGGGGGTGAATAGGATCACTTGCTCGTTTGCTTAATTTTTAAATAATTCAATTTTAAGTCCAATTAATTAAACAATTAAAGCAAGCAAATAAGTAAAGTGCAAGTAAAGAAAAGAATGCACCAGATATACGTGGAAACCCAAGGCGGGAAAAACCACGGAGGGAGGCGGCACGCCTCAGGGAACCAATTCACTATGATGAAGCAAAGTACAACAGACTCTGTCTCAGTCTCACACCCCTCTTCACTCTGTCAAGGATCTGATGCGGAACACCTCAGGCTTATGATTGCGACAACACGTCCAACTGCTGCAGACTTCCGGCTAACGTCACCACCCTTACAGAAAGGTTGCTGGAAGAACCAAAATACTCAGCAAGTATTTTGTTCCCTTCGTAGTGCAATCTGGTCACCTTTCTTCCTCAGCAAGCAAGCAAGCGAAGAACCTTCAATCCAATGTTCTGATCAGCAAATAGTTTTGATGCAGTCTCTGAGCAACTAATCAGAAGTAGAACACCATCCTAAAAATCACTCGTGTAGTATGGATGTGTGTTCTTAAAAATATATAAACCCTAATTATTATGTATATACTTTCTCTCTTTAAAACTAATATTTCAGGGCCTCTTTTTCACACACTTGTAGAGAAAATATGGATACATATATATAGGCAAGGAAGTCCTAATTCTACTTGGAAAAGAAGTTAAATACCAAAGTAGAACTTTCCTAGAAGTTTCAAACCCAATAGGAATCAGAATTTTCGTCAAAATTTATTTCCTATTTGGAATAGGCTAAGTTGGACCGGTGCCAAATAAATAGGACCGGTGGGACTTTTTGAAAACCTGCAGAACCCATCTTACCGAGAAAAGTTGGACCGGTCCTAAATATTGGGGACCGGTCCTACTTTGAAAAACCCTAAACTTTTCATTTAACCCCTGGTTTTTCAAAATAGGCTCGGAGCTAAAAAGTGCAGAGTGTCCTCACCATACTTACCTGTACTATATGGTGTTCTAACTGATTTGTCGGCTTCTATGCACTTGAGTGTCAGCTCGAAGATGTCGATGATCGGTTACATAAAATATCATGAAACTTACAACTCGATCATTCAGGTTTTGATCACCGAAATATGCCAATTACAAATTTATATGTCACAATCTCCCCCTTTGGCAATTTCGTGACAAAACCACTTAGACAATCAATAACCTAACCCATTGGAAAAATTAGATTACAATGTTGCCCAAATACAAAGAAATATAGAACTGATCATCAGAAGCTTTACTTGTGTGTTCAAGACGGTTTAGAAAACACCTATTGTACCTGCACATCTCTTAAACAACACAACCTGTGAAAAGCTTAATAAAGAAATATAATCATATATATCTCCCCCTTAAAAAATATCTCCCCCTTTGTCAAAGAACCTCATATCATGTCATATGCATATAACAGTATCATCTCCCCCTTTTTGGAACAAATTGACAAAGAACTAGCAAAGAGATTTTAGATAAACAGATAAATCATTAAGCACATAGAGACAAACATAATCATCATCACTGATCAAATAAATATCCAAAACATATCAGTTGATGGAATAAACCAAAATAAATAATCTAGACATCAAAGATAAAGAAATCAACCATAGTCTAGAACAAAAATATATTAAGACCTAAAGTCTAATCATCATCTGCATCATCAGCAGCCTCATCAGAAGCAGCAGGGTCAAGCTTGTCTATCCTAGTATGTAAACGATCGAACCCTTGCTGAATGAACCTGAGAACTTGGTTCATCTGATTGGCCGTCACAGGTGTGTCGGTAGCAGGAAGTTGGAAAACTCCACGACCCCCAGACACAGCCTGACCAGCTCCTTGACTGAGCTCATAAGCTTTCCTATCCTTCTCTTTCTTGTTGACTGAACGAGTAATTGAGGTAGCATCAATTATCCCTTTCGGTCTTTCAACATCTGCTCCATCAGGAATAGGAACCCTTGCACCTCTCAGAATAGCCATGATAATCTGTGGGAAGGGTAAGGCTGATGATGACCTAGAGTGTCGGGTAGCTAGAATCATGGTACGCATGATTGTTGCAGGAAGATTGATGGGATCCTCTCGAACAATATGATATAGTAGCTCGGCTCGACTCTTGATCAAATTACCTTTATGATCATGAGGATCAAGGTTGTAGGAGACCACCAAATTTAATGCCGACACATTGTGTGTGATATAAAGTGAAGGCAACCTATCAACAAGTCTAGGGGCATTGGGTATGCATAACTCCCTAATCATGTCATCCATGGTTGGTCGGTTTGGATCCTCAATTTGATATGGCAAAACCAAGCCATTTTCAATCTCTGGGACTCCCAATATATTGGCAATTATATCCTTGGTAACCTCAACCCGAACACCATAACATTTGGTCACAAAAGTGAGGTCATCCAGGCTCGATGTAATGATATTACCATAGAAATATCGAACCATGTCCGGCTTGACAATCTCCCGAAGATCACATAGAGACTCCCAACCATTATCCTCAAAATATTGCACAAAATCCAATTCCCATTCTTGTTTAATCGCCACAAGATTCACTTTCCTTTCTATCCTCATAGCTCGACATCGAATGATGTTTATGAAGGTGTTGTAGTTAAAATCATCTTCAAACATGTTTCTAGTAAACACAATTCGATTATCTGCACTTGTAGACGCCTCAGTACGTCCCCTCTTTCGTGCCATAAGAACTACAATGAACGGGACCAAAAATAACGACAAAAGTTCCATTGAGTCAAATTGTCGAACACTTGGTGTGCAAGTGCAAAATCCCCAAATGTCAAAGCTATTTATTTGTTCAAACTCTCCCAAATCAATAATCAATCAATCACAATCCTTCAAACACTTTAATCCCAACCTCCAATTAAAAGAAATATAGAAGAAGAAGATTGTGTGAGACTTTGATTGTTTTAGTGTATGAGTGTGTATGTAGCTTGAGTTGAGAGATGAGAGTGAGAGATAAGGGTTGTGCGCACATGTATAAGGGATGGGTTACTTAAACCAACAAGGCGCGCGCGCGGATTGGCAAGAATCTGGGCATCCGCTAAGTGCGACCGGTCCTCATATTTGGGGACCGGTCCAACTTCTTTCTGTTCCTCAGAACCTGCAGAAGTGCGACCGGTGCTCAATAATGGGGACCGGTCCAACTTTGTGAATTATGAAAAAATACACTTTGGACCTTTAATTCACCAAAAACACATCTTTTCAATCTGATTTAGCAATTTAGCACAAAAGAGTGAAAAATAAACACAAAATCAAAATAAATATATTTTTGAATTTTTTTCGAAATTTTTCAAGAGAAAAAAAATACTAAACATGAATAATCTCATGAGAATAATCAAAACACATTTTTCAGAGAATAACATGAGTTCTAAAATTTCTGAACAATTTCAATTATTTATAAATGCAGAATTTTAAAACCCATAGATTGTCTTTAAAATTCATTCTCAAATTCATGATCTTGACACAACTTCCAACACACAAATATTTATAAAAATTTAGAAATTCATCTAATAAATCCATGTGTGTGTGTGCAATCCAACTTCATCAAAAATTAATCAAATTCCTTTGATTCATTATCTAAAACATATTGGATAATAGGCAAATATAACTCCACAAGATCAATCATTTATTTTTCATTCATCATTTTTTTTTCTTTTTCTAAGACGGTGGCTTTCACTCTTACGGGCAGCCAGCTATTTTCCTCAAAACAACTCTTTAATTTTTAAAGATATCTCATTGGAGATTTACATTGTAGTGGAAGCTACGAACACATCCCGAAGGTAGCCTTTTCCTTTTGTCTTAGATATTCAGCAAATTTCCTATTTTCTTTTTCTTTTCATGCTGAATAAAAACATATATTTTTTTCATTTTTTTTTTTCATTGATCATTTAAGCTTTCAATGCTACTCATACAATATATTCTAGTCAACTTCACATTAGTTTTCAATCAATTCTCTCAGAGTTGGACTAGTGCACAAATTGTATGGACTCAGAAGATTTACCTCTAAAAAGAAATAAATAAAGCATATTGGTCATCAATGTTTAGATCATAAAATCAAGTACTTCATTCATTGACAAGCTGAGTGTCCCAATTATGCATTCACAAATTGAAGTGAAATTAAAAAGAAATATAAAGAAATCACATGATTTCTCAGAAAAATATAATTATCATAATCTCATATGATTATTACTAAAAATAAACAAAACCTAACCTAAAAAAATATATGGTCCAATGGAAAACAAATAAATGAACATAAGCTCAGTCCATGACCATCAAAGTCCTAATGACCTAGTTAGGGGGTTTTGCACCCAAAGACCTATTAGGAATAAATCCCATAGTATCAACAGGCACAAACTTCTCCAAATCTTCCTTTTTCATCCAGATAGTTTTAACATGCAATTTATCAGGAAAGAATTGTGGAGAAACAAAAACATTCTTCTTTTTATTTGAATTCTTTTTACCTTGAGAATTTTTGGGTTTGTTCCAATAATGTGGCTTTTTAGCATGAACCCTATTCTTAGCAAAAGAATTATGCACATAAAAATCAGAATTAGAATGTCTTCTCTTTTTATAGCAATAGTGTTGACTATGTCCATTCTTACCACAAAAAGAACAATAAAGCACATTGGACACAACATTAGCATGCACAGACTCAACTTGAGACTTAGGTTTGGGTTCAGAAACAATCAAATTCTTGGGTTTAACAAAAATAGTTTTTCCCTTAGACGATGACCCAACAAAACCTAATCCAGTTTTATCTCCTACAGGCTTACCAACACTAATCATGCTATCAAGCTTAATCTGCCCAGAAGTAAAAGCAATTAATTTCTCTTGTGATTTTCTCAATTCAGACTCAAGAAAATTAATTCTAGCAATAAGAACATCTTTAGCAGAAATAGCTTGACTTACCTCGCTTTCGAGAAACTTGACTTTGCCTTGAAGATTCAGAATTTCAGTTTTACTTTCTTCAATCAACTTCACTTGATCTTCATTCTTTTTCTTCAATGTCTCTTTCTCAGATTTTTCTTGCTTCAGCTTCTCAGATTTTTTATTATAAGCTTCCAGCAATTTCTCAAAAAGTTCTGGCAGCTTGCTTTCACATGGTTCTTCATCAGACTGCTCAACTTCTGAATCGTCAGACCCTACTTGACTGAGAGTAGTGTACATCTCTGTTTCACCTACATCAGAAGAAGAATCATTAGCAGTATCACCATTCAATAAAGCAACAAAAGTAAGAGAGTCATTCTCAACAGAAGAATCACTATCAGAGTTAGAAGATTCAGACTCAGAAATAATAGCTTTCATAACTTTCTTGTTTGAAATTTTCTTTGCACTAAAGCTATTTTTCTTAGGACTTGGACATTGATTAGATGTGTGTCCTTTACCACCACATGTCCAACATGTAACCTCAATTTCCTTAGAGTCCTCTTCTTTCTCTTTCCTTTCCTTACCTTTGGATGATAAGCTTTGATTCCGGAATTTAGAAGGATTTCCTTTTCTCAAATTTTTACCTTTTTCATATTCAAGAATCTTTCTAAATTTCCTAGCAAGGAGTGCAACATCATTATCTGAATCATTTTCAAACCTTTCAATTTTTTCAATTTCAGATTTTGAAGAATTTGAACAATTTGACAAACTTGAAGACTTTGTAGTCTTTGATGTTTTTAAAGCCAAATTTTTTGATTTCTGAAGCTTTGGATATTTCATCTCAAAAGTTTGAATTGATCCAACTAACTCAGCCACCTCCATAGAATCTACATCTCTGCTTTCATCTAAGGCTTCCAACTTAGCTTGGAACCTATCAGGCAATGATCTCATGATTTTTCTAATAATCTGAAAAGAAGGAATTTTCTCTCCAAGGTTAGCACTACTTTGAACAATATCATTAAGCCTAGAATAAAAATCAGAAAACATCTCATCTTCATCCATTCTAATTGTTTCAAATTTAGTGGCAAGCATTTGTAGCTTAGATCTCCTTACCTTGGTGGTACCCTCATGAGTTACCTATAAAATATTCCATGCTTCTTTCGAAGTGGAACACGCAGAAATTCTAGCAAATTCAGAAGGAACAACAGAATTAAATATAGCATATAAACCCTTGTTGTTATTATTTACATCTTCATGTTCAGCATTAGACCATGTTGCCTTATCCTTTTCTACAGTCACAACAGCATCACCATCTCCAGTTGTAATGGTAGGAATTTTATAGCCATTCTCTACAGCCATCCAAACTCTCTCTCCTTGAGATTTTAAAAAGGCTTTCATGCGAGACTTCCAGAAAGTATAATTTGAACCATCAAACAAAGGAGTTCGCTGAATCGATCCACCCTCTTTCATACTAGATTCCATGATAATTTTTGAAAACAAAAATAAATTTTGATTTTAAAAATACTTCGCAAGGAACTACTCACAAATTAGAGAACACTGCTCTGATACCAATTGTGAGTTGCGCGGTGCGGAAGCGGTTGCGAAAAGTATTTTAGAACCTAGAGGGGGGGGTGAATAGGATCACTTGCTCGTTTGCTTAATTTTTAAATAATTCAATTTTAAGTCCAATTAATTAAACAATTAAAGCAAGCAAATAAGTAAAGTGCAAGTAAAGAAAAGAATGCACCAGATATACGTGGAAACCCAAGGCGGGAAAAACCACGGAGGGAGGCGGCACGCCTCAGGGAACCAATTCACTATGATGAAGCAAAGTACAACAGACTCTGTCTCAGTCTCACACCCCTCTTCACTCTGTCAAGGATCTGATGCGGAACACCTCAGGCTTATGATTGCGACAACACGTCCAACTGCTGCAGACTTCCGGCTAACGTCACCACCCTTACAGAAAGGTTGCTGGAAGAACCAAAATACTCAGCAAGTATTTTGTTCCCTTCGTAGTGCAATCTGGTCACCTTTCTTCCTCAGCAAGCAAGCAAGCGAAGAACCTTCAATCCAATGTTCTGATCAGCAAATAGTTTTGATGCAGTCTCTGAGCAACTAATCAGAAGTAGAACACCATCCTAAAAATCACTCGTGTAGTATGGATGTGTGTTCTTAAAAATATATAAACCCTAATTATTATGTATATACTTTCTCTCTTTAAAACTAATATTTCAGGGCCTCTTTTTCACACACTTGTAGAGAAAATATGGATACATATATATAGGCAAGGAAGTCCTAATTCTACTTGGAAAAGAAGTTAAATACCAAAGTAGAACTTTCCTAGAAGTTTCAAACCCAATAGGAATCAGAATTTTCGTCAAAATTTATTTCCTATTTGGAATAGGCTAAGTTGGACCGGTGCCAAATAAATAGGACCGGTGGGACTTTTTGAAAACCTGCAGAACCCATCTTACCGAGAAAAGTTGGACCGGTCCTAAATATTGGGGACCGGTCCTACTTTGAAAAACCCTAAACTTTTCATTTAACCCCTGGTTTTTCAAAATAGGCTCGGAGCTAAAAAGTGCAGAGTGTCCTCACCATACTTACCTGTACTATATGGTGTTCTAACTGATTTGTCGGCTTCTATGCACTTGAGTGTCAGCTCGAAGATGTCGATGATCGGTTACATAAAATATCATGAAACTTACAACTCGATCATTCAGGTTTTGATCACCGAAATATGCCAATTACAAATTTATATGTCACACATTGAACCCATCCAATTGAGACTGCCTTACGTCTACTTGGGACTACCAACTTAAATCATCTGAATATTTCAATGTTTTGTTTTTATATATGTCCACTACTTGAACAATCAAACCAAAGATAAATAGTACTAATACCGCCAAGCAGTGGACAGAAGAAAAAAAAGCTGTTTAATTAATAGGAACATCCTAATATTCTCCTATATCATTAGTTATTTGTCTTTTAATTTGCCTATTTGTAAAGAAGTTATTTCGGTATTAATTTCACTACACATGACTAATATCCGGTTACATGTTTGGATTGAAATTGCTATCACCATAATATATTCATACAAATACCTTGTTGGTATAAATACCTCATTGTTGTGGGTTGTTGTTGATCACGATGGAAGTGTTTATGTAAGTTGGTAGCTCCAAGTAGACGTAAGGCAGTCCAAATTGGATGGGTGTAACAGTAAGTTGGTGGTGATCAAGTGGCAATGGTAAAAATTGATATAGGAGAAGATTGGAATCCCGTCGATACATTAAATTAGTAAAGAATAAGCCTAGGTATTGGTTATAGGTGTTATTGGTGGTTGATAAAGAGCCTAGGTATTTAATATTGAAGCCATTGAAGCAAAAATCATGGCTGGATCGACTACTAGTGTTGTTGTTCTGCCTACCACAGAACGTGCATTCCATGAGCTGCAACACTCAGAAACGCCTTGTTCTTATACGTTACACCCTTTCTTATTAGAATGATTGGATTTTATGAAGTAGTTGCTTCAAAGCTAAGTGGTGACTGTATCGTATCTGAAGTGGTTCATTTGCAAAGCTAAGTGGTGATTGTGGATGAGATAAAATATGTGCCTGTGCCCTTTGGAAGGAAGGTTATGAAAATAGACTTTGACAGGCATAGCACTTTCAAAGGGAAGGCGACGGTCAAAGGCTAAGGCTCTTGATTTGCACAGTGGAGTCCATATTCCAGGTAACTGACGTGGCAAGAAGTTCTTCTCAAGCCCGAGCACCTTCTGGCGACTTTTTCAAGGGAATTCATCTGATCCAATTCCATTGGTAATATGGAGGGTATGACTCGTGGGTGTTTTTTTTTTTCTTCTTTTAAGTAATGTATACTATTGTCATTTTACATTATTAGTATTTAATAAAAATAAAATATTGATAAATTTTTTAATATAAGAGTGAAGAAGTTTATTTTAATTAACAGTCTTAAGATTAGATCCTAGGACTATAATTAAAAGTGTGTAGATTACTTACTGCTCCTCAAAGAGCAATTGAATACTAATTGTGTAGATATATATATATATATATATATATATATATATATATATATAAGTAAGTACAAATTATAGGTGGCAATGGGATAAGTCATTTTATCATATACATATACATATTTAAACACGCATATGTGTGTTGCCGAAGGAAAAAGTTCAACCCAAATGTAGTTTGTACTAACTTGATTGAACTCTTCTGTTGTAAGAAAGATGTCAAAAGTATTAAGTATAGAGTTTGGACATTGGCATTATTTCAAAAGGAGGATATCACAAGGTGGGTATGGCACCGTTTAAGATGTCTCATGTGACACGCATATTTCTGCGAACCCGATGTCTCATGTGACACGCATATTCTGCGAACCTGTCTCGTGTCCAAGGCTTATTTTAGCTGGCATGCAATGTCCGTACAAAAATATTCTTATGTTTTTAATGAGAATAATTTCATATAGGACAAATGGAAGGCAATGCACGTATTGAGGGCAGAGGAATTTCAAGTAATTATAAATTAAAATAATTATAAACAGACTCAACTAAGGTAAGAGTCATTTTTTTATTAATGGTAAAAAATTACACCGACTCAGTGTAATAGTTTTGTTTCACGTTTGAATCACTCATGCAAAATAATATAAATATTATATTAATATCTGATTTTTTTCTTTTAATATATAAAAATGATCGGTAATGGTGGATAAGTCTTTTTTATCAACACACAAAATTACTTTTTATATTTATTTGGGGAGCCCATCCACTAATATCTTTAAATCTTTTACTTTCTTTTTTTTTTAAAAATAAAATTACAAAAAATCTCTGTACCATACGATGTTTGGTTATTATATTTTTAATGTCTTAACTTTTCAAAAATTCATGAATTATTAAACGCTTCTAATTCTCGTGGTATTGGAGAATATATATATATTTTTTAGAATATATTTTTTTTAGTTGATTTTGAAAATAATGAGTTGAGAAAGTATAGATGATTAGGATAAAAAGATATGTGATTAGGATAAAAAAATATTTGAATTAAAATTAAATTTTATATCAATGAATAAAACCTATTTATAACATTAAATTGAAAGCACAACAATCTCTATGATGCATAGTAATATTTAATTGAATTGAAAATCAAAGGAAAATTAAGTTTTTTTTTTGTTTAAGAGTGAAGAAAATCTAGTTTTACTTAAATAAAAACTCTCTTGTATATTTCAATAAGCAAGTCAAGGAAATATTGTTTGCTTTAAGAAGAGAACTTTTAGAAATTATATTATTATGTGATTAAATTTACTTTTAATTATTATATAGTATTTTTTACATGTAGTGTGTGTGTGTATATATATATATTGTGTAATTTTAACATGAGAGAGAAAATAGTTGTGAATGAATTCAAGTATTCTGACTTCAATAAAAAAGAATAATTATGATATTAAAAATATAAGAATTAAGTATTATGTAAAAAAAAAAAAAGAGTGAAGTACCTCATATCATTAGTGAAACATAAATATCAATAGGTTTTATTTATTGACTCAATTTCAAAAGGATTGATGATACAAGAAAATTTAACTTAAGAAAGGCCGCAAATATTGTAACAATAGAAGGCTGATATAGCCATTTTCCTCAAATGAGGGAAGTAATAGCATTAGTTATATATATCTATATATATATATAGACATTGAAACGATAATAACACAAACAAGATTGATTGGAGAATTATGTATCATGATGTGCCACTCATATATATGGCTTAGAGTGATTGAATTTGTTGAAATGAAGCTATCATATCCGCCTCGCCTAACTTGGAATTCTATTCCTTTAGAAAGAAGGGAGAAAGATGTGAAAAGGACCAAATTATGTCAAGGACAGAGTGCGCCGAGTTTCTTAGATATAACTGATCAATACAATAAAGTTTTTCACTTCATTAAATGGAGTTTATGTTTTACATATATTTTGTTGCTTTAAAATTTTCATTTAAATTTTTTTGGTAAATAAATTTATTAACCAACTTTAGGTGCAAGAAATTGAAATGGTTTATTGATATTATGCTTAGAGTCGTGTTCTTTAAAATTGGTTGCAAGAAACTCTTAGTTGGGCAGTTATCATTAGTGTTGTTGAGGCTTTATATACTCTGACGCTTTTCAATGACTTCATCATTTCATCTCTTTAGGAACTCGACAGAGACAAAAGCGTGACTCTTACTTTGCCCTAAAATCCTGCAAGTTTGTTCACTCTTTATGCTTCTTAATTTGCTATTGTTGCCAGCGATATTTGATTTCTTCTCTCCGAGGAGAGTTCGTATTTTGATCGTTTGCTTTTGTTTTTTTTTCTTATTTTTCAAGTAATCTTTATGATGGAGGGTTGTAGTGTGGGATCTCATTCTTCTAATCGTAGAGAGATGACGATACATCTTGCTATTCTATGTGAAAAGTGTGAGGTTCCTGATGATGTTTCCCTTAGATTGTGCTTGTCACATCCTGATTTTCGATATCCGATTAAGAGCGAAGAAAATGGGGTGGTGATGGTTGAATGTATGTGAACTGTCACTCAAATCTTTACTCAATTCGAAATCTCATAACCGCGGAAGTATAGCCATAATCATACATACTATGCACACACACACATATATATATATATGTGTGTGTGTGTGTGTGTGTACGCGTGTGTTTACCTTATTAGGGTATATGTGTACTTAAACTCCAACCTCAATTTCATATGCAGCTGCTCAGTACGATCAATCATACCTTGAGTTATGATCAATCGTAGTTGCGATCCATCGTGAATGTATCATAGGATCTATTGAAGTCTAATGGTTTTCCAACTCAATTTCTCCCTATTTTATAATCCATCGTAAAGGGTTCTACGATCTATTGTAGAGTTACGATCCATCGTAATTGAGGTTACGATCAATCGTAGGCTCTCGAAAGAAAATTTCTGTTTAACCACAATATTATGCATGGACATCCAACACTCACTTACCTCCAAACATACATTCAACATTCATTTATACACGTCTAATATAACCAAAAACATGTGTAAAAATCCATTTCAGCGATGGCACGTACTATGCTTCATGAGAGTAAATTAGCTAAATATTTTTGGGCTGAAGTTGTTAGTACTACTTGTCATGTTTTAAACAGGGTATACCTTAGGCCTGAAACTGAAAAGACTACATATAAATTGTGGTATAGAAAGACGCCCAACATATATTAAGAGTATTTGAGAGTAAATGTTATATTCTTAGAGATAGGGAGAATTTAAGAAAATTTGACTCTAGAAGTGATGAAGGATATTTTTTGGGATATGCTTTGAATAGTCGGGCGTATAGGGTATATAATCGTCGCACTAATGTTGTAATGGATTCTATTAATGTTGTGATTGATGACTCAAGGCCTAAGGAGATACATGATCAACCTGAGGAAGAAAAGGGTATAAACACCTTAGGGTTACTTGAGAGTGAACCTAGTGAGAGAGAGGTTGAGAAAGAAAGTGAGGAAGAGATGAACATGTAGGTGGTGATGAAATTGTGAAAGTAATTAATGATACACATACACCTATAGAAAATCCTACACCACATGAGGAAGTTCCAATGTCTGGTAGTTCTAGGGCTCGAAGTAATCATCCATTGACCAATGTGATAAGGCCATGGGAGGAGAGAAATACTAGGAGTAGAGTTTGAGATAGTATAGGACACTCAGGTCATATAGCTCAGTTTGAACCTAAGAATATTGATGAAGCTCTTTAAAGTTTTAATTGGCTTGTAGCAATGCAAGAAGAGTTAAATCAATTTGTAAAAAATGATATTTGGGAGTTAGTGCCTCAACCTAGGGATGTGAACATCATAAGAACTAAATGGATTTTCAAAAATAAACTTGATGAGAATGGGATTGTAATGAGAAATAAAGGTAGGTTAGTTGCACAAGGATATACTCAAGTTAAAGGAATTGACTTTGATAAAACTTTTGCACCAGTTGCTAGACTTGAGTTTATTCGTCTTCTTCTTACTCTTACATGTCACTTTAAATTTAAATTGTTTCAAATGGATGTTAAAAGTACTTTTCTAAATAGTATTTTGTAAGAAGAAGTGCATGTAGCTCAACCTAAGGGTTTTGTTGATCCACATAATCCTAATCATGTGTTTCATTTGAAAAATGCTCTATATGGTTTGAAACAAGTTCCTAGAGCATGGTATGAAAAATTGACTTCTTATCTGTTGCATAAGGACTTTAGGAGAGGGGGAGCTAATAAAACTTTGTTCATAATTAGGAAAGGGAAAAACATGCTTGTTGCTCAAATCTATGTGGATGATATTATTTTGGTTCTACTTCTGATAACCTTGTTCATGAGTTTGCTAAAGATATGAGTAATACTTTTGAGATGAGCATGGTTGGTGAACTAACATTTTTTCTTGGACTCCAGGTGAAGCAATTTGATGATAAAATTTTTATATCTCAAACTAAGTATGCAAAGGAGTTAGTCAAAAAATTTTGTTTGGAAGGTTCCAAACATGTGCAAACTCTTATGAGTACTTCTTCCAAGTGGAAAAGAATTTGATTCTAAGAGAGTTGATCCTTCATTATATAGGAGTATAATTGGCAGCATGTTGTATTTGACAGCAAGTAGGTCTGACATTGCATTTAGTGTAGTAGTGTGTGCTAGGTATCAAGGTGATCCTAGAGAACAACATCTCATTGCAGTCAAACGCATTATTATATCTGTCAATAATTTTTTGAATTATGGATTACGTTTTTCTATAGAGTCTAATTTTGAGATTGCAAGTTACACTGATGCCTATTGGGCTGGTAACAAGGATCATAGGAAAAGTACTTTAGGTGGTTGTTTTTATGTTGGTACTAATCTCGTTTCATGGTACAGTAAGAAGCAAAATTGTATACCTTATCATCTTGTCAAGCTGAGTATATTGCTGCTGAAAGTTGTTGCACACAACTACTTTGGATGAAGCAGATGCTACTGGATTATAAAATTGAATAAGGTACAATGTCTATCTTTTGTGATAACAATAATACAATTAATATCTCAAAGAATCCAGTTTTGCATTCTAGGACAAAACACATTGACATTCGACATCATTTTATTAAGGAATTAGTTGAACAAAATATCGTGTATTTGGAGAAAGTGCATACTGATAATAATTTGTCTGATATTTTCACAAAGCCTTTAGATGCTTCTAGGTTTCATCGCCTTAGGAAATCTATAAGCATTCGTTGTTTTGATTAGATTGCATAACATTGACATAATCTAGAAAGGAACTTCATATTCATCTTATGAGTCTAGATTATGTATTGAACCTTGTAATTTTAGGTTTTATTTTTATTTTTATTTTTATTTTTTTTCTGAAGTCGAACAAATCATATTAAGACAAGTATATTGAACACAATGAAGTTAATGACACTTAGATTACATGTGTAAGACATATTATGGCTAAAGTTGAAGATTTTGGTTTTGCTTACTTATTTTGTTTAGTAAATGAATCATGATGAGTACATTTACTATATTATTTTTATGTCATTGTTTTGGTCAAAGATATTTTTGATGTGATAGAGTATTATCTTGGGAATTAAATGTTCAATATTGTGCTAAAGACCAAAAGGAGTGATGAGTGAAAAAATATATGAATAGCTAGAAAAGAAAAGAATAAAAAACAAGATAAAAATTTGTTGTTGAGC
The DNA here is from genome assembly GCA_026545225.1 of Cornus controversa. Lineage (NCBI taxonomy): Eukaryota > Viridiplantae > Streptophyta > Magnoliopsida > Cornales > Cornaceae > Cornus > Cornus controversa. The sequence continues at coordinate 56,581,119 of CM048845.1, forward strand.
ATATTCTTATGGAAAAAGGCTACCTTCGGGATTTGTTCGAAACTATCACTACAACATAAATCTCCAATAAGATATTTTTTGAAAAGAGTTGTTTTGAGAAAATAGTTGGCTACCTGTAAGAGTGAAAACCACCAAATATGTATGTGCGAGGAACTATAAAAGAAAATTTGAAAGTCTGTTCACATGTTTGATTTCTGAGTGAGTGTTTTGTCATTGAAATATTGTCTAAAAATCTGAACAATTGACAAAAAGAATATTTTGGCTTATGAAAATTTATGGTGATTTACTACACTTACTAAGTGTATGAAACTAATTGATTAAGTTTTGGTTTTAGTTTGTTGTGTTCATATAGTCTTGTGAAATCAATACTTTCTATTGTTTACATATACAAGTTCTATATACTTGTTTGTTTCCTCTTTATTATTTTTTTTCTTTCTTTTGCGTCTCTTGTCAATTTGTGACAAAAAGGGGAAGAGATTTATTGGAGAGATTTCTTAGTTTATTGGAGAGGCTTTGTGACTTTCAGGGAGAGAGTTGTCTAGTCATTTATCATTAAGGGGTAGATAAGTTGTTTGAAGGAAAGCATTACATATGCATTGGCATTACATGTTTACTTTGTTTCTTGCTTATGTTTACGCTTATTTATTTTTATTAAGCTTTCACGAAGGTATCTTTGAGTGTTGTTTTGCAAAGTATCGAGATTCATCATATTTGTTGAATATAAGTGTTCTTCATATTTGCCACAAGCTCAAGATCAGAGTGACTGCTCAATTTGGTTCAGATATATTTTTATTTTTTTTACAACATTGTAATTTATCTTTACTGCTGCAGGGTAGATTACATATTGTCTAGGTTGGTTTTGTCACGAAATTGCTAAAGGGTGAGATTGTGAGATATATAATTGTAATTGACAAATTTCGGTGTCAAGACTTGTTGATCGAGTTGTAACTTTTGTTTAATTTTGTGTCTCGATCTTCAGAGCTGAACGGAAGGTATCTCGATACCGTGGAGTTGATGAGGACATCACTTAGAATAGGTATGTAAGTGAGGACACTATGTTTTGAAGTTTGGTGGGCTTAGGACTTAGAAAATATACTTTAAATGTAAAAATTAAATTTCTTCAAAGTCCCACTGGTCCCCATATATGGGGACTGATCCAACTTCTCTTTAGACTATTGAAATTCTACATATTTGAAAAGTCCCACCGGTCCCCAAAATTTAGGACAGGTTCGACTTTTTTTAGGACATTGAAATTTCTAAATGTCTGCAAAAGTCCTATCGGCCCCCAATTTCTTTTTTGATCCGAATTGCTTTCTTAGTCAACCCAAACTTCTCTAAAACTTTCCTTAGGTGTTTTAAACTTATTTTCCAAGTAGACTAAGGATTCTAAATCTTATAAATACCTCTTTATACTTCAATCAAAAGAGGGGAGATGAGAGACTCAATGAATTAATTGTTAGAGACAGGAATATATTTCGGAAGCTAAAAGAGAGAATTATGAGATAAAATCTTCAATGATTTTTATTTTTGAGAGTACACACCCATGGAATGTTTAAGTTGTGATATTTTTATTCATCTGATCAACGAAATCTTCAAGACATCATCAGTTTACACAGTTTGATCAAGAGCAGCAGAGGTGATTCCTTGAAACTATAAGATTTTATCCGAAGAGGAAGAGAAACGATCATTACGAAGGGAACGAAATACTTGCTGAGTATTTTTGTTCTTTCAGCTACCCTTCTAGAAGAATTGTGACGTTAGTCAGAAGTTTGCAGCAGTTGGACGTGTTGTCGCAATTGTAAGCCTGAGGTGTTTCACATCAAGTTCTTGTCAGAGTGGAGTGGGTGTGAGTCTGGGACAGAGTCTAATGTACTTTGTTTTGAGATAGTGGATTTGTTTCTCTAGGGTTTTCTGCCTCACCCCCGTGATTTTTTCCGCCCTGGGTTTGCACGTAAAATTCCTGGTGTCATATCTAACTTTTCTTTACTTGCTCTATTTATTTTATGTTTGATTTGGATGCTTAATTGATAATAATTGTGGGTAATTAATCAATCATAAAAATTGGGCTAGTAGACCTATTCACCCCCCTCTAGGTCTAAGGATTAACATCTTACTCTAAATTAACTGAACCGTTTTCGTACCGCGTAACTCACATAAGAACTCGTTTCGATGAATCGCCCCTTCTCTCCCTTTTCTCTTGCATTTACGCTCTTTCGATCTCTGTATGTGTAAACAACAGAAACCCTAACCCCCTTTTTTCTTTCTTTTATTTTAATTTTTTTTCTAGAAAACTAAAATAAAAATTCCTAAATAATTATATTAATAAATATAAAATACTTAGCCCACCTATAAATAAAATATATATATCTAGCCCAACCCAGCAGTCTAGCCGAACCTGATAAAAATTAAAAATTAAAGAACATGCAGCCCAAAAATTCATATATTTTATTAAAAGAAAATTTTCATTTAAAACAAATATTTCACACGCAATTAAAATTAATCAACACTTAGCAACAATTCAAACATCCATATTAAACAAATAAAATAGGCATTGACAAAATTTTAACTAAAATCATTTAAATAATTAAAACCCAACTAAATAATAATAAATAAATAAAAACTCAATTAAATAATTGGAACCCAATTTACAGATCCTCAAAATTTACGAGGTATTACACTTTTTTTTTTCTTTTCGAAATTGAGTATTTAAAAACTCTCTTTTGAATGAGATAAATTTTAGTTTAAGATTACAATTTTACATTAAGTCATGTATTCTAAATTGAGAGGTTCATGAGTGTGAACCGGTTAAATTATTTCCTAATCCATCTTTTTCCTTCGCTCTTCACCAAGTAAGGGAAATTAGGGTGTGACAATAACCTACCTCTACCTATAAACTCCCTCATGAGGCTGTAGTAAACCTTGTAGACGGGTGTGAGTGGGCGGGTGCAAAGATAGACACTGGGCTGAGCTACCACACTGACAGGGTACAGGGTGCTCAATCCCACATCGCCTGGGTGTGGAAAAGGGGATGTGCTTATATGTAGTATGTTCTCTTCAAATGGTATGAGGCATTTTGGGGTAAAATCCAAGACCAAAACCGTGCGGGCTCAGGCCCAAAGCGGACAATATCATACCATGTGTTGGAGCGGAGTATTACAGTTGCTATCAGAGCCTAAACCCAGCTGGAAGTGTGCCGACGAGGACGTCGGGCTTCGTAGGGGGGTGGATTGTAGTAACCCTTGTGGACGGGTGTGAGTGGGCAGGTGCAAAGATAGACATTGGGTTGAGCTACCACACTGACAGGGTACAGGGTGCTCAATCCCACATCGCCTAGGTGTGGAAAAGGGGATGTACTTATATGTAGTATGTTCTCTTCAAATGGTATGAGGCCTTTTGGGGTAAAACCCAAGACCAAAACCGTGCGGGCTCAGACCCAAAGCGGACAATATCATACCATGTGTTGGAGCGGGGTATTATGAAGACTATATTTCTTAATCTTATAAGTCTCAACCCATAACCTAGGTACCTATTTATAGAGTCCCAAAACCAATTCCTTAATGAATAAGTATTACAATTCCTTGGAGCTCAAAATTTGTGTAACAAGATAAAAAATTGTAACAAAATACAACTCTTAAATCAAAACCTAATTTGTCTTGGAATTTGAGACACAATTTCTAACAATCTCCACCTTGGCTTAAATTCTACCAGCTCAATCATTGTTTCCCACAACAATTGAGTGAGATAACTCATATAGCTTCAAACTTACACAACTCTGATTGTCTTTATTGTACGCTACTTGGTCAGTCAAACTTATAAAAACTTATAAGGATCCACCTTTATAAGTCGAGCTCTTAGTTTTGTAACTTATCACGATTAATTAATAATCATCATGATCAAACAAGCAGATTGATTGACTCCATTTAAAACTGAAATTTGTTGTAGCACATGTTAAGACTCATATTTTTTGAATCTCTTTCAAATAAAGGCTAAAATTTCAAAATAGACATTCGACTCTAATACCTCTTGTTAGGACAACGAAAGTGCATGAACATCGAGATATAATGAAGATAAAACATTCACTTACTAAACACAAGATATAATATGGTTCGCCCAAAACCGACCTACAACCACGGATGAGAAGAGATTTTGCTATAATTATGTAGAGGTATTACAAAAGTAGAGTAAAAACACTATGTACAAAAGTAGACTCTCTTTCGCCACTGGTGTTCTTCCTACTCTACCAACCCATAAACTACATCTACTCGTCAACTCTCTCATGAGGCTACATCTCTCAATCTCACAAGTCTCTGCCTATAACCTAAACTCAATTCTTTATTGGACAACGATTACAAATCCTTGGAACCTAAGACTTGTCTACCAAGATAGAAATTCGTAACAAAATAAAACTCTAAAATAGAAACCTAATTAGATTAGGAATTTGAGAACAATTCCTAACAAATTTAGGTCCTAAAAACCAATTAAAGCATTTGTTTAAGAGAGTCCTAGCACAAACAAGATTCAACAGGTTCAATCGATCAAGGTATTTATCGAGACCTTTCATAGAATTGTCAATCAATTGACATATTGATCGATGCATACTGGAAAATTTTCTTGGGTAACATCTCGATTGATCAAGGCATACTGGAAAGCTATCGATTGAATGATCATTCAGACGAGACTTACTATTTCTAAAATTTAACTCCTGTTCTATAAAACATAATTTTATAATGTTTTGAAAAAAACATTTAATCAAAAACCATTTTCAAAACATTTTAAACCCCAACCAAAAATAAATTAGGTTCAACTAAGGTCAAGTCTAGCCCAATTACCTTTAACCTAAATGTGTGAGTGAATATCCATCATCCTTGTATTCCGGTATCCGCTGTGTCTTTCAACTAATGCTCTTCATCTTCTCAACCACGCTTTGACACTCTTGATTTACAAGTATGTTTTGATGAGGAATATGCCAACACATAACTCAATTTCCTTACATAAATAGGTTGGTAAAGGTTTAGGTAGTTTGGATTACCTTGTGAACCAGGTTTCGGACTTAAATAAAAGTTTAAAGAATGTTTGTAGTGGTTTTGGTTCTTAAAGGGTAATGTGAACGAATTGAGAAAAGATTGGACAATGACCTCAGTGCATCGATGCATCCAATTCAGTGCACTAGTACAGTAGACTAGTGAGCCTCATGCACCAGTAACCTTGATCAATGCACTAGTACATCAGAGGATAGTGAGCTCAATGCACCAGTACATCTAATTCTATGCACCATATATACATCGAGTCCCATTTTCAATTGGCAAAGACTTTAATTTAAATCTGAACTTTATTTTGTTTTTACAACCTAGGGTCTATATAAATCAATTGTCCTCATATTTGTAAGAGAGAGAGGAGTGAAAAACCAAGAGAACGAGGAGATCGATATCATTGGAATATCAAAAATTATAGTTTTTAAGATAGACTTCATTGTTTTCTTCAGTTGCATAGTGTGAGTTTGTTCTAGAACCACTATAATCATTTCTCATTGAGAGCCAAGGGACTTCATCAATTAGGAGAAGGACCATTTTGGGTTAAACAATTGTGTTTGTAGTCATCGACTGGAACAACAAAGATTGTGGAAGTAAGTTGTGGTTGGCAATTACTGGGCTTGTCATAACTATTGTTTTGAGTGATGTAACCAGGTTTAGGTCTGTGACACTTATTTCCTAGATCTTGGCAAATAATATTTACACCCATTGGCTGAGTCCAAGTTAGGGTGTAATTTTTTTTTTTAATATAGTGAATTGCTTTGCTCCGGATTAAGTTTTTCTTTATTTTTACACTGTCTACATGGAAACTGATACTCGACCTTACTTTGAAAGGTGAAAAAGTACAACTATGTAATTAAATGGTTGCATGATTGATCAACACTTAATCACATAATTTTTCCTAAAACTAATTACTTCGGCAGTCCCTCACACTCCTCTCCGTTTGATTATTTTTGTTGAAGATATGGTGTCGGGATCGGGTTTGCCTTACTGTTCACTTTTGTTGTGTTTCGCTGCAAAGATTCCGGTGAACTTTCTCTGCCGAATCGCTGTTCACTTTTGTGTTTGGTGGCAAAGATTCCAGTGAACTTTCTCTGTTGAATTGTCCAGACCTTGCTCCACCGTGTCCGGCACAATTCTCTCCTATCTGTTGTTTATTTTGTTGTAAGTGGCTATATATACTCGTAAATTTTCTCTTGTTTCATCTAACTTCCATCAAGACTGTCAATTATAAAATGATATATTTGAGGAAATTAACTAACAACAGTAATTAGAAATCTTACAAAAAAACCACATAATCAATTAAAAAGGGCTCATTTTCTTCTAACTGAGGTGATTATCATTCAATTGTGATGACAAATATTCATGTAGTTGTTACATTGTCATTTTAGAGGGCATTTTCATGCTTATGAACATGAATACTTCATGAATGGATCCTGCTACCCTTACATGCATAAAGAATGTTTGAAAAAATGGACTTGTTTCTTCATTAATTTGTGAATTTCTTCACTTATAAGATGTTGGATTTTATTTTATGGGTGCAACAGTCTCTAAATTTTTTCCACTATTTGAATGATTCATCTAACTTTATTATTGTGAATCATAAAATGATATATTGGAGGAAACTAATATCAATCATTAACATCCTTGCAAAAAGGAGTTTTTTCTAATGGAAATCAATTCTATTTTTTTTTATTTTAAAATTTTGAAACCTTAGCACTCTATTCTATATCTAATTTCTATAAACTCAAATAAACAGAATTCCCAAAAATAGCAGTTTAGTTATTAGCAACTCATATAAAAAGAAATGCGAAAATTAGCAGATTTTTGAAGAATTATTAGCACAATATTGTGTATCATATTGTTTTCTGAGGCAGAGGTGTTTGTTCGGCTGCGACGATTCGGCCGCGAAAGACAAATACAAATTGTTACCGTGATTGAAACAAGATGGCAAAAGAAGTTAAAAGGCGGTTAAAAATTTTTGAGTTCAAACGGAGATTTAGATAATTTTTGACTCACTGTGAAATCTAGTTGCAGAAATAATTAGTTATTCAAACAAAGCAGTTAAACTGTAACGGTTGCCAGCATTTTTCTCAGCTAAAACTGTGTCAAAAAATTAAACAAATAAACCTATTCACATCCTCTACCTTGTTGGAATTGTGTAATTCAACTATGAATTTTTTTATGTAACACGCTACTTAGATAAATGAATCTGATTGATTTAAACTTTTGCATATTATATTGGAAAAACCGTGGGGTAGAGTGATTAGAGATTTTACCTTTTTATAATGTCATCAATAAGAGTGGTTGAAAAATGAAAAACTTAACGACTTGGGACTATAGATTAACCGTTTATTTATATATATATATATATATATATATATATTTGGGTAAGGTAACTATCGTTTATTTAAATATCATCTTTAACAAAATATTTAGGAGTTTCTAGAACTCCGTGTTTTCCATCACAGTTTGATAGGAAAACATAGATCAATCTATAATCTAGAATTAAGAGCCGAGGGATGTCAAGTTTCTAGGCATTCACCCAAAAACGAAAGAAAGAAAGAAAAATTAAACTTTCTTATCTTTGTAGACACTTCAGTTAAACATGCACCAACTAAAATCTATCATTTGATTAAATGTAGAATCTTTTAAGAACTTTCATTACTTTTTTTTTTTCCATTGCATACAAAATCTGCAAAATTTAGTAGACAAAATATATAATATGTATATAGCAGACCCAAGTAGACAGAAAAAAGGTATATATAGAGATATCTATATATATATATATATATATATAACTAGTAAGAAGTGAACTTTTGTATAAGAATAAGCCAAAAAGCAAATTAAAGTGCAAAGGTTTTGCTTAGTATTAAATACAGATAAGAGCTCAATTATGAGTAGAGTAGTAAGGAACTTAACCAGAAGTGAAAATACAATTTCAATTTTACACAAGAGACACTCTATATATATATATATATAGTAGGATTTAAGCTAGCTTTTGAAGTATGAAGAGTGAAGTGAAAATACAATTACAATTTTACACAAGAAAGACTATATATGGTAGGATTTAAGCTTTTGCAGTATGAAGAGCTCTCATTCCTCTCTGGTAATAAACCCAGTGTGTGTCTGCATAATCTTTCACTTTCTTGAACAACCTTGGTGTTTCCTCATCAACCAAGCCATCTTCTGGTCCAATCTCTTTTCCTGCTTCAGGTGTGTAGAACATAGCTACAGATATCCTGTCCCTTTCTGAGTTACTCAGTACCCTGTGCACTGGGCTCTTGAATATTCCATTTGTCATTATCTGATGATGTAACAGAGTTCCACTTATAAGTTCTCTAATACTTATAATTTTTTATTATTAGAACTATTTTAAAAAATATTCTGTGATGCTATTTTAGGCTTATAGGTATGTCTCTAAACAGATTGGATTCGGACCGGATCGACCATAACTTATATTCTGTTTGATTAGGTAAAAGATTATCTGGTTTGAATTGCTAACAGGTTATCGTATCGAATGTTCCAATTTTTATCATAATTATCGGCTCAGATTTGGATCAAAAATTGATCCGTTGATAGGTGTAACTATAGAATTTAACGTTGATAAATATGGCACAAGTGTACATTAACTATAAACAAGGCCTTGACCAAAATAGCATTGTTTGGATCTCCTCCGCCAAATTTTAAAAATTTTGTGCTTAAACTAATTTGACTAAAGCTATATTTGAAAGCACTTAATCATAGCTTTGAAATTGAAATTAGATAAAATTTAGTCCAATACAATTCTAATTCAATGTGATAGGTTTCGGGTTCGAGACTTGGAAGCAGCCTCTTCAAAAATAGGACTAAGGCTAGTCGACATCTACCTCTCCTAGACCCCGCTCAAGTGAGAGCCTTGTGCACTGGGTACGACATTTTTTTTTTACAATTCTAATTCAATGTTATTACAAGCAACATAAGTCCAATTGTTCTTAAAAAAGCATTATTTAGCCACCAAGTCTGTGAAGAAATACTCTTTCCTTACAAATGATGTTGTCATAGTATTAATATGATGCATGTCATTTGTAATTTTTAAAAATTAAATAAAAAATTTGGAACCCATTTTTTTCTTGGATCAATTTGATCCCAAATCAGTTAATCCAATTTAATATGGTCCAATTATATTACACAAATCAATGAGCATACATACAGAGAAGTAGCAGATAAAGAAGAATAAATTTACCTCCATTTGATCACCCATGAGAATTAGGAGTGTGTTAGAAACTTTGGGGACAGTAAACCATTTGTCATTTTTAAGGATTTGAAGACCTTCTTCATCTTGCAAGATGACTGTGTATCCTGATCCATCTGCATGAGATTTTAAGCCAAGAACAAGATCAGGCCTCTGGCATTTAGAGTAGTAGTTAAACCTTGCTTGCAGTGGTCCTTCTTCACCAAACTGATTCAGAAAGCAATTCTCTTCCAGATTCAATGACTTTGCCATGGCTTTGGAAGTCACCTCTGTTATCTTTCTCATCTTCTCAGTGTATTCTTCTAACACCAGTCTGCATAAAATTACTTAGCCTATTTAGTTTACTTTTCTAAAAACCGTTCTCAAGTATTTTCAAAGAACTATAAAAGATCCGCTATCTAAATAAATCTTTTTTCTAAGTTTTTAAAAAATGACAACGGAACAAGTTTTTTTTTTGTACAATTTTCTGATTTTCAGTTATCTAAAAAAACAAATTGGTCTTAGAAAAGGAAACCAAACCAGCCCTTAGCTGCCTTGCTTAAGCTGTTTCGAGTTTCACTCTCAATTGGGTATATTGTTTAAGATTATTATAGTTGATGTTGTTGATAAACAATGGTAGTTTTGTTACAGAATAGAACTTGGTACCCAACAAAAGATTTTCACTCTATCCTCAAACATGTCAAGAGAAATAATATCGAAAGATTCCTTAAGATCAATGCACCTGAAAGAGCGTGGATTTTCTGGCCAGAGTTCGAGCTTTCTCCGATGTTCAGGATATGCGTCAAGAAAGAGGCGATCAGACCAGTCAAGGGACTGACCCTCCTCAGGAACAGGATCAGCCCCATACCCTTCAAATTCTGTCACAGTTTTGGAGTACTTATTTTTCTCTTCCATTGGCCGTCCAAAGAATTCCCTGCTGACTTGACAAATCTTATCTAGGAATCCATTTGAAATCCCATGACCTATTGCCTGCTCATGAACAATATTCACAGTTAAGACCATGGGGTTTGCCAAAACAACCTTATCAAAATGTAAATTTAAGTTCAAGATTCATTGGCTTCAGTCTAGATCATTTCTAGCTATCATGTTGTTTTACTAGTGTTGGAATTTAGATGAGTTGAATAGAGTACTTGGTGATAGATGAAATTAATTTGATCATATCACTTTTGTGTGTGTGTATATATATATATATATTATTTCCTTTTCTTTGCACCATCACTTTATGGTTTGTTTCTTAATGTTTCCAGTGAAACAAGTTATGTGACATCAGAAACACTACTAGTTCTTATATACAAATATATAAAAGCTTTTGAGTTTGTACCTGAAAGCAGCCCCATGAGCACAACGCGGATTTAAGTTTCTGCAGCTGATCCTCATACTCTTTGGTGGATGGTGTTGAACATGAGAGGAGACTCAGATCGATGATGGGAATTGGAGATATGGGAGAAGAATCATCTGCAATGGTATCGCCGTATCTGCAAATATACGGAGCTGGTGGCTCCTCCCCATTGAGGACCATTTCTTGGACACGCTTTGATAGCAATACCTCCGCGGAGGGAGTGGAAACTCCGGCCATGTTGTCTGCTAAAATTCAGGCTGTAAAGATGAAACTCTTGAGGCAAATAGCCAAGATATATGACACTGTTACTAATACTAGCTGGCTAATATTGGTGACTTGTGACAAGTCCATGATGGGAACATTTTTGGAATCTCCTTTTTTGCTTCTGTCCAAAATATGTCACTCCATCGATGGGGGACTATACACCTGATAACTGATGGATTTGAAATTTCATATAATAATTTTGCCGTGAAGATTCAAATAGACACAAGATTTTGCTATACGGTTACATAGGTTTGGTAGGGGCATTGAATAAGTTTCAACACAACAAGGTCGCATGTGGCAGCAAGTTCAATACATTCAATCATTTAAGAATTAACACTAGAGAGAGCACATCTATAACTTACTGCCACTTGATTTATTTAAGTTTTATTAACTAATTACAACATGTGTGTGTCTATATATATATATATATAAGAAAAACTGGGCAAGAATCAACTTGCTTGAATTCTTGAATCCTTTATTCTTCTCTTCTTTTACTCTCTTTTTTTTCTTCTTCTCTCTCAAGCCTCGCGGATGGTTCTCTCTCTCTTTTTCTTTTATTTCTCCTCTCTATGACTTGACTACATGGTTGTCAAAATCCCGGTTCGAATTGTAGAATCCTACGATTTAAAATCAACAAAACGTTTCAAATCGCACCTAAATCTTTTTTGGAGTAGAATCAGTAAAATCTCATGTAGAATCCTTCGATTATATGCAATTTTACCTATTCCACACAATAAGCAATTTGGGCCAAAAACTTGAATAAGTTATTTGAGTTTTGTGTAGTTACTTAGGACCACAACTTAAATAAGTTACGAAACCCAACCATTTTGGGCTCAATTTAATTACAAAAGACAAAAAGAAAAATAAACATTTTAAAATTAAATTTACTAAAGTATTAAAAATAAAATATGATCCGGGATTCTAGAGCTCAAAGCTTCTTCTCTTCTTCACTTTCTCTCTTTTTCTTCTACGACTCTACCAAACTCCAGCAATCAACCAACACGACCTCGTCAAGTCTCTTCAGCTAGCTCCAGCCACTAGCTTATCCGGCAAGCTCCTTTTCTAAGTCAAAGATACATATCTTCTCCAGACTCCATCCATTACACTCTATTTTTTCTTCTCTCTCTTCTTAACCAATAACCTGTAATACCCCGTAAATTTTGAGGCTATTTAAATTAGGTGTTTCAGTTATTTAATTATTTATTTTGGTGAGTGTCTTAGATGCTAAATGCTCTGTGTTTAAATTGCACTAATTGTTTTAATGGTTTATTTAGTGTTTTAAATGCTAAGTTGTTTATTTGTTTGAATTGTGTATTGAGTGTTTTAAAATGTTAAATGCTTTAGGTTTTATTTTATTTTATTTTTAGGTTGGACCATACTTTTGAATTTTCTTTTATTTTTATTATTTTTCAATCTTGGCTAGGGAGAGTTGGGCTAGACTTTTGAGTTGAGCTACATATATATATTTATATATATATATATATATATATATATATATGGGCTAAATATACTTATATTTATTATCTTAATTATTTAGGAAGTATTTTAGTTTTCTAGAAAGAAAATAAAATAAGAGAAAAAGAAATTAGGGTTGAGTAGCTCCTACGCACAAAGGGTTTCTACGCACAGACAGAGAGAAAACGATAGACACCAAAAAAAGGGAAAGAATGTGATTTTGTTCAAAATCATAAGGCAAGTTCAATCTATTCACTTCCCCTTCGAACTTCTAAACATAGATAAATATTTGTATTGCTTGATTATTACGTATATACATGTATATAACTATGTGATAGTATGATTATGCATGCTAAGGAATTTTCCTTTATTAAACATGAATAATCTGTGGATTTGGTTCAGCGATGGTGTAAAATTTCATATGTATATACGTGTATATATGAGTATATAGGCATGTGTGTGTGTGTGTGTGTGTATATATATATATATATATATAAACATGAAATTAGTGTTGAATGTTAATGCCATTTTTGAAGGATTGTGTTCCAATTAAATCGTTGATCTTGCTCTCCCGAATAGTCCCTGTAAGTTTGGTAGTGAATCGTTGGGTAGTTTGACGGGAATTTGAGTTTGAAATTTAAGAACCCTAAAACTTGCTATGAATGGTGATGATTTTGGTACCAATGCGTAGCTTAGACTGAGGGGAGTTGAATGGTATATTCAAACTTGGAATTTGGTGGTCGGAAGTGGCCGAAAAAGGGGCTGGAATATGGATAGTCTTGGTTGATACGCAACTGTTACGGAGAAAAAAAAAAAGGAGGGTAGAAAGGGAACAGGGCCGCACCACGCGCCGACGCGTGCTGCCAACACGTGGGCCCTGTTCCGGCCACCAACGGGGACCTGAAAAATTTCCATCCAGTCCCACTCGTCGAGCCCAACCACTGGGCCCAGTCTGGAATATTTTAGTATTTTTTTAAAATTTTAAATCATTTTCAAATGTAAAAAATTAGGAAAAATATTTTAAATTATTGAAAAATTTATGAAAATTTTAATAAAACTTTTAAAGACAGATTATGCATAGAAACCTAGGTTAGAGCTAGGTTTAGAGATACTTGATATTTAAATGGAAGTGTAGGCTTTAGTGTTTAATTAATTGTTTAATTTTCCTTTAATTGTTTCTTTGTTTTCTTAAATGCTCTCGATTAATTATATAATGTTAAGATCAGTTTATGGGATTATGTTAAACTCAGTTACTTTCATGGTATGGTGTGTCTTTTTTAATTGTTTAATTAATAAATGTGACAATAGGATTTTCATAATTTTAATTAGCATGTTTTTAAGTGTGTTAGGTTATTATTTAAAACTAATATGGAGGCATGTCATGATTGCCTAATACCTAATAAGGTATCTATACATTATATTTTTCGGCATGTTAGGATTGCCAGACATGACTGGATTGCCTAATACCTAGTAAAGTATCTATACATTATATTTTTCGGCATGTTAGGATTGCCAGACATGTCTGGATTGCCTAATACCTAATAAGGTATCTATACATTATATTTTTTGGCATGTCAAGATTGCCTAATACCAATTAAGGTATCTATAAATTATATTTTTCGGCATGTCAGGATTGTTAGACATGTTGCCTAATACCTAATAAGGTATCTATACATTATATTTTTTGGCATGTCAGGATTGTCAAACATGTTAGGATTGCTTAATACTTAATAAGGTATCTATACATTATATTTTGAGGCATGTTAGGATTGCATAATACCTAATAAGGTATCTATACATTATATTTGGGCATGTCAGGATTGGCTAACACCTAATAAGGTATCTTTACATTATATTTAAGGCATGTCAGGATTGTCTAATATCTAATAAGAAAATTACTCGATATGTATTCGGGCATGTTAGGATTACCTCTTCTATAAACTTAAAACTAGTTTGCACTTGCATTGTGATAACAGATGGGTTAGTGTAATGTGTGGGGCTATTCTATTCTTGGGTCTCAGGTTTAATTGTTGATATGTTTATGAGTTGGTGGGTTATATTCAATTGTATGTAAACATAAGTTTGGTGTTTTGTGAAAGGATTATTGGTGGAGGCAGGTTAGGTTGCTTATTACGTAGTAAGGCATTTGTAAAATATGGAGGAAGGCATTGATCGGCGTTGAATGTTACGCATTCTAGCCTCTTAATTTGCATATTTTATTCTCCTAGTGATATGTTATATGTGATGTTACTCTGTTTTTGTATTTTCTGTCTTTTTCAGGGCCTTAATGATTATTTCAGATAAAACGATGATTTTGGGCTTTTAAAGTTGATATCCAAGAAGGTTATATGAAGTCTACATCTAATGGGTCCATTCAACTCTATATTTCAACTCAAATCAGCCCAAGGAAGAGGTTCAAGAGAATTATAACTGCTTAAGGAGGTTACAGGCCTGAAGCCCAATTCTGCCCTTAATCCAGTTTTAATCCCGTTTTGGAAAGGGAATTCAAAAGATTATTTCTGAGCGTCAATTTGACTTAATTCTCGCGTGGGTTGAATGAAATTCGATTCTGGACACTTTTATTTCACGTAAATTTCGTCAATCGGACTTCTACTGGGTCAAACTTGGGCCGAAAGTCAGCAGAAAAATCTACCTATTTAGGGCTGCGGGGAAACCCTAATTATCTCCTAATTGGATTAGGACTTTATCTCCTAATTAGATTAGGACTTTATGTATTCTCTTGGGATATAAAGAGGTGAATTGGAGGATGTTTTGAGGGGAGATAAGAAGTGGAGGCCAGCGCAGAGAAGACAGAGACAATCCGGGTTTTATTTATTCATTATGTCTTTTATTATTTTGTTATCTTCTTCTTCTACCATGTGTAACTAAACTCCTCAACTAGGGTTGAGGAGGAAACCTCCATTAATGAAGTGAAGTTCTTTTCTTCATTAATTGATTCCCATGTGTATGATTTAATTGCTTATGATTTTCGCTTCTTGTGATTAATTATTTTATAGTTCTTTCACCATCTATATCATGTATATGTGGTAGTTAGAAAGTATTATAATTAATCTAAGCTTGGGTTTGTATTTCTTAAAAGTGATAATCTTTGATCTTATGTTTTTCAATAAATTGGATACATAAGATGGTTAGAATTTTACACTAGTGAAGCGAAGGAAAATCTACCTTTTTATATATTTTTCATAGTGCTTTATTGTTAAATTTTGAGTGAGCAATAGATTGATTTCTTGATTGCTACTCTAAATTTGGGATTAATAAATAAATATTAGAAGTTTCATGGATTTAATGGTGGTGGAGTTATTTTCTCTATTTGATTTCAATTGTGTTATTTTATTTGCTTGTTAGTTTAATCTTTCAAATCAATCAACTTTTTGTTTAAACTAGATTAGTTTTAAATTAATTTGAATTTGTATTAGTTTTTCTTCTCAAAGCATTCCCTTGGGTTCGACCTCGTTCTTGCCGATCTATACTTCAATAGATTCGTACACTTGCGAGTTATTTAACAATTTTAAAACAACATCAAGTTTTTTGGCGCCGTTGCCGGGGAATCTCAAACAAGAACTAATCAAATTTCGATTGATTTAATTCTTCTACTAGTTATAATTTAGTTTTTTTTTTCTTTTCTTTCTTTTTTTTATTATTATCAAAAAGAAAAAAAATCTTTCTAATTTTATTTTTTTTTATTAGTCCATTGTTCTAGGTTTAATTTTAGTTTTATTTTATTATTACTGTTTTACCTGATACTTCTTGAATTCTATAGGTGGTATTGTTGAAAATTGTCTTTTTTCGCATGTTCTTGGGCACTACTTTGGAATCCAAGTAAATACAATTTTTTTTCCTTCCGTTTATTTATTTATTTTTTCTTTTCTTAGATTAGGAAAATATAGATTTTTGTTTTAGGTTAATAACTTGTGCATGAGAACTGTAGGATAGAATAACTTAGAAATAACCCTAGGGTCACACTTTCTTCAAGTTTATTTTATTTTATTTGTTTTTTTTTCTCTATTTAAAAAAAAAGAAAAAGAAAGATCACACACTCACTCACTTTTCATTTTATTTTTGTTTTTATGGTGTGTTTTGTTTGTGCATTTTAATTTAGCATTCTTGCATTAAAATTTTAGTAAGGGCACGAACCCCCAACAAGATAAGGATTAGATTTCATCACCAATTCCTTGCCCAACTAGGTTAAAAATCTCCTTGCATTTGTCTATCCCAAGCCAAATTTAGTTTAAATTTAAAATCATGTAGACATTGACCATAGGAGTTCATATACCTTATAGGACCCTCTTGGACAGAGTTAACTTTTGGTAACTCCAGTGAGCACCTTCCAACTTCACAATGTCTAGGAAAGTTCTGAGGAGATTGGTTTTTAAGTGAGACCGTTTGTGACCCCTCCAATCTATCTTAGAAACTTTCCTGGTTGTATTGTTGGTGGGGCTTAACTGGTAATCCTTTAGTTCCTCTGAAAGGGAGTAAAAGTTGTCTAACTAGGTAAGAATTATTTTGGAACTAGTCCAGATAATTCTTTAGGAAAAAAATAATAAAAATTAAAAATTAAAATAGAAATCACTAACCTTGAATTAAATTTGAAAAAAAAAATAAAAATTTTGCTTGTTTATTTGGTTGGTGTTTTTGTGAGTCATTTTAGTGTATGTTAGGTCGTCGATCACTGAATCCAGAATTGTTTCCATTAGATCTTGAGATTGAGAGAACCTTTCAAGAGGGTGTGAAAAATTCTAGTGTTAGAGATCCTTCTTTGCCCAAGATGGCAGATCCTGTTGAAACTAAATCCCTTAAGGACTATTACACTCCCATGCATATTACAAACCCGTCTTGCATTGTGTTACCTGCTACCCAACAGGGACATTTTGAGATACGGGCGGCGGTAATTAATTTACTGCCCACTTTTAGAAGTCTTCGCTCTGATGATCCATACCTCCATGTCAAGGAATTTTTAGAGATTTGCTCCACACTACAATTTCAAAATATTTCTGTGGAGTCAATTAAATTGCGTTTATTTCCATTCTCTTTGAAAGAGAAAGCAAAATCTTGGTTATACTCACTCGAACCCGCATCTGTCAATTCATGGAATGGGTTATGCACCAAATTCCTTACCAAGTTCTTTCCCATGCACAAAACTAACTCTCTTCGTCGAAATATCATGCTATTTACTCAAAAAGAGGGTGAGGAGTTTTACATGTGTTGGGAAAAATTTAATGATCTTCTCCTTAAGTGTCCTTATCATGGTTTTGCCAAGTGGCAATTAGGTCAATTCTTTTACGAGGGGTTGTCACCCCATAATCGTCAACTAATTGAGTCACGAGGTAGGGTAGAATTCATGTCTAAGAATGAGGATGAAGCATGGAAATTTCTTGACGCGTTGTCAGAGAACTCTCAACAATGGGAGTACTCAGGGAGGGTTAAAAGGAGTAGTCTATCAATGCTCTCAGAACCCAAAAAAGGAGGAATTTATGAGGTCCGAGAGGAGACCGATTTGAGCACTAGGATAGCTAGTCTAACTAGGAAAGTAGATGCTATAGAGATGAGTAAAGGAAGTAATTCTTCTGTTCGTGCAGTTAATGAGATGTGTCAATTGTGTGGAAGTTCTTCTCATACGGCGCAAACTTGTCCATCTATTGCATCTTTTCATAAGTGTATAGCCGAACAAGCCAATGCACTTAATTCTTATAAGAAACCATTTGGCAGCCCCTATTCTGACACATACAATCCTAATTGGAGGAACCACCCTAATTTTTCTTGGAAGCAAGACCAACCTTCGAACAACCAAGGGGTGCAACCTATGCAACCCCAAGGGCAACCACAATTTTCGTATCCTTTCATGTCCCAAAATGCCCCTGTGTATGTTCCCCCACCTCAACAAAGACCAACTTTAGAGGATACTCTCCAACAGTTCATGCAACAGACCAGTCAGTCAATTTCTAAGTTAGAAACTCAAATAGGTTAATTAGCCACTGTTGTAGGAGAGAGGGAGAAGAGAAAGTTTCCTAGTCAACCTGTGCCGAACCCAAAGGGCCAGTTTCATATTAGTGATCAGTCCACTTCTAGTTCACATGAGCAGGTTCAGTCTATCACAACCCTAAGGTCAGGTAAACAAGTTGATAATGGAGTCCAAATGCCTATACATAATGAGAAAATTGAAAAGGACCATGTTAGCGGTTTAGGAAGGGAGGACAAAACTACATCTGAAGTTGAATCAGAAATTCAAGTCCCTAGTCTTGACCCACCATCTCAAATAAGTCCATCAGTTAGAAACTTTGTTCCTACTGCACCATATCCTCAAAGACTTCAAAAGTCTAAGAAGGGGAATCACTATAATGAGATTATGGAAGTGTTTAAGCAAGTCAAAATTAATATTCCATTTCTCGATACAATTCAACAGGTCCCCTCTTATGCAAAATTCTTAAAGGACTTGTGTACGGTTAAACGTGGCTTGCATGTGCACAAGAAACCTTCCTCACTGAGCAAGTTAGCTCAATCATCCAACATCGCACTCCACGTAAATTTAAGGATCCTAGATGTCCTACGATTTCATGTACCATAGGTGATAAAAAAATTGAGCAAGCTTTGCTTGACTTGGGTGCGAGTGTCAACTTGTTACCTTACTCTGTTTACGAGCAACTAAGTCTTGGTGAGTTGAAACCCACGCAGGTGGTACTCCAATTACCAGATCGTTCAATTAAGGTACCTCGTGGTGTTATTGAGGATGTGCTCCTTCAGGTTGATAAATTCTTCTTCCCTATAGACTTTATTGTCTTAGACACTCAACATGTAGCTAATCCTACTAGCCAGATTCCTGTCATCTTAGGTCGTCCATTCCTAGCCACTTCAAATGCTTTAATCAACTGTAGGAATGGTGTTGTGAAACTCTCTTTTGAAAATATGTTGGTTGAGCTTAATGTTTTTAATGTAAATCGACAACCACCAGACTCTAAGGATATTTGTGAGGTAAATTTAATAGAGAGTCTAGATCATGATACTTTTATTCATGCTAGTTATAAGGACCCTTTAGAGGCAAGCCTAACTAATTTTGGCTGTAATTTTGATATTGATAGTGCTTGTAAAGATGTGAATGCTTTATCGGATGTGAATGTTTCATTGAATTCAGTCTATTTTATCAACACCAAAAAATGGAAAGTCAAGATGGAAAGCCTAGGTATAGGTTGAGTTATAGTCCATTTTTATCATCATTGTACATTATTCATTTTAGGATTTCTAGGACTTGTGTCTTTTTATTTTTTAGTTTGTGTCAATTGTTTTTTTTTCTTCTTTCATTTTGTGTATTTAATTTAATTTTTTTTTTAAAAAGACAAAAAAAAATCATAATGGTCCGGTATAGCCTCCCATTCTCTGACTATGTATGTAGTACCAATTCTACAAGTTGTGATATGATTGATAAAGTTGATTATTTCCGTTTATTAAAGTCTGGTTTCGATACCCAATACTGTCGAGATTGCTTCAACCCAGTATGACTTTAATAAAGAAAGGTAACCCCTTTACACTCTATACGTTAGGGTGTCTGGATAATTAATATCTTATCACATATACACCTTAGAAAATTGGGACCCACCAGTTCAGAGAATGAGGAGAAGAGTATACCCGTGATTTTCACGTGAAAATTAGGTATTAAAAAAAAAAAACCTTTTTGTTTTTCCTTTCTGCTTCATATTCATCTATGTTATTTCACTTGGTCGTTGGAGTATAGTCGTTGTTTTGACAGGATGGAGCATCCAAGGTTGGGGGAGTGGCCTCATTACCTTCATGCTACTGGTTTGCTCCATTTTCTTGCCACTACTCCCATTTTCTGGTAATATTGTTCTAACCCTTCTCTATACTTCGATTGGGTGTACATTGAGGACAATGTACAGTTTAAGTTTGGGGGTAAGACGATACCTTTTATGTGCTTTATTGAAGTGGGGGAAATTTTTATGAAATTTTTCTATTTTTCTTGTTTTAGGACTTTTTGGTTATTTGATTTTCTTAGTTTTTTATTTATTTTCTTTTGTTTTATTTTTAGATAGGATGTTTTGACATTTTTTAACAGATTAATACTCTATGTAGGTGCTTAACTTGCAATTTTTGAGTATGTTTTAAATTTTTAGAAACTATGGTTTGAATTAGTGGTTTAAATCATTATTTGCATTGACATGCCTTGGGGTGATTGGTTTTAGTTTTCTCACATGCACAGGCACACTAGCATAATCTTATGGGGTATAAACTTTGGCTTTGAGTTGTTGGGTTAGATATACTTGATATTAATTGGTATCCCTTGAGAATTAGTACCGATGATGTAATTTACATGACTTCAATGAAAAAAAAAAAGAATATGTGATGAATAGAAAATCAATTTGATCCTTTTCATGAGTAACCGGGCCTCTATGCCTTAGGAAGCACGGAGTGTTCGCGTCAAAAGTGAAAGGGTGAGAAAAGATAAGCATTGGTTGTCTTGATTTGTAGCCTGACTGATTCGAGTAATTAGGTTATTCGGGGTGTCTTAACGCCTAGTGCCCTAAAGCCATCTGGTTTGGGAGTCACTGACTGAAAGCTTGCTACATGGATCATTCAGAAAGCTTGATAGATCAAGACATTGCACAACCAATAAAGCAATGAAAAAAAAATGAAAAAAAATATATGAAAAAGTCATGTATTCATGTCTGGAAGTATGATTTCAATAAGGGGAGCTAGTGAGTTGAAGGGGTATGTGTCTTAATATATTTAGAGCCGGGTTATGCTACATGAGATGATTACTAGTTCACTTTTCACGAGGGAGCTAGAATTGGTTACTTTGAGATATGTTGATGTGAATTATGCATGGGGACCATTACTTTGAATTATGAAATTTGAAAATTTGAAATTGTTCTTGAATGCAAGTTTGTAACTATATATTGTAATCTTCTTCTTGATTAATGTTTAAAAAAAAAAATTTGAATGTTTGTGTGTAGCATTTCTGGAAACCCTCATGAGTCTATAACTCGTCCACTAGGGGGAACATAGGGGTTCAAAGGCTTGTTGCATATGCTAAATGCAATCGTTTCTCCCACGAAAGAGGAGTTGGGTAGTTTAGTTTGTGTTTAGTTAGTTTCCTTTGTTTTAGTTTTATTTTGTTTTATTGCTAGGGGACTAGCAATATGTAAGTTTGGGAGTGTGATCGGCGTTGAATGTTACACATTCTAGCCTCTTAATTTGCATATTTTATTCTCTTAGTGATAGGTTATATGTGATTTTACTCTGTTTTTGTATTTTCTGTCTTTTTTAGGGCCTTAATGATTATTTCAGATAAAATAATGATTTTGGGCTTTTAAAGTTGATATCTAAGAAGGTTATATGAAGTCTACATCTAATGGATCCATTCAACTCTATATTTCAACTCAAATCAGCTCAAAGAAGAGGTTCAAGAGAATTATAACTGCTTAAGGAGGTTACGGGCCTGAAGCCCAATTCTGCACTTAATCCAATTTTAATCTCATTTTGGAAAATGAATTGAAAAAATTATTTCTGAGCGTCAATTTGACTTAATTCTCGCGTGGGTTGAATGAAATTCGATTCTGGACACTTTTGTATTTCACGTAAATTTTATGAATCGGACTTCTACTAGGTCAAAACTCTGGCCGAAAGTCAGCAGAAAAATCTACCTATTTAGGGCTGCGGGAAAACCCTAATTATCTCCTAATTGGATTAGGACTTTATCTCCTAATTGGATTAGGACTTTATGTATTCTCTTGGGATATAAAGAGGTGAATTGGAGGCTGTTTTGAGGGGAGAAAAGAAGTGGAGGCCAGGGCAGAGAAGACAGAGACAATCCGAGTTTTATTTATTCATTATGTCTTTTATTATTTTGTTATCTTCTTCTTTTACCATGTGTAACTAAACTCCTCAACTAGGGTTGAGGAGGAAACCTCCATTAATGAAGTGAAGTTCTTTTCTTCATTAATTGATTCTCATGTGTATGATTTAATTGCTTATGATTTTCGCTTCTTGTGATTAATTATTTTATAGTTCTTTCACCATCTATATCATGTATATGTGGTAGTTAGAAAGTATTATAATTTAATCTAAGCTTGGGTTTGTATTTCTTAAAAGTGATAATCTTTGATCTTATGTTTTTCAATAAATTGGATACATAAGATGCTTAGAATTTTACACTAGTGAAACGAAGGAAAATCTACCTTTTTATATATTTTTCATAGTGCTTTATTGTTAAATCTTGAGTGAGCAATAGATTGATTTCTTGATTGCTACTCTAAATTTGGGATTAATAAATGAATATTAGAAGTTTCATGGATTTAATGGTGGTGGAATCGAAAACCTTAGTTATTTTCTCTATTTGATTTCAATTGTGTTATTTTATTTGCTTGTTAGTTTAATCTTTCAAATCAATCAACTTTTTGTTTAAACTAGATTAGTTTTAAATTAATTTGAATTTGTATTAGTTTTTCTTCTCAAAGCATTCCCTTGGGTTCGACCTCGTTCTTGCCGATCTATACTTCAATAGATTCGTACACTTGCGAGTTATTTAACAATTTTAAAACAACATCAGGCATGTTAAGATTGCCTAGAATCTAATTAAAAAACTTAGTGTGTTCAGGCATGTTAGGATTGCCTATGGTTTGAACTTAGAAATTTGTTCTACCTTTATTATGATAATGGATGGGTTGGTTCAGAACATAGTTTTAATTATTTCTGAGAGAGGAGATTAAATGACTAAATGGTATAATTGTATCCATATGTTTTTACTATCCTCATGTAGAGTGTATGTTTGTCAGTTCTCTGATTGGGTGGTAGTAGAGGGAACTTGCTTGTGGGTTTAACCCATTTTGTTGATATTTTATGTCCTAGGCAGTTTCCACCTCGAAGTTAGAGCGTGACAGTCATCTATTCCTTAACAGACTTCAGCGTACAAACTTAGATATTTTCATAAAGTATTTACTTTTATGATTTTTGGTTAAGGGGTCCTTGAGTTACGGGACTTCCAAGTTGTATCGTTCAGACTCGCATTATGTTTACTTAACATTATTATTTATTTCAGTTAAACTTTCCTTTCAGCTTTTATAATTTTTTTTCTTTTGTCCTTATATTCTATGCTTGATTGCTATTAGTTGTAAGTATCCCTTATTTATGTGTGAAACTGGCCACCTCCTGCGTGAAATTTGTAGGGAGTATTTCTTAACTGAACACTCTGTTATGTTTTAAAAAGAAATTATAAGCAATGAAAAAATTGTCACTCATTGTGTTAGTGTGTATGGGTCGTGAATGGTGCAATGTAAGAAGTAAGAACATGATCAAGGTGCAAGGTAAGAAGTAAGAACATAATCAATCAACGGTGTATTCCAATTTCTATAATATTTTTACCATATTTAATTTTTATGTATATATTTAATATTTAATTTTTACCATATTTAATTTTTAGCCTTAATTATTCTAAAGGAGTACAAATTTTTAGTGTCGTTTATTTTTCATCTAAATAGTTGATTATTGTCTACGAAGTCCAGCGCCGACAATGAAACATGTATTTCTCTATACAAATAAGTCGCACATTAATATTGATGATACATATTTACTGAATTCCGAAACTTGACCACAAATTTAGTGATTCAAGAGCAATATATCTTTTAAATATTACAACAAAATAATAATGAGATATAAAGATGGATCCTTACATGATTGAGATATGCGACTAAAAAAATATAAATATAAATTGAACCAAAAAAAGAATGGCTATCTGAAAAGGTCAGTCTTAGATGTCTAAATTTATATATTTTTTCTAGATTGAATCAATATTTAAGTATTCGTTGCAGGGGATGGTTATGGAGAAAATTTAAGCTACATTCTCTTAGATATATGTTTCAATTTATCCCTAACTATATTTGGAGTGGTATTTTTATATATTTTTGTGTTTTGTGCTTATTGTTGTTATATTTTAGAGGCATTATTGTTTAAAAAGTAAGTTTGAATTGTTTTTCTATTAGTTTATAGAATCTTATGATTCACGATCCGATTTTATGATTCCGATTCTATGGAATCCCCACCGATCCTACATAGAATCCCGATCCTAACATTGGGCAGCTAAAGGAGGCTTTCTCAAAGCTTCTAAAGAAAGCTTTGGCCATATCTATATCATATATAATTTATCTAAATGAAACTTTTGAAACCTGAAGACTCCATTGTCTTCATTTCTTCCATATACTAAATATATATACACACAATGCACACAGGTATACACATAATCCACACATGTCACATGTTTACTGATTCCTTGTCTTTTCTCTACCTTTGACTTTTGTCACTGAAAGAGTAGAAATTTATGTATTGTAATATCTTATTCATCTCTCTTGGAGGTCAATATATAATACAATAATTATAATCAATTAACCTAAAATTAGGGATACAATAGATCAACCTAAACCAGTGATATAATCAATCAAATGCTAAACTAAAGGGATACAACCATAAACCAACCTAAAATTAGGGATACAATAGATCAACCTAAATTAGTGATATAATCAATTAAAGGTTAAACTAAAGGGATACAATTATAAATTATAGTAGAGATTTTAGGTTGGTTTAACATTCCCCTGCAAATCCGACGATCGAGGAGATACGAGATTTGACTGTAACAACTGATATCGAGATGTAGACAGGCCCTTGGTGAGAACATCAGCAAGCTGATCAGTAGAAGGAACAAACTAAACATGATGAGTACCAATAAGAATACGCTCCCATAAAAAGTGATAGTTAAGCTCAATGTGTTTGGTACGAGCATGGAAGACCGGATTAGACTCCATATAAGTTGTGCTAAGGTTATCACAAAACAAGGTAGTAGGTCTAGAGAGAGGGAACTGTAACTCATGGAGAAGTTGAGAAATCTAAGAAGTGTCAGCACAAACATAAGCAAGAGAGTGATACTCAGCTTTAGCAGATGAGTAATAAATTGTTTGTTGTTTCTTAGCACTCCAAGAGATAAGATTAGAGCCTAGAAACACATAAAAACCAGTAGTAGAGCGATGAGTATCAGGGCAACCAACCCAGACAGCATTGAAGTAAGCACAGAAAGTGAGTGGACTGGAAGACTGACAAAAATATAAACCAAATTCCAACGAACCCTTCAAATATCGAAGAATACGTTTAGCAACAATCAAATATGGAGATCGAGGAGCACTCATAAACTGTGCAACATGATGAACAACATCAGCAATGTCTACACGAGTGAAGGTGAGATATTAAAGGGAGCCAACAATTTGTCTGTACTCAGTGGAATCAGGTAATAGATCACCAGTCAGATGAGAAAGCTAGCCAGTGGCACAAACTGGACTGTTGCAAGGTTTCCAGTCAGTCATAAAGTGATGGCGAAGAACATCAACAGTATACTTGGACTGAAAGAGAAGAAGACCAGCAGTAGTAAAAGTGGCTTCAAGTCCCAAAAAGTAAAAAAGAGGACCAAGATCAGTGAGCTCAAACTCCTTACCAAGGGTAGCAACAAAGGTGTAGAGATTGGGTCCAATTTTGACCAATTTTCCTTTTTATTCATCATTTTTTCTATAAATGAATTTTAAATGATGTTTAACATATTTTTGAATATGAAAAACATGTTTGGAAACTTGTTTAGAGGTTCTGAAAAGTTTTGAGAGCGTTTAGGTAAATTTGAGAATTTTGGATCAACGGGGCCCAAAATGCAGGTCAGGTGAGACTGGGAATCTAGAAAATTTTCAAACAATAATTATTTTTGGTTTTAGACCAAATGAAATTTTTAATGAGTTAAAGAACTTATTTCGGAGCCATAGCCGGTTTCGAAATCAAAAATGGAGGTCGGGAGGTACATTAAGTGACTTAAAGGCAAAATAGTCATTTTGCACTTGGTGGGTTGTCAATACACATATATGTATATTGTTGGGAAGATTTGAGAGAGAGACAAGTCATCCATTGAAGCTCCTCTCAAGCTCTTCTTCTTCTTCTTCTTCTTCTTCATCTTCTTCTTTCATTTGAGGGCCTTAGAGTGAGATTTGGGGCTTACTCCAAGAGAGAGAGTTGTCCTGCTCTTCTTCCTCTTCAAGTTGGTGGATTCAAAGTCCCTCTTTAGAGACTTCCAAAAATTGAGGGTGGTCGGAGTTTGGATTCAGGCTTCATCCAAGAAGGAAAGGTTATTCTCCTTGTCCCAATCTACGATCCTCCAGAAAGAAAGTTCGATATGGCAAAGCTTGATATACATGGAATTCAAAGATAACCAACCATATATTTGAAGTGGTGAGAATATCCACAATGGGATGATCGTCAGAGATGCCTAATCATACCCCAAGTGTAGTGATCATTGGATTTACTCAATCACAAGTTCAAAGCTTATATAATGCCATAAATGTATAACCGTTGGAGTTACCCCATCATACGAGTGTCGTCAGATTTGACCAACACTTTGGTGTCGTCGGAGATGCCCAACACCACATGATCTTCGGAGTTGACCAATCATGTCTATGTATTAGATTATGACCAAATAAGATGTAAATATCTTATGCTTATGTGTTTTAACTATTAAGCATGTTGTATGGATTAAATATATACTTGTTGAGTTGCATTGAATTGGTTGACATAAGAATTTTATATATGTCATGTATGATGTGGTCGGAACTAAATTATATTGTAAGCTTAATTTTGCCCTTTTTATCAAAATATAATTTAACCACTCGCAAGAGCACGAATCTTTGTAGATAAGGTTCTATATAGAGGGTATCGATCCCACGAGGACTAGTCGTTAATTGTCATAAAGAAAGATTAATTCTACTTTAATTCTAAAAACAGGTTTTTGGTTTTGTGTTTAAAACTATTGCGTAAATGAAATGACGATAAAATTAAAGAGTAAAGTTGGGAGAGAGAACTAGGGTTGGTTTCCACCACTAGCCATTCACATGTTCATAAGTGTAGCAAGCATGGGATTCATTAATTAAATGCCTAACAATGTCATTAGGCTTGTGACCTCAATGACATATCAAAAGATCAATGTGTGTGCTAACCTATCATAATCCATCTTCAACAAGCATAGCTCTTCAACCTAACTAACTACCTAATTACTCTACTCTCTACGTAAACACTACATGCATCCAAACTACCTTGTCTTGGCATGGTCTATACAAACTAGCATCACACATTCATTTAAACACCATTATCTAGCCATCATTTGCACTTCTTGTGAAATATGCAAATGTTGTGCATTCAAGTGACAAAACCTACTCTAAGACAAGAATAAATTCCATATCAAATGAATATATATAAGAAATGTATTTGTGTACATAATCACTAGGCTAAATAATCAACATTTAATTACAAATCCCCAAGAGCTACAAAGATGAACAAGTTTACATGGCTAGGGGTTGAAACCAACACCCTAGTAGAAGAGTTAGTTGCTCATGGTTGCCTTGCACCCTTCCATTGATGAAGAGAATGAAGCTTCTTGGTCTGGTTCAGCTTTTCTCTTCCTCTCCCGAAGGTCTCTCCTCAAGTCTTCTGATGTGTATGTTGAGAGATATGAGATATGTGGCTTTTGGTGCTTTTTGTATGCTTTTTGGCTCCTTTGGGCCCACCATATATATATATATATCATTATATATATCTCTTGTATCAAGAAGGCCCCCAAAAGTCTTGTTCAAGTCAGACAATCCCCCTAAGTCGTGCAAAAAGGGGGATTTTGTTGCAAGTGGGAGAGCAGGTGAGCAAGTGGCCAAGTGGGCTCTGCAGCATTTCGATTGATCGAAATTGCATTTCGATTGATCGAGATTTCGATCAATCGAAATGAGATTTCGATCAATCAAAATCTCGATTGATCGAAATCCACATCTCGATTGATCGAGATGCCTTGGCAACATTTTCTGATTTCATCTTTTGACTGCAGAAAGCTTCCAACTTTGCTCCATTTACTCCAATACCTGCAAAACATCAAAAACACAAAAATACCGTAAACATATCTCGGTAAACGCAAAAACGGAACTAACATATGCAATAAAGATGGTTCAAATGCATAGAATTGAACACTTATCACACCCCCAAACTTACATATTGCTAGTCCCTTAGCAATACAATATTACAAAAATGAAATCAACTATCTTATACAAAATTTTAATCATGCTCAGTCATCAACTAGATAAAGGGCGCTCATCCATTCATTTCACAATTGGCAAATGCAACAAGTATTACAGAACTATGTGGTCATTAGCAAAAATGGACTTTCACAAGCTATAAATGAACGACAGTCCCCACATACTGGCCAGCCCGAACAACTATAACAGTTCCAACCCCAAAATCCTCTTTGAAAAGTGAACATGCATTCTAACGTGTGGCTTTTGTCATATTTGGAGAAGAAAACGAACAAATCTGTTTAACTCATTGAAAATGCTCAACACGGCTGTTTCATTATCACAAAACATTCATGATTGCTCATGTGCGGATGACCGTGCAATGCTTAGCTCTTTTAGCTTTCTTGTAAGCCCATGTAGCGGCATTGGGCCAATGACTCCCAAACCAATTGGTTTTAGGGCATTAGGTGAAGAAGCACCCCTCGGACTTAATAACCGAGCTTACAAGGCGATGAGCGTAAGCAAGCCACCCGCTTATTACTGCTCAACCTTACACACTTTTACACGAATATTTCCTGCTTTGAGGCATAGAAATCCGGTTTATTTAGTGAGAAGGCTTATTGCATATTTTTCTCTTTTTATTTCTTTTTTTTTTTTTTTTACAACAACCGGAAGAACTTATTCTTTAAGTTGTTCAGATAAAAACAGAAATTTTCAAAAATCCTCCCTCAGACTTATACCCCACAATTTAAAATGCATGTGTGCGAATTTGTGCGGTTAAGGACAAATTTAGGGCAAGAACTGTACGTGCTCGAATTTGGACAATAATGTATACCGTTCTAGTCTACTATCAAGCTTGCAAAAGTGCGGGTATTTACAATGTTAAAGTTCTTAACTACCTGCTGCATTTACCTCGGACATTTATTCGAATGATCTTCCTTTAAAAAGCAAGACATCATAGCAAGCATGCAAAAATATCAAAGAAAAAAAAAACTGCTCTACAATGACACTCAACATAATGACTGAACATTGCATGTATATGCAAGTGGTATAGCATACCGCACCCCCAAACTTATATGCAACATTGTCCTCAATGTTT
This sequence comes from Cornus controversa, assembly GCA_026545225.1. Taxonomy (NCBI): domain Eukaryota; kingdom Viridiplantae; phylum Streptophyta; class Magnoliopsida; order Cornales; family Cornaceae; genus Cornus; species Cornus controversa. The sequence continues at coordinate 56,610,634 of CM048845.1, forward strand.
GGACAAGAAGAACAAGGAAAGAAGTTACCGGGATGGCAGAAGGCGAGAAAAATGGTATTCCACTGCGGCGGTCATCCTGTTAATAAGAAAAACCTGCACAGAATACCAACTGGATACCACGAGCATTAAAAGGAACAAAAAGTAGATAAATAGAACAAAATGAAATAATTATGCACAAACAGACAATGCCAATATCACTGTATATCTAATGGTCTGAACTGGTGTTTCCCAATTGTCTAAGAGGTCTATGCGACAAGATATTGACTATCCAGGCGCGCTAACGTATAGCACGCAAAGGGGCTGCCTTTCTTTATTACCTCCATACTGTGTTGAAGCAATCTCAACAGTATTGGGAATTAAAACCAGGCGGTAATAAACGGAAATCATCATCTGAATCGCATATAACAATTAGACAAGTGGTACTACATACATAGTCAAAGTATAGAGAACAGATAAATTGACGGAAAGCAAAAAGAAAAGACAGTAAAGATGACACATGTCATAAAAGAAAATATAAATGTATTCCATACAGATGAAAATGCGTTTCAGTACAAAGTGTACATGTAGGTGGAATACGCAAAAAGAAACTAAACATGGCCAACATGGCCTATCAAAAATAAAGAAAGAAAAATACAGAAAGTAAAGCATAAAAGGTGAATAAAGTGCAGCTACTCGAGGGCGGGTGGTGGTGGTGGTGGCTCGGTGGGAGCAAAAGTGGAGGTGGAGGCTCGACCTGCGAACAGGAACTGCAGATCCTGCCGGAAGGCTCGGAACTCATCTACGATCGCTCTCTGGCCCTGTACCAGAGAAGAAATGTCCGTCCGAATACCTGCCAACTGACTCTGCGTCACCTGGACGTGCTCGTCAAAACCCTGCTGGAGCCGCTCTACGTCAGCTGCCAGGCAGGAATAGCCTGTTGCTAAGATATCATGCCGCTCTGCGTCAGCTGCCAGGCAGGAATAGCCTGTTGCTAAGATATCATGCCGCTCTGCAGCGACATCCATCTCCTCCTCCTCCATCTCCTCGTCCTCTGTCTCAGCCCCTGCTGGCTCTCCCTCATCCATCTCCACCGGGGCATCCATATCTACATCGTCCGGTGGATCACCCTGATGGTCCTGTCGCTCTAAGTGTCGCCTCACCCGATCCCACTGAGTAGATGTGAAGCGGGTGGGCGGTGCCAACTGAATGTCAGTCCGACTGACCGGTATACTGGCACTGCTGAGAAAAGCGGCGACCAGGAATGGAAAGGGAAGACGCCAACTCGCTGCTCTCCTCTTCCTCTTGTTGACGAGGCCATCCCAAACTTTGTGCATCTGCCCCCAGATAAGTGATGGGACAGAAAACCAAGCGCCCGTATGGAAAGCATAGAGGCAACGGAGGAGGTCACCCCTGCGCTCGGCCACGTGCTGCAACGGACACGCGTTCTTGAGGAGAACAGTGTCCAGGAACCAATATCTGCTCGGGCACATCGACTTGGACGTGCAGTTGTGGTTGGGCGTGGTAAACGCCCCGCCACACATGTCCATCACTATCGAGAAGAGCGTGGTATCTGCTGGGAGCGTGGCACTATAGAGTGGCTGACCGTCCGGGCCAACCATGTCCGGCGGCTGCTGGTGAGGAATGCCGAGCATATGAGCAATCCGGCTCGGCGTAATCGTGATCGTGACAGTGGCCACGGTAGTCTCGAGTATATCTGGCGCTGTGCAGGAGTAGGTCATATGCTCGTAAAAGACCTGCACAAGGCGCTCGTGTGCCACATCGGTGGGAGGCAGACATAGCCGGTCGAGGCGACGTTTCCTGAGCTCGGCAACCGTCCACTCGGTGTCGGGACGTCTCTCGAACTCGGCTAAGTCGAAAACCTGCTCCGGGCTGAACTTCTGAGACCGGAAGGCTCGCCCAGGCACGTCACGAACAGCACCGGCGGCGTTCTTCACTCTCGCCATGGCCTCGGAACAGTCTGCACTGGATTCCAAAAGATACGTAAATAAAAGATGAATAAGAAGAAAGTTAAACTACTACTAGACTAAAAGAATAAAAATAAAAATGAAGTCCTAGTCCAAGGTACTGACAAAAGTGCAAAAAGTTGCACTCGATGATGCAATGTGAACGGGCGCAACCGAAACGAAGGTGCCACGGTTACACACCGTACACTAAGCCTTTGAAACGAAGAAAATGCCAAATCCCACTCCGTCATGAATTCTTACCCCCCTGAAACCCACGAAAAACTCGATTCAGATATCGCAATAGCAACCATCCACCCCAACATTATCTAACTATGCTTATTCCGCCGTAAAACTATCAAAAATGGAGAGAGAGTAAACAAAAAGTAACCATGCATCACTTACCTCGTGAGGAAGAAGATGAACGGCTCAACCGAAGAAAACTCCACTCGCAGCCGCGAAGAGAAGATCGTGCAAGTGCTAGCGACGGCGTCGGACTGCGTCGGATGGCGGCGGATGATCGGGAATGGAAGATCGAGTGCTCGGGAGTGCTTGGAGAAGGCTTGGATCGCACAGAGGGAGAGAAGAAGTCGGATGGTCTTTTAAAATGGGAGGGAAGCCCAACGGTTTAAATAGATTCTCGGCTCACGTGCAGGCTCCGCGTGCATTTCGATTGATCGAAATGTGCATTTCGATCAATCGAAATTTCGATTGATCGAAATCTTGCTTCGATCAATCGAACATTCCTTCCCTGAATCACATTTTTACTTCGATCAATCGAACATTTAATTGATGCAATCGAACTTTTATTTCGATCAATCGAAATCCCATTTCGATCAATCGAAAGTTTCGATCGATCGAAGACCTATCGAAGTGCAATCGAAGAATACCACCTCTCGGGACTTTGGATTTGGCAAATCTCTGCAATTTTTCGATCAATCGAAACCAAAATTTCTATCAATCGAAAGTTTCGATTGATCGAAATCTTGGTTTCGATCAATCGAAATGCTCAAAAACAGTCAGTTTAAAATATGCTTCAAGGACTTGGATATTTGGGAATTAGATACTACATTGCTTAGATACAAACCTACTTTGGATTAAAGGGACATCATGGAAGCTTGATAGTTACCATGGCTTCGCCACCTTACACGTCTATGGCGCGACGTCCGAATCGGCTCACGAGTCAAAATACACGGGATCCGTCAAAGTGCCGACATCCACGTATTCGGTGGTGACTTGGTCATCCACGCACACTTTTAAGTGCTGCCCGTTTACTTTGAATATCGAGCCATCTTTCAAGTCCTTCAATTCCACCGCTCCGTGGGGAGCGACGGAATTAACCAAAAATGGACCATCCCAACGGGAGCAAAGTTTTCCGGGAAACAAATGGAGGCGTGAGTTGTACAACCAAACTTTTTGGCTCGGCGAAAATGTTTTGACTCGAATATTACGATCATGAAAGGCTTTGGACTTTGCCTTATAGATTTTCGCATTCTCATACGCGTCATGTCGCAATTCTTTCAATTCATTTAATTGAAGCTTTCGATTAGAACCGGCCTTTTTCATGTCAAAATTGAAAGTCTTGGTGGCCCACATAGCTTTATGCTCCAATTCAACCGAAAGATGGCACGTCTTGCCATAAACTAACCGATAAGGTGACATTCCAATGGGAGTTTTATATGCGGTTCGGTATGCCCATAATGCATCGTTTAGTCGCAATGACCAATCCTTCCGGTCGGGCCGAACAGTTTTCTGAAGAATGTTCTTAATCTCCCTATTGGATACTTCTACTTGGCCACTAGTTTGAGGATGGTAGGGGGTGGCTACTTTGTGTGTGACGGAGTATTTGAGAAGCAAGGTTCGAAGGAACCGGTTACAGAAATGCTTACCTCCGTCACTGATGATGGCCCGAGGCGTACCAAACCGGCTAAAAATGTTAGCTTGAATGAATTTAACCACGACTGCGTGATCATTGGTTTTGGTAGCAACGGCCTCTATCCACTTAGATACGTAGTCCACCGCCACAAGTATGTACTCATGACCAGTAGAGGGTGGAAATGGTCCCATGAAGTCAATGCCCCACACATCAAATATTTCAATGACAAGAATAGGGTTAAGAGGCATCATGTCCTTCCGAGACATCGCGCCAAGGCGCTGACATCGCTCACAAGAGCGGCAGAATGAATATGCATCCCGATGAAGTGTCGGCCAGAAAAATCCGCATTGAAGAATTTTTGCTGCGGTTTTCTTAGCACTAAAGTGTCCCCCACAAGCGAGTGTATGACAAAATTTAAGAATGCTTTGGAATTCACTGTTGGGTACACACTTACAAATTATTTGATTGGGGCAGTATTTGAACAATTGAGGATCGTCCCAATAATATGATCGTGATTGGGAGAGAAAATGATCCTTCTCTTGTTTGGTCCAAGAAGATGGTATTTTACCGGTTGCCAAGTAATTAACCACATCCGCATACCAAGGGATACTCTCTTGAGAGATGACAAAGAGTTGTTCATCCGGGAAGGATTCACAAACTAGAATGGAATTATGAAGGGATTCAACAAGAATTCTAGAAAGGTGGTCAGCTACCACATTTTCTGTTCCCTTTTTGTCTCTAATCTCAGAATTAAACTCTTGCAATAAGAGTATCCATCGGATCAACCTAGGCTTGGTGTCCTTTTTCGCCAAAAGATGCCGGAGGGCAGCATGGTCCGAATAGACAATGACCTTTGAACCTAATAAATAAGCTCGAAATTTGTCTAATGCAAATACTACCGCAAGCAATTCCTTTTCCGTTGTGGTATAATTGATTTGAGCCTCGGAAAGGGTTTTACTTGCGTAATAGATGACATGTGGCAGTTTGTCTACTCGTTGCCCTAAGACCGCACCCATGGCATAGTCGGATGCATCACACATAATCTCAAATGGGAGAGCCCAATTTGGAGGGATTAGAATTGGAGCGGTTGTAAGCATGGCGCGGAGTTTTTCAAAAGCGTCAAGGCACACTTCATCAAAGGTAAAGCAAGACTCTTTTTCAAGAAGGCGACACAAAGGCCGAGAGATCTTGCTAAAGTCTTTAATGAAACGGCGATAAAAGCCCGCATGCCCAAGGAATGAACGAATCTCTCTCACCGTGGATGGTGGAGGAAGTTTGGAAATGAGCTCAACCTTGGCTTTATCAACCTCTATTCCTCGCTTAGACACAATATGCCCTAGGACAATACCCTCTTGAACCATAAAATGACTCTTTTCCCAACTAAGAATTAGGTTGGTTTCTTGACATCGTTTGAGAACACAAGCTAGATTTTGGAGGCATGATTCATATGAAGGCCCAAAAACGGAAAAATCATCCATGAACACTTCTAAAAATTTTTCCACCATGTCCGAGAAGATAGACATCATACACCGTTGAAAAGTTGTCGGTGCATTGCACAACCCAAAGGGCATGCGTCTATAAGCAAATGTGCCGAAGGGACATGTAAAGGTGGTTTTCTCTTGGTCCTTCGGGTCTATAGCAATAAAAGCTTTGCCCGGCCAATCTCTCCAATATTTGATCAATGAATGGGAGGGGGAAGTGATCTTTCCGAGTGGCTGAATTTAATTTCCTATAATCAATGCGCACTCTCCATCCTGTGGTGGTGCGTTGGGGAACTAATTCACCCTTATCATTAGGTTGCACCGTAATACCAGACTTCTTTGGAACCACTTGAGTGGGACTAACCCACTTGCTATCAGAGATGGGGTATATGATCCCCGCATCTAGTAACTTCACCACCTCCTTCATTACAACGTCCTTCATGTTTGGATTCAATCGACGTTGTGCCTCCCTTGAGGTCTTTGCATCCTCTTCCAAGTGTATGCGATGCATACAAACAGAAGGGTCTATTCCCTTAAGATCTACCACACTCCATCCTATTGCTTCTTTGTGCTCTTTGAGCACCTTTATGAGTTCCAATTCTTGATCATTTGTGAGATTGGAAGCAATAATGACTGGAAGGGTCTCATTTGCGCCCAAGAAAACATACTTGAGTGTAGCTGGAAGAGGCTTGAGCTCAAGTTGTGGTGGGGAAATTAAAGAAGGAGTTTGGGGAGTTTTGGACAAAGGGGGCAAGGGTTCTCTCGGAACTCTTCACTTAGGCAAATCCATGACAGTATTAACATCGAGCATGGAATTGACTTCACATATGGATTGCTCAATGTCAAAATCATCATAGTTAAAATGATTTAGGCATGCCTCTAAAGGGTCCGTGGAAAGAATAGAAGGAAGTGCTTCTTGAACAAGGTCGTCCACAACATCGACACAAAAGCACTCACTTTCATCGTCGGGTGTGTGGTGGGAAGCATTGAAGATGTTCAAGCGGACTTTCATATTCCCAAAAGAGATGTCCATCACTCCAGTACGGCAATTAACGCAAGCGTTTGCCGTGGCCAAGAATGGACGACCTAGAATGATAGGGATATGGTGATTCGGATTTTGAACTGGTTCCGTGTCAAGGACTATGAAGTCCACCGGAAAATAGAATTTGTCCACTTGAATGATGACATCCTCAATGATGCCACGTGGTTGCTTCACCAAACGGTCGGCAAGTTACAACACAACCGTGGTATGCTTAAGTTCCCCCAAACCTAGTTGTTGGTAAACTGAGAATGGAAGCAAATTGACACTAGCCCCTAGATCAAGAAGTGCTTTTTCAAAAGATTGATTTCCGATGGTGCACGAAATGGTCGAAGCACCCGGATCTTTGAATTTAGGAGGGGCTTGGTGTTGAAAAATGGAGCTTATGTGCTCAGTTAAGAGGACTTTCTTAGGAACTTTATTCCTAGATTTGCGCTTTTGAGTGCATAAGTCCTTCAAAAATTTCGCATAGGAGGGAATTTGTCGAATAGCATCAAGGAGAGGGAGATTGATCTTTACTTGTTTGAAGATCTCCATCATGTCTTGGATTTTCTCTCCTTGCTTCCCGAAATGAGAAGGTTCCTTCAATCGTTGAGGAAAAGGAACCGGAGGTTCATAAGAGGTGTCAAGATTTGGAATTGATAATGACACAACTTCACTTGCCTTTCCTTTTGGATTAAAAGGGGTATTTTGCACATTTGGATTTGACGGAAACAATTTTGGATTTAATTGGGATTCTTTTGGATTTTTAGGTTGCTCTTGAAATTCCTTTCTCTCTTCCTCCCCTACCTTGGAGTTAATGATTTTACCACTCCTCAAGGTTGTGATTGATTGAACTTGCTCTGGAGGAGCATTACAAGTTGAAGATGATGGATCTTCAATCATATGCACACCCTTGGGATTCGCCACCGGTTGACTCGGTAACTTACCTTCCTCCCTTCTATTTAAGGCATTAGCTAGTTGCCCGATTTGAGCTTCTAACCTAGCCATAGATTGAGCATTGGCTTCAAGCTTAGAGATTGATTGAGAGTGAGTTTGCAATAAGCGGGTGTTGGCCTCAAGATTGCTTATCACTCGCTCGTCAAAGCTTTGGCTTCTCAGAGAAGGTGGTGGTTGTTGGTAATTAGATCTTTGATTGTAAGGTTGAGGGTTTGGCCTATAATGAGGCTGTTGAGATTGGGAATTAAAAGAACTTTGCCCTAGGAAAGAGGGACTTGATTCTTGATTCTTCCATGAAAAAGCCGGATGGTTCTTGTAACCAGGATTGTACGTGTTCGAATATGGATCATTCATTTGTTTAGCGTACAAGGCATTCGCTTGCTCTTGAGCATAATCGGGGGATTGCCCGGCAATAGGACAATCTCGCACAAAATGCGAAGTGCTATAGCAAAACGAACACCCCTCCTGATTTTGGACAGATTGGTTAGGAATAGGCAGCCCATTTTTCATGATTAAATCCATTTTTCGGGACAAGGCTTCTACTTGCATGGCTACCTCATCTACCCGTGAAATCTCATGCACTCCTCTACAAGGTTGGGTGGCCTTCCCTTTCCTAGTGGAGGAGCGTTGAGCTGAATTGTTGCTTAGGGTTTGAAAAAGTTTCCATGCCTCATCGGGGCTTTTCAAAAGGTACCCACCCCCACACGCGGAGTCTATCATTTGTCTATGTTGCTCACTCACCCCATCATAAAAACTTTGCACTAGCTGCCATTTTGGGACAGCATGATGCGGACAAGATTTTAAAAGATCTTTTAACCTCTCCCACGTCTCATGGAATTGTTCTTGGTCAATTTGGGTGAATCCGGTGATTGCTCGCCGAATATCACTTGTCTTACCTATTGGGAAGTATTTTTTTAAGAACTCTATTTGCATTTCCGCCCAAGAATGGATTGAGTTGGGTTCTAGGGAATTGAACCAACTTCTAGCCTTATCTTTTATGGAAAATGGAAACATACGTAGCTTTAGATCATCCTCCGTAAAGTGTGGTACACGAATGGTGGAACACACGGAAAAGAAGTAATCTAAGTGCCGGTATGGATCCTCATTAGGAAGACCGTGAAAGCTATTAAGAAGGTTGAGGGTGGAGGACTTTATTTCAAATTGATTTGCCGCTACATCCGGAAATTGAATACACGAAGGTACTTCAAATGTAGTCGGAAGGTAAAAGTCCATAAGCAACTCTCCTTGAGGAGGTGGTGGTGGAGGTGGTTGTTCATGATTAAAAGGAGGTAGACCGGGAGGTTGTCTCTCATTTGGTTCCATGTTTTCAGTTCTAGGCAAAATAGGGTCCCTAGAGGTTCCTCTACGTTGTCTAAGTGTTCGTTCAAGTTCACTATTACAAGGAAGCAAAGGAAGTGACAATGACCGTCTACCTAGCATGCATTAACAATTGAACAGCACCTCTACACACAAAGTAACAATAATATATACAAAAGAATGTGAATGATTCAAACCACCAAATTTTGAAGTTATACTCACAAAGGGTTCCAATTTGAATTCTTCTAGATGCCCGCAATGTGGTATACCTAAAATCAAGAAGTTTGAGATATAAGAACAAGATATATACAAAAAGAATGAAAGAATTTCTAGCCTAAGAATTAAACCAGATTTAATCTTTCAATGGCGACAATTAAACCGTAGTCCCCGGCAACGGCGCCAAAATTTTGATGTGGTCGGAACTAAATTATATTGTAAGCTTAATTTTGCCCTTTTTATCAAAATATAATTTAACCACTCGCAAGAGCACGAATCTTTGTAGATAAGGTTCTATATAGAGGGTATCGATCCCACGAGGACTAGTCGTTAATTGTCATAAAGAAAGATTAATTCTACTTTAATTCTAAAAATAGGTTTTTGGTTTTGTGTTTAAAACTATTGCGTAAATGAAATGACGATAAAATTAAAGAGTAAAGTTGGGAGAGAGAACTAGGGTTGGTTTCCACCACTAGCCATTCACATGTTCATAAGTGTAGCAAGCATGGGATTCATTAATTAAATGCCTAACAATGTCATTAGGCTTGTGACCTCAATGACATATCAAAAGATCAATGTGTGTGCTAACCTATCATAATCCATCTTCAACAAGCATAGCTCTTCAACCTAACTAACTACCTAATTACTCTACTCTCTACGTAAACACTACATGCATCCAAACTACCTTGTCTTGGCATGGTCTATACAAACTAGCATCACACATTCATTTAAACACCATTATCTAGCCATCATTTGCACTTCTTGTGGAATATGCAAATGTTGTGCATTCAAGTGACAAAACCTACTCTAAGACAAGAATAAATTTCATATCAAATGAATATATATAAGAAATGTATTTGTGTACATAATCACTAGGCTAAATAATCAACATTTAATTACAAATCCCCAAGAGCTACAAAGATGAACAAGTTTACATGGCTAGGGGTTGAAACCAACACCCTAGTAGAAGAGTTAGTTGCTCATGGTTGCCTTGCACCCTTCCATTGATGAAGAAAATGAAGCTTCTTGGTCTGGTTCAGCTTTTCTCTTCCTCTCCCGAAGGTCTCTCCTCAAGTCTTCTGATGTGTATGTTGAGAGATATGAGATATGTGGCTTTTGGTGCTTTTTGTATGCTTTTTGGCTCCTTTGGGCCCACCATATATATATATATATCATTATATATATCTCTTGTATCAAGAAGGCCCCCAAAAGTCTTGTTCAAGTCAGACAATCCCCCTAAGTCGTGCAAAAAGGGGGATTTTGTTGCAAGTGGGAGAGCAGGTGAGCAAGTGGCCAAGTGGGCTCTGCAGCATTTCGATTGATCGAAATTGCATTTCGATTGATCGAGATTTCGATCAATCGAAATGAGATTTTGATCAATCAAAATCTCGATTGATCGAAATCCATATCTCGATTGATCGAGATGCCTTGGCAACATTTTCTGATTTCATCTCTTGACTGCAGAAAGCTTCCAACTTTGCTCCATTTACTCCAATACCTGCAAAACATCAAAAACACAAAAATACCGTAAACATATCTCGGTAAACGCAAAAATGGAACTAACATATGCAATAAAGATGGTTCAAATGCATAGAATTGAACACTTATCAATGTAGCGTATCGACATCCTGGTTGCATATCATGTAGGTCGGTGTCGGGTTGATGCCTAGGTGGGTTGGAGCATTTCAACTGAGCTCGTTGTTTTGCTCAACCCCACCCCCCCCCAAAAAAAAAAAAAAAACCTTTTTGTAAATAAAGCGCCAATGACGGATGGGACACAAACGTCCAAGTGGAGTTCCTTGTGTCATTTTGGATTTATTTTTGGATATCGTATATATGGCTATCCATGCTAGCTTGTAGCATGTTGATTTTGTTATAGTTGTAGTCATAGTTGAATTGTTAGTACTTTTGGACCATATACATGTAATTCATATGATGACTATGAACTTAGAAGACCACATTGATAAAATGTATGACTTGGATTCAATGTATGAATGGATCTTATGTTTATGGATTGAGGATCAATTGTATGGTAACTTTCCATTTATATTGCAACGTAGTATGGATAATTCTAGGGTGTTAGAATGAGAATTGGATATGTTTTGACTAAGTGTGAAAGTAGCAAGAATTAATTATGTCGAATGGCATTTCGATCAATCGAAGACCCCACTTCGATTAATCAAAAAGCCTCAATCAAGCAAGCTTCCAAAAAATTTTGATAGAAGTGGGTTAAATTCTATAAGAGTTTCAATAGCACTTCGATAGACCACTGATTGATCAAGATCTTCGATTGATCGAAAGTCCAAGTTTGATTGTGTGAAATACCCATTTCAATTAATCGAAAGGTATGTTTCGATCAATCGAAATTTACAGTCCATGACTATGTTGGATGTGCATATGTGACTACGTGTGGAGCCCATTAAGATTAGTTGATGTTGGATTGTATATATGTATGAATGTACAAGTATGTAATTGAACTTCTACTGAAATTAAAGGTTAAGATGTATTATTAGTGCTAAATGGATGGGTTCAACCTCAATTCCCAGGAGTCAAAAATTAGGGTGTGACAATTCGGTATCCAAATGGAATATAATAGAGAGATTATTGATATGATGTGATGACATGTGAATGAATCACCCTTAGTTTCTAGAAGTCAAAAATCAAAGTGTGACGACTTGGCATCAGAGCAACTGGGTTTGAATACCTGAGTACGAAGGGCAATAATTTGATTATATGTTTATTTGAGGTTAAGGATTTAAACTTGAGGCTTATGAATTGTTTATGTGTAGAGATCCAAAAATTTTTTCTTTTATTTAATTATTTTTCAAAATAGGATTTCAATTGATTTTCATATGTTTTAAATGTAAATTACATATGTGGGGACTCTCTTAGAGGTCGAGAGAGTTTTGTGAGTCATTTAGTTCATTTTGAAATTTTGGGTCGTCGGAACCCGAGACAAGGGTCGGGTGGGTCCAAAAATCCAGATATTTTTTAAAAAAAATTATTTTTCGTTATACACCAATTAGAATATTAGGAGAGATATATAACTGATTTTGAGGCCATAGCCACTTTCGGATTCGAAAACGAAGGTCGAGAAGGTACGTTAAATGACTAAGGGCGTTTTGATCTTTTTACGCCATAGGGCTTATAAATATATGGGAGAAAGATATTTACAACTCATTTCCCTCTCTAAAACAGCCAACAAAGATCTCCTTTCTCCCCTCTTTTGTTCTTCTTCTTCTCTGTAGATTTAGAAGGCTTTAGGGTGTGATTCGGAAGTTACCGAGAAAGGGAAGTGTGTTCTACACGACAAGGGTATCGCTTGGGACTTAACAAAGTCAAGATTGGATAACTTTGCTACAGGTAAAAGTGAAGGATAGGTTGAGACTATAGCTATTGAGGTAGGGGTGTGTGTTGTGTCTTCTATTTCAAATTAAATTTTGTAATACCTCGTAAATTTTTAGGTTGTTTAATTTTAATTTAATTGCCCTGTTGAATTTTTTTTTTTTTGGTGTTTTAAGTGGGTTATGTGTTTGGATTACTTTTCTTCTGGTGCCTTGAATTGTTTACGGGGGGCTTTAAATATTTTTAGGTTAATGTATTTGTATTTTTATTTAATTTTAGTTGGACTAGGCTTTTGTATTTTTCTTTTATTTTAATTCTTTTTCAGATTGGGCTAGAGAGAATTTGGGTTTGGGTTTAGTTAGGCTGGAATGATTGGGCTAAGTGTATATTTATTTTGATGGGCTAGGGTTTATTTTCATTATTTTTAATTTAATTATTTTCGATGTTAGGGTTTCTATCGTTTTCATGCACAGAGACCGAAAGAACGTAGAGGCAAGAGAGGAGGGAGAGAATGAGCGATTCATAGGGATGAGTTCTTGTTCGTAAAAAAAAAAAAAGCAAGTTCGAACTCTTCTCTTCCCCATTGAACCTATTGATAAAGTATTATTTTTTATATATATGTTGCTTGAATATGTATTCATGTATATAACTATGAAATTGAATGATTATGCATGTTAAGGGTGTTGTTGTGGATTAAACATGAGAAATCAGTGGGTTTAGTATAGCTATGGGGTGATTTTTTACATGTATATGCATGTATATATAAGTGTATAGGCGGATATATATATATATATATATATATATGAAATTTGTGTTTAACGTAATCATTATTTTCAAAGGATTTTGTTCCGATTATTATGTTGATCTTGCTCTCCTGAATAGATTCTATAAGTTTGGTTGCGAATCGTTGGGTAGATTGACGGAAAATTGAGTTTGAAATTTTAGAACCCTAAAACTTGAAGTTGGGGGTTTTCAATTTAGGCTACGATCGAAGAGGATTTTGGTACCAATGCATAGCTTAGGTCGAGACAAGTTGAATGGTATATTCATACACGAGATTCGGTGTCCGGAGGTGGCCGAAAAGTTTCGAAAACAGGACTGTTACGTGAGTTGCAGAGAAAATGAAGGAAAAATAAAAAGAAAAGAAAAGAAGAAGAAGAAGAAGAAGAAGAAGAAGGAGGAGAGTGGGCGCCATACACCCATGCACGCCACCGGCGTGTGGGGCCCTTTCCGGCCACTAGTGGGGACCGAAAAAATAGTATTCCGGTCCCACTCGTCGGGCCCACCCACTTTGGGCCCAGTCCAGAATATTTTTATATTTTTTATTTATTTTTAAAATGATTTTAAATTGAAAAAATCGGAAAACTATTTTTTTAAATTACTTTTAAATTCCAAAAAATTCCCAAAAATTTAAATAAACCTTTTAGGGACAAAATGCACGTGGGTTTTTAATTTCAAGATGAAATGAGTTCCATTTGTTATAGAATTAGGTCAAAAAGTATGTTTCAAAATTGGAATTTGTAGTAACCTTTGTGGACGGGTGTGAGTGGGCGGGTGCGAAGACAGACACTGGGCTGAGCTACCACACTGACAGGGTACGGGGTGCTCAATCCCACATCACCTGGGTGTGGAAAAGGGGATGTGCTTATATGTAGTATGTTCTTTTCAAATGGTATGAGGCCTTTTGGGGTAAAACTTAAGAGCAAAACCGTGCGGGCTCAGCCCTAAAGCGGACAATATCATACCATGTGTTGGAGCGGGGTATTATAGTTGGTATCAGAGCCTGAACCCAGTCGAAAGTGTGCCGACGAGGACGTCGGGCCTCATAGGGGGGTGGATTGTAGTAACCCTTGTGGACGGGTGTGAGTGGGCGGGTGCGAAGACAAACACTAGGCTGAGCTACCACACTGACAGGGTACGGGGTGCTCAATCCCACATCGCCTAGGTGTGGAAAAAGGGATGTGCTTATATGTAGTATGTTCTCTTCAAATGGTATGAGGCCTTTTGGGGTAAAACTCAAGAGCCAAACCGTGCGGGCTCAGGCCCAAAGCGGACAATATCATACCATGTGTTGGAGTGGGGTATTACAGAATTTTATTTTATTTTGTTTTGAAAAATATTTTTAAATTACGAAAAATTCCAGAAAATTTCAGAAAAATTATATAAGACTTTTAAGGACAGAATATACACAGAAACCTAGTTTAGACCTAGGTGTAGATAGAATTGATGGTTTATTTATGTGGTTTTGGTTTTAATTGTTTAATTATCCTCTTTAATTGTTTTCTTTGCAATCATAAATGTTCATGCATAAATGTTGATGCTTAATTATGTATATGAAATAGGGTTATTAATCGTTTTGCTTCATGGTATGTAAGTTTATTTTTATTTGTGTATTCATGTGACGATAGGATTTTCACTATGGTAAATAGCATGCTTTTAAGTATGGTTAATTTTTTTTTAAAAGGAAAATATGAGGTATGTCAGGATTGCCAATAGGGTAGGTAGCATAGATAAGGGAGGCATGTCAAATTTGCCAATACCTAATAAGGTATTTAAGGTTAATTAGGGACACATGTCAAGATTGTCAATATCTAAAAAGGTATTTAAGGTTAATTAGGAAAGCATATCAGGATTGCTAATAGGGTAGTTAACATAGATAAGGGACGCATGTTAGGATTACCAATACCTAATAAGGTATTTAAGGTTAATTAGGGAGGCATGTGAGGATTGCCAATTACATTGTAGGGTACTTAATATATATATAAGGGAGGCATGTTAGGATTACTAAATATTAATAAGGTATTTTATTTAATAAAGTGTCCGGTAATATAAGGACTGCCTTTGGTTTGAACTTAGAAAATATGTTCTATAATTTGTGTGATAGGGGATGGATTGGGATAGTGTGTAGGATGGTTTCTATTTTCGGACAGATGTTAAATAAGGAAATGATACGTATACATCTATGTTTGATGGATTGGGATGGTGTGGAGGATGGTTCCTATTTTGGGACAGAGGTTAAATAAGGAAATGATACGTGTACATCTATGTATTTTATTGTTTCTCATATAGAGGGTATGTTTATCGGTTCTCTTATTTGGTTGTAATAGAGAAAACTTGCTCATGAATTTAACCCACTTTGTTGATATTTCAGGTTCCAGGCAATTTCCACCTCGAGGTTAGAGCGTGGAGTTCATAGAGTATGGTGGTCATCTATTCCTTACCAGAATTTAGTGTAGGGACTTAGATCTTTCCATAAAGTATTTTACTTTTATGATTTTTGGTCAAAGGGTTCCTTGAGTTACAGGACTTCCAAGTTGTATTGTTCAAACTATTATTATGCTTATTTAATTTTATTTAGTATTTCATTTAGACTTTCCTTTCAACATTTATAATTCTTTTCATTTTGTCCTTATATTCTATACTTGTTGGTATCAGTTGTAAGTATCTCTTACGTTTTACGTGTGAGACTGGCCACGTCATGCGTGAAATTTTTTGGGGGGTATTTCAGTTGGTATTATAGCATTCTAGGTTCAAGTATTCTCAGGTCTTTAAGGTCCGTCGTATGGTATCTTTCGCATTGCGTATTCTGATAAATAGAATCTAAGTATAGGACTCGTAGTACTCTATACATATTAGTCTATTATTGGGGTATTATTCAGATGCCACCCCGTAGGAGGAGGAATGTGAACCAAAACCAAGGTCAATTCTAATAAATAGTAAACTCGGTCGTGGTTTACTCGATACGGGTGCATCCCACTCATTTGTAATTCGGTCATTTGTTAGACTATCTGGTATAGCTATTCAGCTATGTAGTTCTCCATTTAGTATTGCTATACCATTGGGGGTTAGTACGATTTTATGGGAACGCTGTAGTCAAGTCACTATAGATATTGGTAAAGTTGGGTTCTTGGTAGACCTTTTGGTCTTGGATATGCATTCTTATGATGTCATACTCATAATGGATTGGCTATCGCATTATTATGCCCAAGTCAATTGCTATGATAAGGCAATTATTTTTGCTATACTGGGTCAGGGGATGTATTTGGTTGCTATGCTGTAATCAAATGGAGGGTCTAGTACTCACCCATTTTTTTTATTAGTGAGGAGTCTCCGGAGAAAATTACAATTTCAATAGATTACATTCCAGTGGTGCGAGAATTTCAGGATGTGTTTCAGGAAATTCCAAGGCTATCACCTAGTCATGAGATAGACTTTGTGATTGATTTAGCTTCAGGCACCAGGCCAATTTCTAGGTCAGAGGAGGATTATGCCATACATCTCAGTATTGTTCTGCAGACATTGAAAGATCACCAGTTGTATGCAAAGTTTGAGAAATGTGATTTCTGGCAGAGGGAGGTGAAGTTCTTGGGTGATGTAGCATATGAGAAGGGGATAACGGTTGATCTAAGCAAGGTATTAGTAGTGTTGGAGTGGAGCAGCCTACCTCACCTACGAAGATTCGTAGTTTTCTTGGGTTGGCTCATTATTATCGTGAGTTTATTCAAGGTTTCTCTAAGATTACTGGCCCGCTCACCCATCTCACTAAAAATGGTGTGTCTTTTGTTTAGGATGGCTCTTGTCAGGAGGCATTTGATGAGTTGAAGAGCATATTGACTACTGCACCTGTTCTAGCTACTCCCTAGAGCGATATTCAGTACTTGATATTCACCGATGCATCATTACAGGGTCTGGTATGTGTGTTGATGCAGGAGGAGAGGCCGATATCATATGCTTCACAGAAGCTTAAGTCTGATGAGCTTAATTACCCGACTCACAATTTGGAGTTAGTAGCTGTGATTTTTGCCTTGAGGATTTGGAGGCATTACCTCTTAGGTGAGACCTTCAGATTGTTCAGTGACTACAAGAGTTTGCAGTATCTATTCTCACGAAAGGAGCTAAATATGAGACAGTGCAGGTGGTTGGAGTTTGTGAAAGATTATCTTTTTTCCATCCAATACCAGCCAGGGAAAGTGAACGTAGTAGCTAAGGCACTTAGTCGTCGACCCTACGCTAGTCTTTTCGCCCTATTCAAAGCAGAGTGGAATATCTTAAGCAGTGTTGATGCCTTAGCTGATATTTTTGTAGCATATGTAATGGTTACCCCTGCTATCATTCGGAGGGTAATTACAGATCAGCTTACTGACCCGTAATGCATAGAGAAGGTGGCTGAGTTGAAATCTGGAGAGGTATTGTTCTATACAGTGGGTACAAATGGAGGATTGAGGTACAAGGGCGGTTAGTGGTCCCTCACAATGACGCCTTGAGGAGGGTAGTGATAAGTGAGGCCACAGTTCTCAGTTTTTAGTACACCCGGGAGGGGATAAGATGTACCAAGATATGAAGCGACAGTTTTGGGGGGCAGGCATGAAGAGGGACATAGCTATATTTGTCTATAAGTGTAACACTTTTTAAATGATCAAGATTGATTACCAGAGACCGTCGGGATCTTTGCAGCCACTGCCTATACTGGAGTGGAAGTGGGAGAGTATCTCCATGGATTTCATTGTGGGACTTCCCACTTGACAACAAAATCATGATGGTATTTAGGTGATAGTAGACAGGGTGACAAAGTCAGCCCATTTATTGCTTGTACGCTCGAGTTACACCTCAGAACAATACTCGAAGCTTTATATTGCAGAGATAGTAAAGCTTCATGGCATGCCTTTGTCCATTATATCGGATAGGGATCCAAATTTTGTATCAGTGTTTTGGGAGAGTTTTTAGTAGGCTATAGGTAGAGCTTTTCATCTCAGTACAGCCTATCACCCTCAAACCGATGGTCAGACGGAGAGGGTTAATTAGATTCTGGAGGATATGTTACGAGTATATGTAGTCAATTTCAAGGGTAATTGGTAGAGCTATTTGCCACTCGTTGAGTTTGATTATAATAATAGTTACCAAAAAACTATTGGTATGGCATCATTCGAGGCTTTTTACAGGCACCCATGTAGGTCACTGGTATGCTGGTTCGAGGTTGGAGAGAATAGATTCTTGGGTCCTGAGTTCATTCAGGACACATCAGAGAAATTTGCTCTCATTAGAGACCATATGCAGACTGCGCAGAGTAAACAGAAGAGTTATGCAGATTAAAGAACTCAAGCATTAGAGATCAAGGTGGGGGATCAGGTTCTACTCAAGGTTTCTCTCATGAAAGGAATAATGTGGTTTGGGAGAAAGGGGAAGTTGGCACCATGTTTTGTAGGTCCTTTTATGATTACTGACAGGGTTAGGGCGGTAGTGTATAGATTAGTGTTACCAAACACGATGCACAGGATGCACAATGTCTTTTATGTCTCTATGTTTTAGAAATTCCTTAGAGATGAGGATACTTACCAGTACATTGCGGTTGGAGAGATTGAGTTGCAGCCAGATGCAACATATATGGAGTAGCCTCACTATATTATTGATCGTAGGGACTAGGTTCTTCATTCTATGACCATTCCGTTACTTCGAGTTCAGTGGAGCCACCACAATGAGATGGAGTCCACTTGGGAAAAGGAGGATGAAATAAAAGCAAAGTATCCAGAGCTTTTTGTTTCAGGTATGGGGTGAATTTTGAGGAGCTTTTTGTTGGGTTGAGCTATATATATATATATGTACATATATATATATATATGTATATATATATATATAGGGGGGCTAAGTATTTTATATTTATTAATATAATTATTTAGGTATTTTTATTTTAGTTTTCTAGAAAGAAAATTAAAATAAAAGAAAAATAAAAGGGGGTTAGGGTTTCTGTCGTTTACACTTACAGAGACCGAAAAAGCGTAGACGCAAGAGAAAAGGGAGAGAAGGAGCTATTCATCGAAACGAGTTCTTGTTCATCAAAAAGGCAAGTTCGAACTCTTCTCCTCCCTTTTGAATCTGTAGACATATATATTTTTTTGTATATACATGTTACTGGAATATATTTTCATGTATTTAATTATGAAATTAAATGATAATGCATGCTATTAGTGTTTCTTTGGAATAAACATGAGAAATCTATAGGTTTGGTATAGCTTTGGAGAATTTTTTCAAGTGTATAGGCATATATATATATATATATATATATATATATGTATGTATATACATGAGATATGGGTTTGTTGTAATCGTTATTTTTAAAGGTTTATGTTCTAATTAATAGGTAGATCTTGCTTCCCCGAATAATCTTTGAAAGTTTGGTTGTAAACCGTTGGGTAGGTTGACGAAAAATTGAGTTTTAACTTTTAAAATTTTAAAACTTGAATTTCGGCGTTTTTGATTTAGGCCATGAGATGGGGTGATTTTGGTACCAATGCGTAGCTTAGATCAAGACGAGTTCAATGTTATATTCATACGCGCGATTCGGGGTTCGGAGGTGGCTGGAAAATGGCCGAGAAGTTGGGTCACCATGGCTAATGCGTGGAGTTGCCGGAAAAGAAAGGAAAAAAATAAAAATAAAAAAAAAGAAAAAGAAGGAAGAAGATGGTGGGGGCAGCCGCCCCCATGCGTGCCACCGACGCCAGCGCCGAGGAAGGCGGCTATGGGCCCCACTCACTGGGGCCCACCTCTAAGCCCACTTTGGGCTCAGTCCAGATTATTTTTATATTTTTGTAATGTTTTCAAATTGATTTTTAAATTAGAAAAATAGGAAAAACAAATTTTTTAATTGTTTTTAAATTCCAGAAAATTCTATAAAAAATTTTGATAATCTTTTGGGGACAGAATGCACTTGGGTTTTAAATATCAAGGCAAAATGAGGTTCCATTGTGGTTAAATAAATATAAAAAGTGTGCCTCAAAACTAGATTTTTATTTTTTTAAATTTTGGAAAATTTTTGAAAAATTCCCAAAAATTCCAGAATAATTAAATAGGGTTCTTAGGAACAGAATAGGCCTAGAAACCTATATTAGAACTAGGTTTAGACTCCCCCGATGATTTAGGTACATTGGAGGTTTGGTTGTGAGCTTGCTCATATAATTGGGGGTTTTTTTTTTCCATCCTAATTGTATTCTTTGGAATCATAACTATTCATGATATACTTGATATTAGTTTAATTGTGTATGAGTTATTTTATTGTGGTGATTGAACTTCTGTTAGATTAAATTAATGTGCTAAGTAGGTTAGATTTTTTGTTTTGGTTTAATAGGTTAGTTGTAGAGGCATGTAAGGATTGCCAGGGGCATATCAGGATTGGTAATACCTAATAAGGTATTTGAGGATAGTGTAGGTGACATGTCAGGATTGCCTAGTTTAATAGGGTATATATTTGTGCATTTGGTTTGAACTTAGAAATAGGTTCTAAATTTGTGTGATAGGGGTTGGGTTAGGATGATATACCGGACAATTTTTATTTTTGAGACATAAGACAGATAAGGAAATGATTTGAGTTAACATAGATAAAGAAGGCATGTCAAGTTTGCCAATACCTAATAAGGTATTTAAAGTTAATTAGGAAGGCATGTCAGGATTGCCAATAGATTAGGTAACATAGATAAGGGAGGCATGTTAGGATTGCCAATACCTAATAAGGTATTTAAGGTTAATTAGGAAGGCATGTCAGGATTGCCAATAGAGTAGTTAACATAGATAAGGGAGGCATGTCAAGATTGCCAATACCTAATAAGGTATTTAAGGTTAATTAGGGAGGCATATAAGGACTGCCAATTACATAGTAGGGTACTTAATATATATATAAGGGAGGCATGTTAGGATTACTAAATATTCATAAGATATTTTATTTAATAAAGTGTCTGGGCATGTAAGGACTGCCTTTGGTTTGGACTTAAAAAATATGTTTTGTAATTTGTGTGATAGGGGATGGATTGAGATGGTGTATAGGATGGTTTCTATTTTGGGACAGAGGTTAAATAAAAAAATGATACTTATACATCTATGCTTGATGGATTGGGATGGTGTAACGACCCAAATTTTTTTTTTTTTGAATTATAACTAAAGGTTAAGTGAATTTTTAAGCATGATTAGTCACTTAATGACATGCTTAGTGGACTTAAATGATTCTTTCTATGTTTAGGTTACGGATGCGGGACCGGAATGGGTTCGGGTAACCCAAAAAAATAACTACGGACTCTAGAGAGTGGTGTGGGGGTATGAATGTAAGTAGAGGACTTAAGTAAAGTTTTGAAAAGAGGGGAAATGTTAGTTTGCAAATAAGTACAAATGAACTATAACAAGGAGCTAATTATAGAAAGATGAAGGGTTTAGTTGCAAAAGGGGAAATATATGATATATATATATATATGTAAAGAGATAAAAAGATATTATATTTTTCATCTCTCTCTCTCTCTAGATTCGGTTCTCACTCTCTCTCTCTATAAGTTTTCTTCTTCTCCTTCTCTCTACAATTTGAGAGCCAAGAAGTGAGATTTAAGGGTAAAGCCAAGAACAAAAGTTGTTTCCCTCACTCTCCTCTTCATTTTGATCAGTGGAAAGTTGCCATTGGAGGAGTTTGAAGCTTGATGAAATTTGTATCTTCCACTTCTAAGCTTGGATTTTGAGGTAAGGGTTTTTTTTCCCTTCTAATTGTGGATTCTAGGGTTTCGGGTGAAAAGGAGAGGTGTAGGTTGTGTATCACTTGTTTTAGGAGAGTGAGAGGGGTGGGAAACTAGGTTCTCTCCTTCTCTTGAATCCTATCTTTGCACATTTGGGGTTCTTTGTGTTGGTTTTAGCATGAGGGTCAAAGTGGGTGAATGAAAGAAATTGGGTATATAGGTATTATCTGCTCAATTTGAAGTTTTTGTGCAAATGAGAAATCTTGGATCATGTATGTGATTATATGAGAAATATGTGATGGTTAAATGTATGTTATTTCTATGTGCTAAAATTATGCATTTAGTGTAGCATGAGTTAAGTATGCCAATTTTGAAGTGATATGCATATGAGAGGTTATATGTATATGTTATACATATATGTGCTATGTGTGATTTTTGTGCAGATGAAATGTATGCTATGTTCTTTTATAACTAGTGTACGTATTGTGAAGCATAAATTTTAAATGCTTGATACCTATATGTCTAAAGTGCATGTATGGGGTCATTGTGAGAAGGACGGGAAATGTGGGAGAGTAATATTTTCACCTTGGAGTATGTGATGACTCGGTAAAAATATTGAAGTAATTTTATCACCTCGGAGTATATGAGGACTCGGTGATGAACTATACAATCACCTTGGAGTATGTGATGACTAGGTGATAAATTATCTAATCACCTTGGAGTATGTGATGACTCGGTCATAAATTATCTAACCACCTTGGAGTATGTGATGACTTGGTGATGAATTCCAAAACCAACTAATCACCTTGGAGTATGTGATGACTCGGTGGCGGTATTGGAGTTGTGTGGGAAGCGTCTCGGTTATATGATTTGGTCAAGAATCATGTTAGGGTATTGGGTTGAGTCCGAGGGAGGGACAAACGTATGATTAATGCTTTCATTTGAATTGTGAAGCATGCTATGTGTTTAATACATTCCTATATATATGTGTGCATTGCTTGTGAATGAACATGGTATATCTTGGATGATACATGTAATGTAGTGACATGCATTCATGTAGGTCGTGTCGAGCTTGAACTTAGGAGGGTTGGGGTATCTCTACTGAGCCGCAGTGGTGCTCACCCCTTTATTCTAAACTCTTTTACAGATAAGACACCAATGACGGATGGGACTTGAGTGTCTTGTGAGATATAAATTTGTAATTGGCATATTTCGGTGATCAAAACCTGATTGATCGAGTTGTAATTTTTGAATTATTCTTTGTATCGATCATCGACAACTTCGAGTTGACATTCAAGTGTATGGATGCAAACAAATCAGTTAGAACACCATATAGTACAGGTAAGTATGATGAGGACAGTCTGCACTTTTTAGTTCCGAGCCTATTTTGAAAAATCAGGGTTTTCATAAAAATATTAGGATTTTTCAAAGTAGGACCGGTCCCCAATTTATAGGACCGGTCCAACTTTTCTCGGTAAAGTTGGTTTCTACAGGTTTTCAAAAGTCCCACCGGTCCTAGTTATTTGGCACCGGTCCCACTTAGCCTGTTCCAAATAGGAAATAGATTTTGACGGAAATCCTGATTCCTATTGGATTTGAAACTTCTAGGAAAGTTCTATTTTGGTATTTAACTTCTTTTCCAAGTAGAATTAGAACTTCCTTGCCTATATATATGTATTCATATTTTCTCTACAAGGTCGCCCTGGAATATTATTTTTAGAGAGAGAAAGTATATACAATATAATTAGGACTTTATATTTTTAAGAACACACATCCATACTTCACGAGTGATATTTAGGATGGTGTTCTACTTCTGATTAGCTGCTCAGAGACTGCATCAAATCTATTTGTTGATCAGAACATTAGATTGATGGTTCTTCGCTTGCTTGCTTGCTGAGGAAGAAAGGTGACCAGATTGCACTATGAAGGGAACAAAATACTTGCTGAGTATTTTGGTTCTTCCAGCAACCTTTCTGTAAGGGTGGTAACGTTAGCCGGAAGTCTGCAGCAGTTGGACGTGTTGTCGCAATCATAAGCCTGAGGTGTTCCGCATCAGATCCTTGACAGAGTGAAGAGGGGTGTGAGACTGAGACAGAGTCTGTTGTACTTTGCTTCATCATAGTGAATTGGTTTCCTGAGAAGTGCCGCCTCCCTCAGTGGTTTTTCTCGCCTTGGGTTTCCACGTATATCTGGTGCATTCTTTTCTTTACTTGCACTTTATTTATTTACTTGTTTTAATTGTTTGGTTAATTAGACTTAAGATTGAATTAATTAAAAATTAAGCAAACGAGCAAGTGATCCTATTCACCCCCCTCTAGGTTCTAAAATACTTTTCGCAACCGCTTTCGCACCGCGCAACTCACATGTCCAAGTGGGACTATGGTAGCATTTTTGATATATTATGGGATATTGTATAATTGGTTATCCGTGCTGGCTTGTGGCACGTTGATTATGAAATTGTAATCATGGTTGGATTTTTAGCATTTTTGGACCTTATGCATGAAATCCTTGTAATGATTATAAACTTGGAATCCATGTGTATTGGGATTTATTATTGGACCAAACTTAATCTATGGAAATGTAAAGTTATGATTTATTCTTATATTATAACTTTATGTATGGACTTTTCTCAAGTAAATGAGTTGGGAAGGAAATGGAATGGATATGTGATTTGAAGGGATGGACTTTAATTGTGTTTTTGAATAATTATACTTGAAGTATGACTTGGATGTTGATACTGTATTTGTGGATGATTATAAGATTGCATAGTTTATTTTAAATTGCTTATGCTATGAATGATCTTAGTTGGGTTTTGGAGAACTTGGAATATTAGATTTGGCTTGAATTTTCGTGCCTTAAAGTTCATGTGTGCGTGGATTGAGGCTTGGTGAAGTGGGATTTTTAGGTTGCAAAGTTTTTCACAAAAAAATCAAGTATCAGGAAAGTCCCACCGGTCCTACTTTTTGGGCACCGGTCCAACTCTTCTCGGTATTTTAGACCTGCAGAAAGTCCCACCGGTCCTACTTTTTGGGGACTCGTCCCACTTACAATAAGTTTTCCTCTTAACTTCGATGGGTCATAATTTCTTCGTTTCAAACCCAAATCAAGTGATTCTTTTTTTGAAATTGAGTATTTTTAAAATATCTTTCCAATGGTTCTATTTTTAGACTTTGATCAAAGATGTCCAAGGAGTTATGTATTCGCACTTGTGTGATGAAATCATTGAAGGGTTGTATATGAGGGTATTGATGTGTAAATGATAACTTAGACTATCGACCACCGTGACCTATATGGTAAGAGATAGATGAATTGATAAGGTAAAGACTTCCGCGATGAGTCATGACTCATCAATCGGGGCATGACAGCTTAGTAGCAATGGGGATATCATTGGGTGACAAATGATGGTTTGTCATGGTTGCTAGGTCGTGGGATGACGATCGGGCGATCATGACACCTCACTACCCAGAATATGGGCCCGAACCGGGGGAGTCTCGGTGGTCTGAATTTCGGGGTGTGACAGATGGTGTGGATGATGGTTCCTATTTTGGGACAATGGTTAAATAAGGAAATGATATATATACATCTATGTATTTTATTGTTTCTCATATAGAGGGTATGTTTACCGATTGTCTGATTGGGTTGTAGTAAAGAGAACTTGCTCATGGTTTTAACCCACTTTGTTGATATTTTAGGTTTCAGGCAATTTTCACCTCGGGGTTAGAGCGTGGTAGTTATCTATTCCTTACCAAACTTTAGTGTAGGAACTTAGATCTTTTCATAAAGTATTTTACTTTTATGATTTTTGGTTAAAGGGGTCCTTAAGTTACGGCACTTCCAAGTTGTATTGTTCAGACTAGTATTATGTTCATTTAATGTTATTTATTATTTCAGTTAGACTTTCCTTTCAACGTTTATAATTTTTTTCATTTTGTCCTTGTATTCTATGCTTGTTGCTCTCAATTGTAAGTATCTCTTATGTTTTACGTGTGAGACTAGCCACCTCATGCGTGAAATTTGTTGGGGGTATTTCAAGTAGTGGGTGTGTGTTGTGTCTTTTATTTCAAATTAAATTTCATATTTTGAGCATAAAATAGATGTCTTTCATGTTATAGATGATTTTGTAAAATTCTAGGTTGAATTCCATGTTTTAGGTTGATTTATGTATGCTTCTTTTGATTAGAAATGGTGGGTAGATGATATAAAATGCATGAAATTTCTTATATGTGCAAATGGGATATGTGTTGCATATGTTGGATTTTGAAAAACAATATGTTGAAAACCTAGCTTTGGGGATGAGTATATGTATATGTCTATTTGGGTTCTTGCTTGACATGCTAGAATTGAACATAGGACATGACATGGGTGCAATGCATCGAGAATTGTGATTGTATATGCGAAACATGACATGTTTTGTGTGAGTGTGGGGTGTGTCTCGAAAGTGGCTCATGACAAAGTAGACGGGGAACATATCCCCGGGGGTTGAAACACCTCGAACTTGCGCAAGAGGGTTGGTTACTGGTGGGTTAGTAGCCCTAAAATAACTAAGCTTTGGGTGTGTGAGTGTGAGTATTATTTAAATTAATTTTCCTAACAATATGAAAATTAGTTTGATTTTATGATACTTATGGTTTATATCATACTATTTAACAAATTAATTTACTTAACTATTTAAATAGCTTATAAAAAAATTCTAAATATTTAAATAATTTGTAAATATTTCTTCAAAAAATTCAACTAAAAAAATTTGCAGTAAGGTTTTTACATTTAACAGTTTTTTAATTACATACATTGAGTTTCGTCCTTGAATAACTTGACAGTAACACACTCTCTCTCTTCTATAGTCAGAGAAAACCAAATCCGATCTCTGGTAAGAGCTCTCATTTGCTTCTCTTATTCACTCATGCTCTCTCTTATTCTCTCGTTGTCTCAGTTAGACATTATCTCTTCCATAGCGGAAAAGAACAACCACAGGCTTCTTGGGTTAGGTTACAGTTAAGGTACCAACAACCCGAGCCCAACCCGAGCCCAATTTTTAATTTTATTTTTCATATAATTTTTATTTTAAATATATTATATATAATGTTCAAATTGTGATCACCTTTTTCTTTTCAACTTCATTTGTTTAAATAATAAATTATTGTATGTTAATGCTTTAGAGAATTAATTTCCTAAGATTTTTTTTGTAATTTTTTAGAAATTTGCATTACTTTTTTTAAAAAAATTTAGGAGTACTCTAATTTGAAATAAGCTCAAGATCACAATAAAATTTTAGTGTGGAGTTCGGCCACGTGAGCAACCTGAATTAACCTGACTTTCTAATCCAAAATCCTAACTCATGTTGCAAACTCGAGTTTAAAAATTCAAGGATAGGTTGGGCTCGAGTTGAGTAGTTAGGGTTGAAGGTCGAGTTAGGATTGAATATTTCAAATGTTGGGTTGGTCCCGAGTTGTACTTCCAACCCGCCCAAGTTGCAACCCTAGCTATCACAGGAGAGAGAATACTAAGTTTAATTACTAGTCTCATCTTTATTAAATAAGTCAAAAAAGAAACCCAAATATAAAAACATTAATAAACATTAAGATGAGTTTCTTTATCAATTAGTGCATTGGTGTGTGTGTTCTAATTGATGTAAATAATTTTGAAGATGAATTTTTTATTTCTTTTAGAAGTTTGTATTTTTATAAAACTATATTTTCTATCAAATTTACCAACATATATATAGAAACTAAAATTTTAAATTAATAGAAACCATATATTAAAAATAGGATTGCGTATAATTACAGTTCATAATTATTTATTTTTTAAATTAATTCACTTAAATATTTGGAAATGAGTTTGATTTCTATGATACTTACAATACATATCATACTATTTAACAAAATAGTTTACTTAAATAATTAAATAGCTTATACAAAATTCTAAATATTTAAATAGTTTATAAAATGTTTTTCAAAAAATTATACTAGAAATATTTGCAATAAGGGTTTTAAATTTAATGTTTTTTTTTTTTTTGTTAAATTCATTTTTTTTTTAACTTCATTGAAGGGCCAAAGTTTTGCGCCTAGAAAGCTTTTCTTCCATTGATCAAGAAGAAGATTAAATGAGGTTTTCTATTGGGATACTAAGCGACTTTCACATTTCTCATTATCTCTTCTATCAAGTAAGACACCGATCACTGGCAATATAGCTCTCACTCGCCTCTCTTATTCACTCACCCTCTTTCTTATTCTCTCACGCTCTCTTAGTAACACGCTCTTTCTTCCATATCAGAGAAAAACAACCTCTAACTTTTTGTTGGCCATTTGCCTATCTTATTCGTCATTCTTTCACTTGACCTCCCTATTACTGGTAAGATCTCTCACTCTATATTGGGAATTTGATTTATAATTAGGGAGTTTTGAGATTTTAGTGTGGTGTTTAGGATTTCAAGAATGTGTTTGGTTCTATTTTGAAAATTTTCAGAATATAACAAAATATTCGGTGTTGAATATATAAAATTGATTTCCCAAATATTTATATATATATATATACACACACACACATATATAGACATATATATTGGATTCCTAGTTTTATTATTCTCTTCCTTAATATTTTTTGGATGACCAGACCAAGTAATTTGACTGATTCTTTAAATACTATGCTAATTATATTAAAGAGAATTTTTCTTAAGGCTTAATTGCAATTAACTTCTACAATATTGTTTTGTAGCACATAACCCTTAAACTATAATTTTTGCAGTTAGACTTGTTAAGTAAAAATTGTATACCATCACCAGAACATGCCAAGATGTGGGACATTCAAGTTGTGTCTTAACATTAGTGTTCAGATTGCAGGAACTTGTTAAGCAATTATGTTGTCATAGCTAACATGACGTGGGACTACTACACCCTCCATCAAAATATAACAAGATGGGGGGGAGGGACTAAACCAGCAAAAGGCAATACAATATATCATACCAACCAAGATCTAAGTTTACAGCTTTCACAACAAAGAATTGCACGAGTCAAAGCCAAAGTACCACCCCATCTGGACACTAAAATCATTAACACAAAAGTGCATTAGACTAGGCTCATCTCCATTTAAACAGCGGATACTACTTATGGAAAATACTTGCCTCAGGCCATATAAGAAGGAATTTCCTTCTGCAAGGTGATGTGGTTTAACCAAAATATTAAAAAATTGCTAAAACTTATTTCAACATGATTCTTCCTCTCCTCTCTCTCCATACATACGACAACTTCTCAAGTATCCTTCTATCATATAGTTTCATAAAAGTAGATACCGTAAAAAATGAAGAGATTTAAATAAATGGGTTCTTCAGACCCAATGCATCCATTACATATTGATGTGTTTGTGTGTATATATATACATAAAAGAGAGATGAAAAGAGATGTACAGGAGATGGAGATTTGCTGCTATACATGTATATATGTACGGGAGATGGAGATGTAGATTTGATGGTGTTATATGTCTGAAATCCAATTTATTCTTTCATATTGATTTATATCTTTATTTTTTTTATTTATATATTTAAGACATGTTAACATTTGGTCGAGCCACATCATCTTGGAGAAGAAACTCCTTCTTACATGACCTGAGGCAATCATTGTCCATTACTTATACATCATAAAACAAATGAATGACTAGCTAAATGCTTTTTACGCATGCTGTCAAATAGACTACATTTAATATTTGTATCTGTGTTAAGTTGATTAGAATGGATAAGATAGCTGTTTAGGGTACTCTTTAAAACTCAATCTAATTGATTCCACCTTAGCATAAGAAATTGCTCGAATGGAACTAGGTTGAACCTACCTTATAGCTCCGCTAAACAATGGCAAAAATCCAGTCTCTTCTTGTGGTTTGAACCATTAAGGTCCGTTGTAATGCATATTTTCTTATAAAGCTCAGAGGGGTGGGTTATATTAAAACTATAATTGGATTTTTTTTTATATAATTCTTAATAGATTTGATCTTCATAAAACATTTTTCTTTCTTTACTGGGTATTCTGAATTATTTTTTTTTACTTGTTTTTATTTGGTTGTTTCATTTTGGTTATGATATATGTGTAAAACGAATAAACGAAGTCCATGGTATCATAGTTTTTTTCTATCTAGTTTGCCTATTAATTGCTCTAGTTATTATTTGAAGTTATTGATATTTGAGTTCGATGCAATAAAAGTTGCATTGTAATTGTGGTTGGTGTGTTATCATCTCAATGATTTAGTTACATGTCTATGTCGTTTAAGTACTAACCTATTTATTGGTTCATATTCAGTGTGTTAGTAGTTAGTGATTGGTTTACAAAAGTATGCTTTTGCAAGCAAGATAGATAGTTCCATTTGGAATTGGAGTTGGGTAGTGTCACCATCATTGTCCATGCTTTTTGTGGCCGCTTTTAGATTCTCATGCATAATATTCAAATTAGGAATTTTTCTTGTATGGAATAATATGTAAAAATTGAGCATCCTTAGTTTCCTATTGATTTGATATTCATGAAACTTTTTTCTTTATGATAAATTAATGTGAGAATTCAGCTTTAGCTTCATTTATCAATTTGCATAGACATTAATTGTATTTATTCATCATTGGTTTTTGCAGATTGTTGACGTGTCCGTGCAATAAGAATTCAAGCTTTTTTTATGTGCCCGTGTTACAAGAATTCAAGCTTTTTTTTATGTGATCGTGCTACAAGAATTCAAGCTCTTTGATTAGGACAGTAGAAAGCGTTTTTGTCTATATCTTAGAACATTTTATATATCTAGGATTTCATAGCTCATTTTGTCTATGATCTTGGTAAATTTTGTTTAGGATACTAGCTTGTTTTTGTCCATATTATTGGAGTTGAAACTGTTTCTGTCACGCCCCGGATTTTGTGACCCAAAACTCGAGGTGTGATGTGGAGGGTTTAGGAGTTTAAGAAAAATTAAGGTTTATTCTCATGTAAAATTCCTAGAAACACATTTTTTGTTTAAAAGGTTAACTATGAGAAAATTTTGACAATATATCTACATAATTTTTGAACTTCTGATAATACTACGAACCTGTATAAAATCCTGAGATTACAAAATCAACATATCGAAAATAATACATTCAACTCCATAATAAAAGTCACTCCATTTATAAAGTTTATGTACCCAAAACCTGTCAAACCATGTGATTTAATTTCTAAAATACAAGGTTTACAAACCTTACACACACTGCACTCACGAAGCTCACACATTTGCATTATAAATTGTTACAAATCAAGCTCATATTAAAAGTAACAAAATATACACAAAATTCCTAGATCTAAACATGTAAATCAGGTCGTCATGCGTGTAGGGAACATCATGGTCAAAGCAAATAGATCAGCTCTCTAGCTTCCACCCTGAGCCAAATCTGGGCGGGGAAAAGAATAGGGGTGGGCCAAAATAGCCTAGTAGAGAATTAACACTATCCTAAAATCTATAACAATATAGTACGCAAGACAATATAGATAGAGATTAATATAATTTTAAAAAAATGAGGACACATAAACAAATAAAGAATGATAATCTCTCCACAAGCTTGTGATTCAAACCTTTTAAGACCCTTACTCAGAGTCTTTATTAACCTGTAATGCATGAACCTTATAGGGACTTACACCCAGGGACCGTGCCCCCTATTAATGCATCATTCCTTTTAGGGACTCTCACCCAGGGACCGTGCCCCCTATTAATGCATCGTTTCTTTTAGGGACTCGCACCCAGGGACTTTGCCCCCTGTTAATGCATAATGATTCAACCTAATAAAACAACCTCTCAATACAATACACCACCACCATACCTCAGTACCACTCCACCAACACCACAACAATCTCCAAAAGATGATTCACACCTGCCATTAAATTAATCCTTACGAGAGTTCCATTTCCCTGTCAGTCTGGTAACATCAATAACAATATTTGCACCACAACAATAATTTCATAATCTCACTTAGTCAAATTCCAATTAAGTTTCAAATCAATAACATGTATGGCAAACTAAATTCAATAATTCTGACTAATAATCTATTAGTATATCAATTCAAACCATATAACAATTAAACTAAGCAAGAAAAAAATAGAATTTAAATAATTAGAACAAGAACCTAAAATTAATTCCCTACCTCAGATAATAAGAGTTATCATATCTTTATCAAACCTCTTCTGTTCTTTTCTTTTCTTTTTCTTTCTTGTATTATATGTACACTGTTGAATACATTTAACATATTTATTCTCAAAGTTTATAATAAACAAATAAATATATCAATTATAATCTCCATTCATTTAACTTTAACTACTAAATTTATGAATCAATAGTCACAGAAATTATAATTAAGCACAACCAGTAAAGTTGAACAAACACTTAGAAGAAATAAAAATAATAACTCCTATGTAACCCCCTACCTGTTATGTGACAGTATGAAAATTGTAGAGAGATTTCTTTGCCTTTTCTTCAGTTAACTGTTTTCTCTCCTCTGGCTATACTAATTCCTATTTTTTTTCCTCTCTTTGTTACTCTCTCCATCCGTACCAACCTCTTCTCTCTATTTATTTCTATATTTTGTTGCTAGTATCTTCCGTTGTACTACCTGAATAAGTATATATATATCTACTTTCTTAAAAAAAAATATTAAAGCGGCGGTTCCCACAAGCTTCTAGAGGAAGCTTTTTAACTTATGCATATATTTTATATGTATCTATCTCTATATATATACACGTGTCTCGTGTGTGCAAGTGAAATCACATGGCTGATCTATATCTCCAGGAAATGGAAAATCAAAGCATAGTTATCATATATATATATATACACACATATGCCTATACATACGGATGTGTGCTTTGTGCGGGCTTGAAAATGAAGTCTCTAGATTCTCATGTAATCTCAATGTGTGACAAGTGTCTTTCATATGCCTTTTGTCTTCATTCTCTTTTAACTAGATATTATATTACATACATAGCTCCAGCAACTAACCTAATATTTAAACAAAGAATTATATAATGTTTTAAAATGACAAGGGTTAGAACATTGACACTTGATAAATTTATATATATATATATATGGCTTATGTGTGTAAACTATAAGTCTATAACGTGGAGATCATCGTGTTACTTCTCAACAATCCTAAAGTGTGACACATGTCCACCACTAATTAAAATTTCATATATGCTTATATTTACAATTCTATTAAAGAAATTTCCATACTTTATGGTATTTCAATTTTCTTCACCATTAAATCATTTCCAATATATTTTTCGAACCAATTAAATTTCACTAAAATTATTCTACTAATTTAATAATGCACAGTGACAAATATATATATATATATAGTGAAAATATATATATATATATATATTTTCACTATATATATATATATATATATAGTGAAAATATATATATATATATATATATATATATTTTCACTAAACTAAATACGAAATTTTAATCACATATAGACAATATGCTCATAATAGAAATTAAAGGAGAATAAAATTTCAGGATCTTACAGTTTCAGATAATAAAACTTTTTTTATGCGAAGAGCTTTATTTGTTTATGTGGCAAATTGTACTATTTTGGTTCTTCTCACTTATGCATGATTAATTATATATATGTTTGCAGTCACTTTAGTGGTAAATTTTATTTTTTGGTATTATTTATTTCATTTATATTGTTAATAATTTATAGATAATAGTATTATAATTGGTATTACTATCAAGCTATTATAATATGTAAATGAAAAAAATTAATATATTTAAAAAAAAATGATATATTGAAAAAAATTAACAAAAAACATATGCCACGAAATTTAGTCATAGTGATTTAAAAATTATTGCCACGAATTAATTTTGTAGCCTATTTTTGTTATTTACCACGAGATATATTTGTGGCAATCAAATTTAATAGCCACAAATCAACTTCGTGACAGAAGACAAACTCTTTGCCACAACTATTATCTCAGTCGCAAAAAAGTTAAATTAGCGACAATTGGTTCCCACGTTGAGAATGTTAACGACCACAAAATCACTAAATATAGCTACGAGAATGTTTGTGGCAATAGGACATGTTTTGCCACCACTTAAAATTTGTGATAAAAGGTTCGAATTAGCGATGATCGATTCCCACATTGAAAGGAAAAATGGCCACAAAAATATTAAAAGGATCACAAAAATAGCCACAAAAATTAGCGATGATCGATTCCCACATTGAAAAGATCAGCGCAAAGATGGCAGGAAGTCGTGATCTTGTCCCTTATTGGGGCAGTTTTGGGTGCGTTTTGGTATTTTGGCCATAGCTTTGGCTACGGGTATCAGAATCACTCTTATGACCCCAATTCAGAAAGTTCTCTTCGGCGCGCACGTATAAATAACAATATTCTCTTCGACATCAATAACAATATTTTTTCAAGCCCAAAATCCACTGTTTTCCCTTCTGAATCCCCATTTTTAGTTTTTCTTTCCTTTTATAGTAATATTTTCTTTTGTCGTTTAAGTAATGATTCTGAACTCGATTTGGGCCAGAATTTTGGCAGCTTACTTCTTTTATTTTGTATTTCATTCTGGCGTGGTTATTGGAATTTTGCTATTTTTGGTAAGATTCCGATTTTTACGATTTTTCAGCTATATAGCCCAGCTTGTGGGCTGATTTGAGGTCAACTTTGATTTTGAATAATAATTTGAATACCAGAGGCTTTTCTCTAAGTTTTTGGGCGATTCTCTTGCATTCTTCTCGGTGAATTGCCTGTAATACCCCGTAATTTTGAGATTTTGTAATTTTAATTTGGTATTTTTCTAATTGTTTAAATTGTTGATTGAGTGTTTTAAATGTTAAATGTCTTACTAGTTTAAATTGTTATTGGGTGTCTTAAATGCTAAATGTTTTAGGTTATTTTATTTTATTTATTTTTTAGGTTTTACTAGATTTTTGTATTTTCTGTTTTTTTTTTCTTTTTTCTTATTCAGATTGGATTAGGGAGAGTTTGGGTTGGATTATTTTGGTTTGGAATGTATTTTAATTGTTTGAAGTTTGGGTTAGGAATATATTTATTATTATTATTTCCTTTTATTTCTCTTTTAGTATTTATTTTTCTAACAATAAATATATATATTATATATGTGGTAGAGAGGAAAAAAAATAAAGGGGGTAGGGTTACGCATAGAGAGAGTCCTAGAGAGAGAGAGAAAGAAAGAATTCTAGAGAAAGAAAGGTTGTAGTGGCTTCCATGGCTTCGACTCTATGGTGGCAGCGTGTATCATGGTGGCTGTTCCGGCTGGGTTGTCCAAGCGTGGCTATGGCAGGTGAGTTTGAGGTGGTCTTCAATTCTAGCATTGGCTGGGTTGTTGGGTTTGCCATGGGTTCTTCCATGGAGGTCCGACGGCGAATGGTGACGGTGCATGGCTGGGATGGTCTTGACTCATGGTTTTAGGGGCTATTTGGTTGGCAGTAGGTGGCCAAGGTTTGGTTGATGGGTGGGCTGATATGTGTTTGGTTCTTGGTGTGCAAGGTTGTGATGGTGTTATGGTGGCATTCGGTTTGGGCTTTGGCAGCCGTGGAAGCCAGAGATAGCTTGGTTGCGGCGAGATCTTGCGGATAGCTTCTGGGTTTTTGGATGGTAGTTGGCAGCATGGTAGCGGCTGGACTGAGGTTGTTATGGCTGGAGGTGCGCTGGTAGTGTAGAGCTTGTGGGTCTTGTGGTGGCTAGGTGGTTCGGCCATTGGTGGGTTTTCCTTGCGGGCTAGCCGTGGTTCATGGTGGCCATGGTAAAGCAGGTGGTGGTGTTGTGATGGGTCTTAGTTGCTTGAAATTCAAGTAAGGTGGCAGCCATGGTGGTGTAATGGAAGGTGGCTGGAAGGTTCTTTCATGGTGGTGCAAGGTGTGGGTGAGCAGGTGGCTATAGGCTCGGTTTGGTTGAAGTTTGTGATGGTGAGTCATTCAATATTTTATACTTCTATGTATGAATTGGTTGATTGATTCACATAGTAAAAACATGTTATAATATTATGGATAACAACCTTGCTCCTTGCTTGAACATATGTGATTGAGTTCTCTAAGTCCTCTATGCTACATTCACAACTGTTTCGGTGCATGAGACGGGTCTGATCATATTTGGTGGATCATTTTCCAATTCATTGTAGAGCAATTAAAGAAATTGGGCTGAGGTTAATATGCTTAGTTGGGCTGCCATAGTTTACACATTGGGTCTTGTTTGGGCTAGCTTGCATGGTTGACAATGGACAGCTAGTGTATGGTTTAGTTTATGGATTGACCCAGTGAAATTTAATTTAGGCCCAGTATGAATTTAAAATGGAATGGATTGATTTTATAGGCTTGGCTTGACATGGGACCGGACCGAAATTGTGGGCTTTAGATTTCTAGATTGGCAATGGATTCGCGGGCTTCTGAATAAAAACCTGAGACAAGTCGATACTTGCTCTTTTCTCCTATTCGTCTATATTTAATTTACGTATGTTTTATATATATGTGCATACGTGATTTAATGTGTATAGAATTTATATATATAAATTCTGTGTTAGTATTTTTAAATACTTACTTGCATTAAATGTATATATATATAATAATATATATATATTAAAAATTATTATGTGTACGAATATATATATATATATATATATTCACATGTTTGATATTTCAGTGCAGTTGTTGTATTATTTTACGTGCATTATTTGTTAATGTGCATGTGTGTGGTTGTTAACATTTTTGTACAATTGTGCATTTAAATTGTGGCATTTTATGTATACAATGGTAATTTCTGGACAGCCTCTTCAGACACTACGTTCTCACAACTGCCACTGTCAATGATCATCTTACAGACTTTATCTGTAACTGTGCAGTTCGTGTGAAAAATATTGGTTCTCAACCAATCATCTCCTGAATCGCCCCTGGGATTCAGTAGACTCTTACGAATGACCAGATTCTCACGGCCATCTCCATACAACACATCTCCATCTTCATCATCGTCATACATAGGCTCTCCAGTCTCCTCAGTTTCGTCTACCACATCTTCCTCAATCAGGAGATTTTTGCCCTTCTAACTAGCAGGCTTCCTGCACTCATTCGCTCTGTGTCCCTGTTCACCACATCTGAAATATCTAATGTTCGAGTGAGAATTACCCTGTGGTGTCGGCTGGACAGGACGAGGTTCTTGAGGTCGAACTGGACGATTGCTTTGATCGCTCCTGATCACTGGCCTCCGATTCTGCTGTTTTTCCACAACAAGTGCGCGTTGGTATGCTTCAGAAACAGTCCAAAGCGAGTGAAGGCTGAGGACATCTTGCAGGGGCTGCCGCAATCCTCCCAAATACCACGCCACCATCTACTCTTCTGTCTCAGATAAATCATTCCGGGCTATCAATTGATAGAACTCCTCTGTGTAATCATCAACCGATCTCGTGCCTTGCCTCAACGACTGAAGTCGCTGAAATAGGGTTTGAATGTAGCCGAAAGGAAGGAAGTGACCCTTCATCTTCTTCTTCATCTTCTCCCAATCAGTGATCTTGGCCTTGCCCTGCCTGTCTCGTGATCGCCTCAACTGCTCCCACCATGCAGAGGCTCTGCCTTTGAGTTTGATGGCGACCAGTTTCACCTTCACATGATCTGGGACTTCTTTATATTCAAAGATACGCTCCACTTCGTTCATTCAATTGACAAATCCTTCGGCCTGTAACGTCCCAGAAAACTCGGGCAGATCCACTCTGAAATCAAGGTCTCCATGACGTTCCTCCCGACCACGGTGCCCCCAGAATCGAGCACGAATGTGAAACGGGTTGTCCGAACTGGAATCGGATTCGTGATCTTCCACCTCAGGGTCACTGATAGTCTGTGCCGTTAGACGCTGGGTTAACTCTGCAACTTGCCTCTGTAAATCCTCAATCATCAAATCCTGAACACTACGATCACGGTGTGGGACTTCCTCGTTCGGAACCTGCCCACAACGACCACGACCACTAGCCATGAAAACTGATGAAATCTCACCCAGGAAGATGCTGAAAGCTCTGATACCAACTAATGCCGGACAGAATAGTGATTATTCTGTAGGCTAAGGACAACAGAAAATAAACAGAAATAAAGCACGAGAATTGCCCAAAAACTCAAAGAAAAGTCTCTGGTATTCAATATTATTATTCAAAATCAAAAGTGCCTTCAAATCAACCCACAAACCGGGTTATATAGTTGAACTTCGTCAACATTACCAAAAATAGCAAAAACCTAATATTCATGCCAAAATAAAATACGAAATAAAAGAAGGAAGTTGCCAGAAATCTGGCCCAAATCAAGCCCAGAGTCTCTTCCTAATCAACAGAATAAATATTACTAAAAAAGGAAATAAATAACTAAAATTAGGGATTCGGAGGGGAAAATAGTAGATTTTGGCCTCAAAAAAATACACACCTAGCTTTAGCTTGGTACCCACGACGTGCGCGCCGAACCAAGCTTTCCGAATTGTGGTCATAAAGGCAATTCTGACACCTGTAGCCAAAGTTATAGCCAAAATACTGAAGCGCATCCAAAAATACCCTAATTAGTGACAAGGTCACGGTTTCCTACCATCTTTACGCTGATCTGCCAACTCAAGATATTTTAGTGTCATCAACGTATCGTCTGACAGCTCAGCATCATCTGACTCGGATGCTCCTGCATCACTCTGGAGGGCCTCAAACTGTTGCAGTTTGATGTTGCACATTCTGTTGGTCTTCTTGGATTCCTGTGTTGTCGTAGTGATCTCTCCTCTCCTGTATAAAGTCCAAACCTTAGTTGAATCATAGTTTTTATTTAAGGG
Source organism: Cornus controversa (assembly GCA_026545225.1). NCBI lineage: Eukaryota > Viridiplantae > Streptophyta > Magnoliopsida > Cornales > Cornaceae > Cornus > Cornus controversa. The sequence continues at coordinate 56,649,071 of CM048845.1, forward strand.
AATCTATTTCATTTCCCATTTACGGCACCAAAGTGTAGGTGCAGAAATTTGCAAGTAATTAAAAACAAGTGAACGCACACAAAAATACACTCAAGAATTGTACTAAGTCCCTTGTTATCTCTTTAGCTCAACCTCTTGAGCACAAGAATGAAAAGTCCAAAAGAATTTCTATTATAGCTTTTTTGTGTGCTATTTTCCCTCTTATTTTTTCTAATGGCATGCCCGTGTTTATATAGGAAAAAACCTCCCCAAATTTCCTCTTATTTTTCCCTTGATTCTTGAGTAGTTGGAACCAATCTGTCACACCCCCAAATTCGGACCGCCGGGACTCCCCCGAGCCGACCCCAAATTTCGAGCGTGAACCTGTTCACTCAACCATGTGAACTATTCTGACACCGATCACATATTGATATCAAGCTCTGATACTATGTTGTCATGCCCCCATTTTCGACTCTCGGAGAGACGAGGGGGAACAGTAAAGGTTCCCCCCAGTTCACGTCCATAAACTACTAAGTATCCAGAACCTGACTTCCTGTACATTTGAAATTTGAGTGTAATACTTAGTCTATTAGAAAGAGGATCCAAAAATACTCGATTTTAAAAAAAAACACACTCAATTCTAATTCAAAACGAAGAAGTTTGGGCAAATTTTAGAGCATGCTATGAATAGTGACTTCGATGGATCGAAATGATGATTTCGATGCATCGAACAAGTTTCGAACATGTACCGACCGAAATTCACTCTCAGTACTTTGACATTCTGAAATCCTGTAGGTTTTTCCACGGATTGAACAAGGAATTTCAATGCATTGAAGCTTCGATGGATCGAAATGGGCATTTCGATGCATCGAAGTGCCCAGATTCTGTAACTATGCAAGTGGTCATTTTTAACATTCTAAGTCCTTTCTACCCTCATAATCCATTCTTACAACCTTGAAATCATACATGAAAGGTACTAACATCAATCATACATTCCAAATCATACTCATGATTAACTCATACATCAAAATGAATCATTCTCCTTCATAACCATAATCCACTCATATTGAACACATTCATTAAATGAGCTAAGTGCTACAATTCAGAGCATGCTATGAATAGTGACTTCAATAGATCGAAATAATGATTTTGATGCATCAAAGTTTTGATGCATCGAACAAGTTTCGAACATGTACCGACCAAAATTCACCCTCGGTACTTTGACATTCTGAAATCCTATAAGTTTTTCCACGGATTGAACAAGGAATTTTGATGCATTGAAGCTTCGATGGATCGAAATGGGCATTTCGATGCATCGAAGTGCCCAGATTCTATAACTATGCAAGTGGTCATTTTTGACATTCTAACTCCTTTCTACCCTCATAATCCATTCTTACAACCTTGAAATCATACATGAAAGGTACTAACATCAATCATACATTCCAAATCATACTCATGATTAACTCATACATCAAAATGAATCATTCTCCTTCACAACCATAAACCATTCATATTGAAGACATTCATTTGAGCTAAGTGCTACAACAAATGTCTCATAACCAAATCCAAAGTATTTTTGTATACAAGAAGCTTATAATCCAAGCATACATCAGATTACATTTGTCCAAAATATAACAATAACTTGAAATGAAATCTCATACCACAAGCCGGCATAGATAACCACAATATATATAATGTCCAAAAATATATCAAAATGCTACGAGAGCTCCACTTGGACACTCAAGTCCCATCCATTATCGGCACCTTATCTTTAAAAGAATTTGACAAGAAGGAGTGAGAACCACGGTGGCTCAGTAGAGATACCACAACCCACCTAAGTGCCGATTCAACACGACCTACATGAATACATGTCACTTTATTACACGTATCATCAAACATATATCATGTTCGTTCACAAGCAACGCATATATATATAAGAATGCATTAAACATATCATGCTTCATAATTTAAAATGAAAGTAACATCATTCACTTGTCTCTCTCTCTCAGACTCAACCCAATACCCTAACATGATCTTGACCAACCATGTGATTGAAACATTCCCAGATAGTTTCATCACCGCCACCGAGTCATCACATACTCTGAGGTGGTTAGATGGTTTTCAAATTCATCACCGAGTCATCACATACTCCAAGGTGATTAGATGGTTTATCACCGAGTCATCATGTATTTTGAGGTGATTAGATTACTCTCCCATTTTCCCCCGTTCTCCTCACAACGACCCTATACATGCATTTCGAATATATATGGTCCAAGCATTAAAATTCATGCATTACAACACATGAGTTAGTTATAAAGAAACATAGCATGCATTTCATCTCCACAAACCCACACATATAATTTCTTATACATGTAAACCCTAGCATAAGTCACATATGCTCACAAAATTCACTTAAGTACATTTTTGTCATGCTTCACCAATGCATACATTTTCTATATAAAGAAGGCACGCATTTTAACTCATACAACATCACATAATGAAAATATGTTCATTTAACATATTTTCATAAAAGTGTTCCAAACCCTAGCATATAAGTGTACATGCTAATTTCTCTCACTCACTCATCCCTCATATCATGCATGCTACCATATACATACCCATTGTACATAAGAGACTAAAGAGAATTAGAAAGCAATAACATCTCACCCCTCTTACCACTCTAAAACATGCAATACATATCCCTAGTTCTCACAATTTCTCCCGAAACCCTAAAATCGACAATTAAATGAGAAGAGAAACTCCTACATCGAAATTGAAGTCCTTCCAAGCACTTCACCAAACTTCTAGTGACACCTTGCTGGATTACAACTTTGTTCGATTCAAACCAAAGCTCTTGTCGTCCCCTACGTATCTCCCTTCTTCGACAAAACTCGAATCCAAGCCTTAAGCCTTCAAATTATATAGAGAAGGTAGAGGGAGAAAGAAGAGAGAGAGAGCAGCTGGGTGTGATATCTGAGAAATGAAATATCTCGGCTGAGCCCCTTTAAAGTCCTAAAGCCGTGAAAATACTAAAATGCCCTTCGGGCCACTTAACGTACCTTCCCGGGCTTCGTTTTCAATTTTGAAAACTCTCACGGTCTCAAAATCACTTCCTTAACTCATTAAACATTTAATCTAAGTCAATATCAAAAATAATTATTTTTCAGAAATTTTTTGAATTTTTGGGCCCACCCGGACCGCATCCCGGGGCCCAGTTTGACCAAAAAGTCAAACTTCTCCAAATATTTCAAAAACTTTCAAAAACCTCATAATATGTTTTCCACTCTCAGAATGTCCATTACATCATTCAAAACGCGTCTACAGCGAAAATGATGTAAAACTGAAAAACGACCAAAATTGGTTACGGTCTCTACAACCTCTCTACCTTTAAGGAATTTCATTCTCAAAATTAGGATCATACTCCAAGTCTCCATACTTCATCACAAAACCTTTATTAACCCCTCTTATCTTCATTTTTCTTTTGATAAAGCTATTGACTTACTCGTCTCTAAGACTAGGCTTCGTTCCTTAACCAATGAGGTTCTGAGTTACCCTCATACACAACTTCACTCGGAGTCCATAAAACATCTCAGCTACTATCACCCTCGTATATACATATATGTATCCAAGTATCACCAAAAATGTAGTGTAAACATTACGCTATGTACCCTCAAGTCAATTATCACTTCCTAAGCCAAGTTCAGGAAGGATTAAAACTAAAATCAACCCACTTTCAAAATAGTGAAAGTATGGGTGCATACTCCTATCCACCAACTCGTTTACCTTGAGTTTCAAGTTTAAGAATATCTTCATTAGACCACGCTACATGTACAAATCTAACCCACATTTCCTGTACCTGGCCTAGGGTCAATATCTACATAGATCCTTGGATCCTATCCATTTCACCAGTACCACGAGGTATGGTTTAGCATAAATTTTACTGCCTACACATCACACATGTCCTTTGGTCAATGATTAACCAAGAATAAAACTAACGGTGTTATCACCGTCCTTCTCTCACTATGTCAAAACTAATCATGCTCCAAAACTAAGTTAAATCCTGTCCAATGATCAAAACTTTGATCTCTTAGGGTCATATTACCTGTAACTATACCTTAATAGACAAAATTGTGTCTAGAGATAAATAGCTTGCCTCAACGAATGTGTAAATAGACAAAACTGTGTTTACTTGACGACAAAAACTCTCTCAAGTGTGTCAATGGAGAAAACTGTCTCCAAATGACAACCATCAGATCTAAGGGTTGCGCCACAGACAAAACTGTGTCTTCAACGATGACAACCAGTAATAGTGGATGGGTCAATGGATAAAACTATGTCTATAGATGACATTAATCCTCCAATAAGTGTGCCAATAGACAAAACTGTGTCCAGATGGCAACACTCCATCAGGCATGTCAATGGAGAAAATTGTCCCCAACTGACAATCACCAAATCCAAGGGTTGCGTCACAGACAAAACTATGTCTTCAACGAAGATAACCTATAATGACAGATGGGTCAATGGACAAAATTGTGTCCAGTGATAACATCAATCCTAATTGGATGCGTCAATAGACAAAACTATGTCTTAATGACAACATCATCCTCACTAGTGTGTCAATAGATAAAACTATGTCTTTAAGACACTCGTTAATCCAATGGATGTGTCTATAGACGAAATTGTGCCTATATCGACAACAACCAATGCAATAGGTATGTCAACAGGCAAAACTGTGCCTTAAGGACATTTCCTCTCGGCAACCATTTCGAAATTTGTCACTTTCTGAAACCTCAAACTATCTCCTCAAGTACTCTTACAAGTACTACAATGCTACCTCAAGAGTGGCTTAAAATTGACCTACTCTTATCAGTACGAATCATTTGATAAATATTTTTCTGCTCATCCATAACCGTATATCCTGGTAATTTGTTATACAGACCCTTTTGCAGTCATATTTTCATCTATGAGTAAAAAAATTTCATACTGTAAACCATCTAAATCTCATTTCCTTACTCGTCAATACCTAACGAGTCAATTCCATAACTATCTGGACCTAACACATTGTAAGAGAAGCACTAATTAAAGAAAAATGTCTGGCCGAGCCATTTTCCCCAGTTAGTCCAACCCCGGCAATATGCCATACTTGTCCTCCCAACTTTGGTTCCCTCAAACCTGTGACCACAATCAGTTTCCAGTTTTTCCTATGTGGGAAACAATACATTAAACCTTTCTCAAGGTTCTAGACTTTCACAACTAGAGTTTACCACCCCTCCACTTCTCAATTATTGTGAGTTCACTCAAGCTCAAATCTTTGGTCTGTCTCATCACATCCCCAAAACTAGAATCTTTAGGCAATAATAATATGTCTAAATATATCATACGATTCATAATGTAAACACTTATACACTAGTATAGGCACATAGTCATACTAATTACCAAGCACATCACCTACTGTATCTAGCATATAAAACTGAACATGTCATACTAGATGCAATTTACAACTCATGACATATCACATGATGTTCAAATGGATCAATACTCTAACTCGTAAGCCAGAAACCATAATCATACCTCAGCTCCTATGGACCAGTCCTCTAATACCTGGATTATTGGTTTGACACATTAGGATAGATCCTCCTCACTGCTCGTGAACCTTGAGCAAGCTGTGGTGGCAGTTATGCCATAAAACTAGGCTAACTCACCGGAAGCTAAGTGGTATGCTGTTGAGATCTCGTTCCGCTCTGTACACTCCGTCCCCAAGGACAATCTGCTTTGGTGTGACTAGTCTAGTGGCAGTGATAACAAATCTGTTCCACCATAGGTGCCAACTGTATGCTGGGACACTCAAACTTATAGTGATCCGGCTACTAAAAGTGGTGACACACCACTTTTGATCATGAAGATCCCGCGGTAAGGACACCGATAATGTCAAGCTAATCCTCTGCTGCCCTTGAGAAAATGAGATACCATCTCTCTGTCTCTTCCTTACCTGGCTACCAGGAAATATTCTGACACTCTTAGACTGATTCTTAGAGTCCCATATCCTTTGGGTATCTCTATCATCTTCCTCTGCTACTAAAGCTCTATCTACTACCTCGTTATAGGTTTTCAAACCTAAAACTGACACTCTTTTTCTAATAAAGATCTTTAATCTCTTCACAAACTTCTTTACCTTCAGTTCCTCATCGTTTACCATTTCTGGTGCAAAACAAGTCAAAGATGTAAACTTGGTCTCGTACCCCGTAACATCTATGTCCCCTTGGACTAGGTCCATAAACTCTTGCCTCATCCGGCCTTTTACTGAAGCCGAAAAAAACTTATCAAAGAACAACCTCTTAAAGGTGTTCCACCCCATAGTCTCGGTGTTGTGAGTATTTCCAATGAATTGCCACCACCGATCTGTTTCTCCTTGTAAATGAAGTGCTGCCACTCTCACCTTTAGGTCCTCATCGATTGCGAGAGCAACCATAAGTTTGTGGGTTTGATTAATCCAACTCTTCGCCGCTAGTGGATCATATCCACCCTCAAAAGTAAGTAGTTTAAACTTCACATGTTCTTTCATTGCAATTCCATCTTCCTGCTCAAGACAACCCTAGGTTGTGTCTGAACTTCCTCTTCCTAATTTTCTTTTGTTATCTGTCTCATGGTGTCTATTATGTCACGCATGAACTGTGTTCCATCTAATGGATCCTATGGAGTATCGGCGCCTCCATCTCGCTCTCTTCTTGGTGGCATCTTACTATATGCACACAAGAAAGGTTCAATACTATACATTTGTACCCGTATACAGCCCCCACCATGCTTACACATACAATGTCAATTCAATCTACAGTTAGCATGTAATTAAAAGTGTAAGCAAGCAATCATGTCTATCTCAACATTCTAATTAACTTAACTCCAAATCTCCACCTAGGTTCACTTATCCTCAAAATTCAGGATTCCTAAGTGGTGACTACGTGTCACTACTAGTCATGTGACGCACAAGAAAATACTAAAATATAATACTCAGTCACGTAAATAACATTTTTCCACATAACACGTAACATATAACATGCTAAGTCAAATAAACACATACAATACATGATATAACACATGATGCATCTACACAACTGATAACCCAATCCTCGGACCACAACTCATAAACATACCTCGTCACCAAGCTGTCGCTAAAGTCCTCCCATTTTCCTTGTATTCTGCCTTTGTGGGCAGTTACTACTGGCACTGGTCGGACTACGTGCCTCTAAGGGCACTCTCTATGATAATGGCCAAGTTGCTAGCAATGGTAACACGCCCGATTCCCCACTGGTACCTCTGGCATTGGTGCCACTACTTGTCTCTAAGGACAGTCACGCCTAGCGTGTCCCGGCTGGCTACAATGATAGCAAATTCTTGGTGACTGAGAGGATTCCACAGGCAAAGGAATCCACAGAGTCATTGGTGCTGGTGGTAACATCCCAATGCTAGACTGGCTCATAGAAGATTGTGAAATATACTGTTGAGACCTTGTCTCATATGATGTACTCATCCTCCTAGGGCAAACAAATCCATTGTGTCCATGTTGATGACAATGGTAACAAAACTGACCTTCCCTTTGTGCCAACAACTTCCTTGGGCACTCAGACCTCTGGTGGCCTAGTTGGCTACAATGAAAGCACAACCTGTCCAATCGAGAAGATCTTGTGGGTAAAGGGATCATTGGTACCACTTGCCCTGTCGTTGTTCATGAGAATATGAAGCATCATCCCTCTATCTCTTCTTAGCACTTCCACTCACCAGCATTGGACTCGCCTGTTGCAGTCATATTCTAGCACTCATTACTCTTGCAAGTTGTTACAGGGTTATAACTACTTCTATAACAGCCTAAACTCCATTATTAGTTTCTCATGACCCATTTGGTGTTTTCCCACAATCTTTCCCTAAAATTATCTTGCTACAAAGGTAACAAGGGAATACTCAAGAACAAGGTATACCTCAATTGACTAATCCACTCTTATCATACTTACATAATATCATGGTAAGTCAATTCATAGTTTACATGTTATAAATGCATAAACAAGTAATCATGTCTCACATAAGCAATTTATAGCCTCAAGTCTAAATCCTTTTATCTACGTTATTAACCTCAAGTGATCACTACATCAAGTTTCGCCTTTCGTCCTTAGGTTTTCAAATCTAATGCTCAAATACTGTGACAGTATGAGGTACATAATCTAACCTTTTCAAATTCACATGGAACACAACCGTCACCCATCGTCCCTAGGTTTTCTAACCTAGAGCTCTAATACCATTCTATCACACTTTCAAATCCGGACCGTTGGGACTCCCCCGAGCCGACCCCAAATTTTGAGTGTGAACCCGTTCACTCAACCACATGAACTATTCTGACACTGATCTCACCTTTATATCAAACTCTGATACTATGCTGTCATGGCCCGATTTTTTACTCTAGATAAACGAGTTCGAACAGTAAAGGTTCCCCCCAGTTTACGTCCATAAACCGCTAAGTATCCAGAACCTAACTTCCTGTACATTTGGAATTTGAGTGTGATACTTAGTCCATTAGAAAGAGGATCCAAAAATACTCAATTTAAAAAAAACACACTCAATTCTAATTCAAAACGAAGAAGTTATGCCCGATTGAAGTTTGGGCAAATTTCGGAGCATGATATGAATAGTGACTTCGATGGATCGAAATAATGATTTCGATGCATTGAAGTTTTGATGCATCAAACATGTATCAACCAAAATTCACTCTCGGTACTTCGACATTCTAAAATCCTGCAGGTTTTTTGATGGATCGAACAGGGCATTTTGATGCATCGAAGTGCCCAGATTCTAAAACTATGCAAGTGGTCATTTTTGACATTCTAAGTCCTTTCTACCCTCATAATCCATTCTTACTACCTTGAAATCATACATGAATGGTACTAACATCAATCATACATTTCAAATCATACTCATGATTAACTTATACATCAAAATGAATTATTCTCCTTCACAACCATAATCCATTCATATTGAAGACATTCATTAAATGAGTTAAGTGCTACAACAAATGTCTCATGACCAAATCTAAAGTCTTTTCGTATGCAAGAAGCTTATAATCTAAGCATGCATCAAGTTACATTTATCTAAAATATAACAACTTAAAATGAAGTCTCATGCCACAAGCCGGCATAGATAGCCACAATATATATAATGTCTAAAAATATATCAAAATGTTAGGAGAGCTCCACTTGCACACTCAAGTCCCATCTAAGCACCGACTTGACATGACCTACATGAATGTATGTATCTACTTTACACGTATCATCAAACATATATCATGTTCGTTCACAAGCAACGCATATATATATAATAATGCATTAAACATATATCATACTTCATAATTTAAAATAAAAGCAACACCATTCACTTGTCTCTCTCTCTCTCGGACTCAACCTGATACCTTAACATGATTCTTGACCAACCATGTGACAAAGACACTTCCCACACAGTTTCAACACCACCACCGCATCATCACATACTCCGAGGTGGTTGGATGGTTTTCAAATTCATCACCGAGTCATCACATACTCTGAGGTTATTAGATGGTTTATCACCGAGTCATCACATACTCCGAGGTGATTAGATTACTCTCTCATTTTCTCCCATTCTCCTCACAATGACCCTATACGTGCATTTCGAATATATATGGTCCAAGCATTAAAATTCAAGCATTACAACACATGAACTAGGTATAAAGAAACATAGCATGCATTTCATCTCCACTAACCCACACATATAATTTCCTATACATGTAAACCCTAGCATAAGTCGTATATGCTCACAAAATTCACTTAAGCACATTTTTGTCATACTTCAGCAATGCATACATTTTTCATATAAAGAAGGCATCCATTTTAACTCATACAACATTACATAACGCAAATATGCTCATTTAACACATTTTCATAAAAGTGTATCAAACACTAGCATATAAATGTACATGCTAATTTCTCTCACTCATTCATCCCATATATCATGCATGCTACCGTATACATACCCATTACACATAAGAGACTAAAGAGAAGTATGAAGCAACCATATCCCACTCCTCTTACCACTCTAAAACATGTAATGCACATCCCTAGTTCTCACCGTTTCTCCAAAAATCCTAGAATCGACAATTAAATGAGAAGAGAAACCCCTACCTCGAAATTGAAGGTCTTCCAAGCATTTCACCAAATTTCCAGCGATGTCTACCTTGCCAAATCCTAACTTTGCTCAGTTCAAACCGAAGCTCTTAATGTCCCATATGTATCTCCCTTCTTCGACAAAACCCGAATCCAAGCCTCAAGCCTTCAAATTATAGAGATAAAGTAGAGGGAGAGAGAGAGAGAGAGAGAGAGAGAGAGAGAGAGAGAGAGCAACTGGGCATGAGATATGAGAAATGAAATATCTCAGCTGAGTTGCCCCTTTAAAGTCCTAAAGCCACAAAAAGACGAAAATGCCCTTCGAGCCACTTAAAGTACCTTCTCGGGCTTCGTTATCGATTTTGAAAACTCCAATGGTCTCAAAATCTCTTCCTTAACTCATTAAACATTTCATCTATGCCAATCTCAAAAATAATTATTTTTCAAAAAAATTTTGAATTTTCAGGCTCACCCGAACTGTATCTCGGGGCTCAATTTGACCAAAAAGTCAAACTTATTCAAAACTTTCAAAAATCTCATAACTAGTTTCCCACTCTCAGAATGTCCATTACATCATTCAAAATGTATCTACAGCAAAAATGATGTAAAATTAAAAAATCGACCAAAATTGGTCATGGTCTCTCAACCAATCTTTTCGTCATGGGAGCGACGTCAGTTCTAATTCTACTCTTTACTGAATTAGTGGGATCATGGTCTACTATTTCGTTGATTTGGTCAATGAGTCGACCCCCATGGACATTTTATTAGCCAATGCGTCATACCTTGATGGCATCTATACTAGCCACGTTTCATATGGCAATTTGTTAGTGTTTTTATATAGAAGTCATGTCCTTGTTGGAAGGCATCTTCCCTCCACATAATCTCGTCTTATTTATTAGTTTTATTCACAAGAAATCCCCTCCATCATACAAATTTTGTAAGTTACTCCCTACATTCAAATTTGAAAATGTTATAGAATACCTTTCTTTAGAGGTAGACAAGTTATAACATTTTCAATAATTGACGAGTCCAAATTGCAATGCAGGAGGACAACATGCAAAAACTCATATAGTACAGAGAATTTTTCGCAATAAACCCTATTAGTTACTATTATTGTGATTAATCGACTTGCATATTAAATAGTTTATTTCATAGGGAAAACTACACTTAAATAAAGTTAGGAGGCCTAAATTACAAAGTGGTCTATTTTAAAAGTTTGTTTTTCACTTTGGTTGAATTAAAAAAATAATCACATATGCATTCAAAATTATTATTCAAGTCCAAAATGCCCTTCAATCTTTTATTCCAACCCACACTAAATTTTGTTTGTTTCCTGTATCACTAAAAGAGCATTGTGCGTGACTAAATAAAATTCAACAAATCATTGTCTTTTCGTTTCATTAGAAGAAAATTGAATTCATTGCAAAACACCACTGCTTTGATAAATTATTGGTTGTTGATCATCTCTCATCATAAAAATATGATTTTTTTTTGCTTTAGTGAACTATTCTTTTTACTTTCAAAAAAAAAAATATTAAACTAATTTTTGAATTGTATGGCAAATTCATGTGTCAATGGTTCTTAATTTTGAGATTTTTTAAATGTGATGAACGGTTTTACTAGTCACTTTTTTAAGTTGTCATTATCAACTATCTAATTCATATTTGGTTGTTTAAATATGTTCTTAATTTGATTTAGTGAACAGACATATTCTATGTAGAATGACTTATAACTCATTTACTGATAAAGTTTAAATTTTGTTTGCATTTGCAGGTATACTTGAAATTTATAGGAATTTACTCGTGAAATTTGAATTTTTCTTATATTTGTGCCTTATGTTTTGATGTAATATCTCTTCCTGATACTCATATTTTTTTGACATATCAAACCAAAAAATTGTAGTACCCCGTCATTTTGAGGTTATTTAAATTTGGGTTTGAGGTTGGGGTTAGATTATTGAGTTTGAGTTAGATTATAAAGTTTTTTTTATTAGTCTTTCGTGAAAATTATGTGATCTCTTTTTTTTTAGTATAGAAATTTTATTAACATAATTGGACTAAGAAAATTTTGAGTATGAAATTTGGTATAGTTGAATTAGAGGAGAATGTCGTGTTTTGAGTGTGTGCATATATATATATATATATATATATATATATGTGTGTGTGTGTGGGGGGGGGGGGGGATAAGTGAAGTTGGTTGTAGAAGAGAAGAATAATAACATTTTTATTAATTGTGAAAATTGAACACTAGGAGTGTAACAGAATAGATGGAGGTGTGCTTGAGATACAATAAAGTCTTAAGTTAGAATGTCACAAGTAACATAATAGTCTTTTATTTTTTTATTATTATTAGTATTATTTTTTATTTATCACTTTCTCACATAAGTAACGTGTTATATATATATATATATATATATATATATATATATATATATATTAGGATATACCCGTGCCTACGGCACTATCGTACACTCGCAATTTTTTTAAACCGTAGGTAACAAAAGACATTTTGAATCGCAGAATTACTTTTTTAAGAAATTTGGACCCTTCGATTCAATTTTTTTGTCCTAATAGCTTTATATATATATATATATATATTAGGGTTGGATAACAAAAAAAAAAAGAGGTCTGACAGAAGAATTTTAGAGGGAGAAGATTTCTAGAGAAAGAAAGCTAGAGAGAGAAGAGAGAGGGCAGCTGAGAGAGAGACCGAGAGAAAGATTTGAGGTAGCCATGGCTTCCGGCGCTGGCAGTGGAGGTGGCTGGCCATGAGGTGGAGCTCCGGTAGCAGCGGAGTTGATGCCTGCCACGGTTTGGTTGATCAATGGTGAGAACTTGTGGGTTAAGCTGCTATGGCTGAAGTGGGTCTGTTCGGCCATGGAGATAGCCTTGGGTGAAGGCAGCCAAGGTAGAGCTCGGTCCGTTGAAGTCGTGGCCGAAAGTGGCTGTTGCGGTGGTGATGGTCCCGGCGCCGCTGATGGGTCTTCTGATGTTTTGAGTTGTGGGTCTTCCATGGATAGTCTCGGGTCCTTGGCGGTAGCGGGTGTGGATCTTCAAAGTGGTTGTGGCTGGTGGGTAACTTAGAGGTGAGTCTTTTATTAAAAAGAATGTTATTGTGAGGAATCGAACCAAGCCGTGCGCGAATACTATGTTAGTTAAATGTTTCTGCCACTAATCCACCAATGACTTTTGTTGAATATGCCACAACAATAATATTTAATCTACAATAATGAAAGTTTGAAACATTAATTACATTACAATAATATTTTTCTCTCATTTTGAATATAACAAACAAACATTATTAATTATATTAACTAAGTAATTAAATAAAAAATACAATTTTCACTACCTTGAAATCAAATAAAAATATTAATATCACTCAAATAATAGAGCATTAAGAACAAACATTAAGTATATATCTCATTGAATTAACATATTTTTTTAATACATATTAATGTTGAAGTATTATTGACAAAAAATAAAGGAGTGGTCTAACTTATATTACTTTAACTATTATATGTTATACTATATATCTCGGAACAATAAAGAAAACTTGATATCATAAAACTAGATATTCATATTAAATGGTTTAAACTCATCAATTATTCTAATTGATGTTTTAGACATTTAACTAATTAATTAGAGTTTGAGAAAATATAAGAAAATGGACACTAAATAACAGTTATGACCACCATTCATATATAATTATATATATGATATATCTACCATATATATATAATTATATATTTATATCTCCACCTATATTTATATCTCCACATATATATATACCTGCACTCTAATAATCTAATATACATCCACATCTCCTTCGCAAAATTAAATAATAAGGAAGAAAAGAAAATATATTATTCTCTTCAGTAATCATCATTCTCATGATCAAGTATGACACAATCAAGCTCACATCGGTATAACATAAAAAATTGATTATCGTATGAATTTGATAGAGATGAGTTTTTAGTAAATTTTAATTAATTTAGTGAATTTTATTGATTTTTTGGAGACCATTTAGCATAAGTAATTATTCATTTATAAATTTCATGGCCATGTCTTTATTAAAAAAGTTAGTAGTTGTTTTATTACTAAATGAATCAATGAATACTAATAGATTTAAGAATGAAATAAATGAACATTTATACTATATATAACATATTAGAAGATAATATATATATATATATATATATATATCTTTATATATACATATAAATATAATACACGTAAGTACAAAAAGTGTGAAAATATATGTTTACATGTTTTTAACATTCTAAAACAAATTTACAATATTAAGATTTATATTTTTTACATTTTTAAATAAATTAATAAATATTAATGCTAAACGGGTTATACGGGTTAAACGGGTCGATTCAACCCGCATTGACCCGACACGACACGACCCGTCAAATTAAACGGGTTAAGCGAGTTGAACCCGAACCCGACACGTTTTTTTCGTGTCGTAATCGTGTCAACCCGTTTATGACCCGAACCCGTTTAACCCAAACCCAAACCCGCTAACTTCGTGTCGATTTCGAGTCGTGTTGTCGGGTCGTGTTGAATTTTGCCACCCCTAGTGGGTATGGTAGATTGCGGCTTGGTTGTGAGCCGGATGATGAAAGTGAATGATGGCGATACACGGTGGTTTCAGTGTATGGCTGGTAGAATTTGGTTAGGAATTCTGGCCATGAAAATAAAGGTGGTGCTACGGTGGTTAGTGGCAGTAGGTACATGGGGGGTTGGTTGAAGATGATGAATAGTTGGTGTGCGATCTGTGCAAAAATATATATATATAAAACTATATTTTACATTGAGTCTTTGATGAGGAAAATGATTGTAATGGTTTTTGGAGTAGATTGGGGTTGGTCTTGAATTTTGTTTTGGGCCAATGATGTGGGTTAGGACTTGGGCTTGTGAAATTTAATTAGACGATTGGGCTTGGAAAGTGGACTGGGCTGAAATTAAATTTAGGCCCAGTACCAATTTAAGAGAAATGTAAATGGTGGGTTTACGTTGGACTGGGCCGGATATCGTGGGCTTGGATTTCAGACGGCAATGGACAGTACGGGCTTCCGGACAAAAACCCAAGGCCAGTTGATTCTTACTCTCTTCTCCTATTAATCATACATTTAATTTTCGTATAATTTTATATCTGTGCATAATTGTTGTCGTGTTTTAAATTTATATAAAAATATATATAAATTGATGTGTATGTATTTATTAAATACAAATGTGTGTATATATATATATATATATATATGAATGTGAATATATAAGTATTAATTGCTTATTTAAATTATGTATTGCAATTAATTGGATTTATGACTGTGGAATGTATTTTTTTGCGTGTTTTATATTTTCTATTTTCGTGAAATTGGTGTATTATTCTATGTGCATTTAACTATTAATGTGTACGTGTGTATTAGTTAATATTTTGTGAAATTAAGTGTGTTCTTGTTACTTTATTTGTACATATAAATTGTCATTTTATGTGTACGAACTGTGGGTGTTACATGTATTATTTGGTGACTTAATTGTGCATTTAATTTAATTATTAAGTGCTATATTAGTATGGGTACATTTCATTTGTGTTATTTTATGTGCACAATTTGTGGAGGTGTACGTGTTTACTTGTGAACGTGTTGTACATTTAATTGTATAGTGATGGTGGTTTTGTGCATTATAAATTGTCAATACTTAATTGTTATGAAATGATAAATTATATATTTGTGAATGTGTTATTTATAAAAATATCAATTATTTTGTAATTTGAGAGGATGACGCAAAGGTCAACTTGCTAAAGCAATATTGTTGTAGTTACATTCAACATATCCTTGCTGAGCTTTAACATCACCCTCCTCTAGATTTTGCAGGGTAGGTTGCTGACGCGGGGACAATTACGGGATTTGGTTGTACTGGTCAAAGAAGTAGTGGTTGAATTATTAGAATTTATTTCGGTTCATTAGATATTTATTTTCTGCTCAATATATGAGACAAATTATTTATTGTGACAATTTGTAAGGAAGAATTGTATTTAACATTTTCTTCCGATGAAAGAAGTTGTACCGGACTTATGTATTTAAGGGAATGTTTGGAGACTTTAGATCTCTCTTTCTTTTATTTTAAATTTTGTTTTTATTTGTTCTTCATATCTTGGATTTCTCTTCAAAAATCCGGGGTATGACAAAAGTTACTCAAACACATATGAAAAATCTACTTCATTCCTATCCAAAGATAGTTGATGTGTTGTGATACCACAAGTGTATCCACTTACATTAATCTAAGAGGAAAAATAAGTTGGTTGTCATTTAGGACCATATCAAGCGGTCTATTTTTGACTACTTTACAACATAATAACATAACAAATGCTTGTATAATGTAAATTTTGCTTTACTTTATAGGGTTTGTTCACTTTTATTGTATTACTCTTATATTCCTGCAAATTTTTAAAAACCAAACGATGTTCTAGATGTTTTCTTAATTTCTTGAGTGAATGAATTATTTGATTTAAGAATGATAATTTGATATTTTGAAATAAGGGATTGAATGACATTTTGTACCTGAATAATAATTTTCAATGCATAAGTAATTATTTTGCTTAATTCAATCAAAGTGAAAAATAAACTTTTAAAATAGATCACTTTGTAATTTAGGCCTCCTAACTTTATTTAAGTGTAGTTTTCCTATTTCATATTGGAAAATGTTAGAAATGACAAACTTTAGTGTTCCTACTAAAATCGATTGATATAAAAATCTGACATGGCTATCCTAAAATCCCAACCCAAATGGTATCTTTTCTTCTCTTTTAAGTTTCGATAGCAAGTATCACTATATTATAAGATTTGTACAAAAACTCAAATTGGGTTTGCATCTCTCTTGAATTTATTGGATTTATAGAAATTGATTTGTACAGAATCTTGAACATAAATTGCATTTGGAGTTTCTAAATATCATCAACAATTAGTTCAAGATTACATTTGGAGTTTTTGAATATCAACAACAATCCATGATTGAAAAACCTAGGGTTGATAAGAATGATGGCACTTAACTGCGTCAACTCCTCCAAAACTCTCCACCAACCTTTTCTTCCCCGGCGAGGCTTTATGTATTCGAAAATACCATTCATTTCATTTAATTTTCCTCTCTCTTTTATATGTTATTTCATTCACACACACACGCGCGCGCGCATGTCATCTCTCTCTTTGAAGCAATTCTTCCATTACATATGTTCAATTGCAGACCCATTAGGGTTTTGTTTATCATTTATTTTCCCTACTTTCATTCTTTCTTTTTTTTCAAATTTTTTGTCAATTTCTACCCAGAATTACTCAATTGAATGAAAATTTTCATTAGGGAATTATTTGATTTTATGAATTAGGAAAAAAATAGAAGGAAAAAATATTAGGGAAAATTACTAATAAGTCTTACTTTTAAACTCTAAAGACAAATAAGTCCTAATTTTTGTAAAGACAAATAAGTCCTACTCTTAAACTCTAACGATAAATAAGTCCTAAATTTTTAAAAAGACAAATAAGTCCTAAAAAAGGTTCATCGGACAATGAAGTCCTACTTTTCATAAAAAAAATCCAACAAAGTCTATAATTAGTACAATTCCTCTTTAACCCTTTTCATATATCACGTATGTTGCGTAACTAATTTTCTCCAAATTATTTTGCTAAAAACTTTATTGCAAATAAATAATTTAAGAAAAAAGTTTTATTTCAAATTCACATTATATTCGATTTATTAAGATAATTTGATAATATTTTTAGATAACATTGTCTTAAATTCATAGAGATTTATTTTTATGATTGAGTTTTTTTAAGCAATGTTAAATATAAAATTCGAAAACAATAGAAAAAATCAGTTATTATTCATAAATGTAATGAATGAAAATTATTTCATTGTATTTTAACATGTTGTGAGTATTTACGGAAAGTAAATTTGAAATCATTTTAAAAATATTTTAGGATTATTAATTTTGATAACAATTAATATTTTTTTTAAAATAGATACTAGTTACAAAATATTGAAAGTAGAGAGAAAATTTATATTTTAGTGTGAAAAAAAGGCACTAATGAAAATTCAAAATAAATTGCAATACTGAAAATATGTTAATAATTTTAATAAAATTTGAACTTAATTGGAAATATGTTTTAAAAGTAGGACTTTTTTGTCTTTATAAAAAATTTATATGACTTATTTGTCTTTAAAATTTTTTATAGGACTTATTTGTCATTAGTGTTTAAAAGTAAGACTTCTTTGTCTTTTTGAAAATTTTATAGGACTTATTTGTTTTTAGAATTTAAAAGTAGAACTTATCAGTAAATTTTTCAAAATATTATTAATATCAAAGAACAGTGACGTGACAAAAGTTGTTGTCGACACGTTGAGTCGGGTGTGTTTTCAATTTTTTTAGTCGTTTAAGTGTAGCACTACCCATTTAAAAACCCATTTAAAAAGAGGTGTAATACAATTGACAATGCCTTGAATCATGGAGCATGCAGACAATACCTACAGGCATGACTCAACTCACTCATGTCCCCCTTGATTGCCCCCTCAAAGTTTGGTTCATGCCTAACATATGAAAACTAATTATTGAACTTCTCATCTTTTGTTTGGAAATGAATGATTGATTCTGAAAATATATTTTAGGTCCTCACTAGAATACACAAATTAGTAACATCCACTAAACATGTTTGCTCTTTATTGATACTAGTAATGTTTTATCTAAATTTATAAATTTAGTAAAGTAGGTACTACTCATTACCCCACCAAACATGTTTGCTCTAAGTTCTAACAAACATGGTAGCTCCTCATTACATATATACCCAAAGTACTAGCAACAATAGGGTAGATCGATGATAATTAATTATGTATGTTTTACATGCCAATACTTAAGAAAAATATTATGTTCTTATTTTCGGATTCATGCATTTATATATATATATATATATATATATATATATATATATATATATTGCCACCATGTTTGTTAGAACAACCCAGGCCCCTTGAATGATTGAGGTGTATATATATATATATATTGCTACCATGTTTGTTAGAACAACCCAGCCCCTTGAATGATTGAGGTGTTAATTTGAACTTAATTTGAGCTGTGATTGAGATATTAATTTGAACTTAACTTGAATTGTATTCGGGCTTAAACACTCAACTTCTTATTTGAAGAAAAATAACTTATATCATGTAGACTAGAGCCTATTGGTTTTATCTTATCATCTTGAGTTCGTGTTACATTTGGATTAATCGAGTTAAGCTTAAATTAATTAAAAAAATTGAATTTTGTTTACCTCATTTCTAATGCGAGTAACAAAAAGAGATGTTCAAACTTGTCTAGAAAATCATATCTGCACTCAAGTTCAATTTAGTTGTACTTGGATTAAGCTGAGCTGTTTTCAGTAATTAATCGAAGCCCCTAATCATTTTTTTTTCTCATAAATATCATAAAGATTTTACCTTTTACGAGTAATTTATTTGAGCAATTCTACTTTTTAATTTGAATTTATTGTTTCTTTGTCTGCTTTTGTGTTAAGCTTAACCTTTCTTTTATTAAATGCTTCGGTACAAAAAAAACTATATATATAGTTTTTTAGTGATCTTGTCACGACTTACTATTGTATCTGTAGTAGCATCACACATCCAGACATATAAAACATTAAAAGTCTTTCTCGGTTAGAAATAAATTTTGGAATAAAGTTGAAACATTTGTTTATGTGTTATACTTTTATTCGCTTTGAATTATTAGTTTTGAAAGTATCTAATAATTTTTTCAAAAGCAACGATCGATCAATAAAAATGATTCGAAATTACATAATCTCGATTAATCAAAAACAAGTATATCATCAAAAAATTGAATGAAGTTGACATATTTGATAATGTTTCATTCTTTTATTAATCGGGACTATTTAGGTTCTGTCTGACAAATGTTTTGTTTCGATTTTTATACAAAAAAAAAAAAAAAAAAAACAGAAACTAAAGCAAAAAATTGATGTTCACTGGTTTATTTCAACCTCTTTTTTTACTCTGAAATTTTTACCTTTACGAATTTAAATACTTTCTAAATCTACTTTTAAACTTTGAAAAGTCAAAAACTTTTCATAAATCAATCCAGAATACCAAGCCAAATCTATCTAATATATATATATATATATTTTGTGTGAGGTGCGAGTAGTCCAAATCACGTCTTTTGCTGCTTTCCGTAGCATTATTACGTGGCCCAAATTGACGTCAAAATTGGATTATATTTTGCAAATTGTGACACGTGTATGGTTGATAGGGCTACACGTGTCGAGTAGGACCTACTCTGATTGTGATACATATCTTTATACTATTTTTGGCCACCAGGACCAGGAGTACCATGAATTTAGCAACCCAGACAGTGACTCACCATTGAGTGGCCGTGCTACACTTGTTACGGAGTATATGGTAAATTTTCTGTTGGCCATCCCACTCTGCCAACTCACCTAAAGAATTATGGAAAATGATTGTAACCAAAGTTGTGGGCCCAACTATGTGTGTAGGAGATATATCACGCAAGTCAGACTATAACAATACAATATTTGTTTGGTAGTTCGATTTTATTACACAATAATTATTCGGGATTTTATTACAAATATAATTTTAGGATTTTAATTTTTTATATATATAATTAAATAGAAATAATCTTTTAGTGAGATGCTCGATCTCATGATCATAAACTTTAGGTAATGAAACATTTTAAATTAAATTCAAGCTATTTATCTATTACGTACTTATACATAATAATTTAGTATAAAGTTATATTTTTAGATTCTGAAGGGGCTGTTTGGTAAATTCATTGGATTCTATTTTTTGATTTATGAAAAATAAAATCTGAAATCCTACTGTACTGTCATATTTATTAAAAGCATAATATATTTGGTAACGTCATATACTGTTTAAAATTAATTTTTTTTAAAAAGATTAGTAGTATCTTTGACTAAAATTTGTGTTTGAGTAATATGGTTCCAACTCATTTTAACCAACATAAATATGATATTACATATTTTATGCATATTATTTCCTCCGAAATTATATTTGTTAGAACTTTATTTTAGTTTATTTTAATTAAAATTTCATTTTTTTTGCATTTGCATATTTTTTTATTATTGTCATAAATTCAAACTATCATGTATTTTCTTCTTATATATATATATATATATATATATATATATATATATATATATATATATATTGTATTTTATAAAATATTTTTATTCTTTTTGACTTATAATTTTGTATTTATTGCATTTTATTTATATTTTTCTTATTTATTGTATTTTATTTTTTTATATTTATATTTTTTGAGTAATCAATTTTTTATTTATTGTATTTTATATATTTTGTATTCTTGTTTTTTTATAAAATTTTAATTTATTATATTATATTATAGTTTTGAGCAAACAAATTTTTAATTATTGTATTTTATAAACGAAAACAAAAATGATAAGTTGAACTGAAAATTAAAATCTGAAGTTAAAAGTTTCATTATAAAACTTTCAAATTATGTTTAAGAATTGTCAAAATTTTGATATCACTTTCATTTTTTCAAAAATAAAAACTGTGTTACGTAACACGATTTTTGTTGTTACTTTCAAAAAAATAAAAATAAAAACTAAAATTTAAAATCAAAAGTGTTACATCAATTACAAACTTAGAAAGATATAATAAACGTAGAGGAACCACCGATCAAAACGTAGACGGCAAGTAACATTTTAATTAGACAGAGAAGGCCCATTTCTGGAAGCAAAATTGGTATATACGTGTTACATTGTACACTATAATTTTACTCTCTCACACGTGTGAACTAGCTCGTGTTAAGTGTGAACCAAGTTGAGCCGTTCCCATTTCTCGACCACCCGAAACGCTTCGTTACCGTTAGCCAATTACACTCTCTCTGTCTGTCTGTCTGTCTGTCTCTCTCTCTCTCTCTCTCTCTCTCTCTCTCTATATATATATATATATATCGTTTAGAGCATCCACTGGAGCCAATTTCCTCAACTACTTAGCGGCTATATATCCTGAAACTAGCCCCACACTCTTCCTCATTTCAACCAAACTTCTCCTATTTCTCTCTCTCTCTCTGAGGATCACACAATAGCATTCTCTCTAGTTTCTCTCTCTAAAAAAATCAGAAGAGAAAACAGAGTTGCAAGAGAAGTTTGAGGCGTACCTGAAAATGCATTGTAATTCAGTTCTATCACTCTCTCCGAGCTTCAACAGTTACTCTTCGGGCAAATTTGCAGATATTGCGGTTAGGGTTGTGGAAGAGTTCAGAGCAAAACCAGAATCTCAAGTTGATGAAGCTCAAGACAACAAGAACGAAGAGGATGATTTTGAGTTCGCTTTTGTTTGCAGGGAGTTCGATTCGTCGATTTCGGCCGATGAGATCTTCTACAACGGCCAGATTCGACCTGTTTTTCCGATATTCAACAGAGATTCACTGATAGGTGATGTTGAGAATGAGAATTCAGGTTACTCTAAGTCTCCGACTCCGTCGATTCGGCTTCCTCTGAGGAAGCTTTTGATCGAAGAACGCGATTCTTCGTCGTGTTCGTCGTCCGAGGCCGACGAGCTCGAGCCAGGAGTGTACTGCGCCTGGACGCCGAAATCGGCGGCGGAGGCAGAGGCAGAGGCATCGCCGGAGAAGTGGAAGAAGAGCAGTTCGACGGGAACATTGAAGCGGTGGAAGTTCAGAGACCTACTTCGCCGGAGCAACAGCGACAGCAAGGACACTTTCGTCTTTTTGACTCCTTCGAATGCGAGTAAGAAGCGGGACGAGAAGGTTGAAAAAGCCACGAGGGAGGCGTCGAAGGCCGCCGGAAAAGTGACGGCGAAGAGAGTCGCCGGAGGAGAGGGTGGACCGGTGGCGGCAGCGCATTACGCGAAGAAAGGAGCAATGAAAGACGGAGATCGACGGCTGTCGTTCCTTCCGTACAGGCAAGATCTGGTTGGGTTGTTTGCTAACGTGAACGGGTTGAGCAGGAATCTCCACCCCTTCTGAGAGCCTGATAAATCTACAATTAACAAATTATGCTTTGTATTGACATACATAATATTAATATACATTATCTAGATTCAGAATCGTGGTCTCTCATGTGTCAAATATGTCATGTAGACGATATGTGCCGACTGGTAATTGAGACTGCAATAAAGAAAACACTGTTCCTACCTCGATTGTGAATGAAATTTGTATCTTCCAATGATTTCAAATGTGCATTTTGATCTCTAAATTCACTTACAGAAGTTTTAAAGTTCAAAACACTTAAATGTCAAATTTAATAAAGTATTTACAATTATACGAAATATTATTATTCACCTAAAGACCAGTAGCAACTGTCCTTTAGTTCTCTTAAGAGAGAGTTATGGTTGGAGTGTATTGGCTAGCTATGACATTATTCTTCCCTAGTATTAGACACTCTTGTCCCACGTTGGATTCGGATGAAAAAGTGATTGGATATAAATGGGTGGGTTTGCAACACTACCTAATAGTTTAAGTTTTTGGATAGAGGGCAAGCGCCTGACCCGGTCCTTGATCTGGTCTCTACTCGGGTGGAGTCGCCTGACCCGTTACACCTAGGTCACCTCACCAAAAATGCTCATGTGGCTAGTTATAATATGTGGCTAGCCAAGCCACGGTATAGTATTTGCTGGCTAATCACGTTTTTATTATTTTGATAAGAAAATTAATAATTTATTTTTTTGTAAATTTTTTTAAAAATATGATAATGAATAAGTTTAATGGTAATGGATAAGTTTAAATAAATATGGTATTTTTTTTGTTTGGCCTAATATACAAAGGGAGATAGACCCAAATAATGAAAGGAACACAAAAAAAAAAAAAGAATAAATAACAAAAACAAATAGAAAAACATATTCTTTAGTGTAAATATATTCTATTTATATAAACATATATTTATATATAATTAGAATAAAAAAATCAGGCAAAAGAAAGAAAAAAAAACCAAAAAAGAAAAAAAAAAGAAAATCAGAAAAGTCCAAAACAATAGTATTTAAATCAACAAGCTATTTCCCGAAGAGCATATCCATTTTTGCTTGCTCAACCGCCGGCTCTCTGCAGCCATCAGTAGAGTTAGGAGATAAGGGTGGCCCACCTCTGGCCAGCCCCATACTAGATGAAAAATTGGCTAAATAATGAACTAGCTAGCCACAATATGAACCACACTCAACGCACTAAAATGTATATCAAAAGCTGTGCTTTTATGTGCTAGAAGTGATTTTTATGGCAGTAAAGTCATGTACATGGGCCAGTGAGCCATACTTGGTTCATATTTCACCACATCATTTATGAAAGAATCTAGCCATTGGCTAGGTGAATGTTGCTTAGGTGACTATTGCCTCCTTGTTTCACTCCTATAAAAGCCCATTGACTCCTTAATTCCCACTCACGAAGACTACCACTCAGTACATGCCAAACTCTATTATTTCTTCCCTTTCTCATTGTCATTACCTTTTTCAGTATAATTTTGAGATGCTAGATCGAAAGCCCTTTGCTTCTTCCTCTCCCCTATACAAAGCTCTTGAGTTCATCTATTCCTTCATGGGCACCTATTTTGAGTGCTAGTACATTATTTTTACTATAACTGCCCAGGAGTTGAAAGAGTTGGTGGTTCGTTACTCTTTCCCGGATAGGGTCGTTGTCAGAACTCCAATCAGTGCGAAAAGGGTCTATTCAATTTCTGAAGGGGAGACATGCTTTTATGAGGGTGTTGTTGCCCGTGTCCTTTGGCTCCCAGTTTCGGTGTTTGTACAGGAACTACTTCAGGCGGCAAACCTCTATCATTCCAAACTTACGCCAACTTCTTGGCATATAGTTATGGCTTCTCTTATCCTATGGAGGACTTGTAGCAATGAAGCTCCGCTATCCGTAAGTGAGTTTCTCTCTTGTTATGGGTTCTTCAGAAATGGCGATTGGCGCCACCTTCACGGTCGAGCGAGTGGAAAGTATCTGCCCAATGGCTTGGTGTTTGTTAATAATAGCACTCGCATCAAGTCATGGAAAAACTAATTCTTTTTTGTTTTTGGGTGCTAGGATCCCACACCCCACAACATTCCCCGCACATGAATTGACAGGGACGTCTCTGGCAAGCTTACTTCCCCTTCTTTCTCTACCCTTGCTTGTTCCTTCCTTTTGCCTTATTCATACATAACCCTCTTTAAACCAAGCTTGGAGGCCCTAGTCATGTGTGAGCGAGGAAGAGGAGGATAGGCTGGAGAAAGCTTATCACCATCCAATGAGGGATGCCCAGGTCCTGACCCTTGACGCGGGACTGAGCTTATTGGGTTATTCTCCTTGTGTTGCTATAGATAGAAGGGGTATATCTTTTTTCCTCCTGCACTTTTTTATTTCCTTTTTGATAAGTTGTTTTTCATATATTTACTAGCACAAAGGTACAGGCCTTCTCAGAGGAGGGTGGAAAAGGACCTTCTTACCCAATCAAAGGGTAAAGGTGTTGCCTCATCCTCTTCACCTTTTGTAGCAAAAAGGTCACGAAGGCCTGTGGTTATTAGATTCGGGGACTTGTCATCTCCCTCTTAATCGGGAATTCTCCTCCTAATGTCACCCTTGCCCTTAGGAGCATTCTAGACCCGAGTTCTTTTAGGGTGCAACTAACTCAACCATTTAGTAGAGGCAACATTCTAAATTTGAGCTCTTTTAGGGTGCCGGCGACTAAAATTTTTGGAAGCAGCAGCTCCCAAGTGTCTTTCTTGTCTGCCACCAATAGTACTGGGTCAATGTTATTTGACCCAGTGTACGCTGTTGCTAGGGCTTGGCAGTTCATTCTTTAGAAGGATCTTGTGCAGGTGGTCGCACTTGGGACCCCTACTTCTACCGGACATCTCCTAGCCACCATGGCCAAATTTTGATTTTCTTCTTTCCTCACTTTACTGATGTCACACTTCATACCACATTCTTATGCGTATTTTAATGTTGTTAATAGGGCATGACGTTCACCCAATCTATCTCTAACCGCCTCCTATGGACGGAAGTTGAACTTGAAAAATAGAAGGCTTTATTCAACACTAAGCACGCCTCCTTCAATACTGAGCGATCTATAATAAACTCAGAGATAGAGTCTCTGCGCTCTTCCCATGCTTCTCATGTAGGGGAGATTAATGTCCTCAACTCCTAGCTTCGCCATGAACGGGAAAAGATGGCCAGATGGAACGGTGATCTACCAAAGATCAAAGCGATAGCAGTCGAATAGTTCAAGGATTCGCCTGAGTTTAACAAGATATGTGATGAGCCATATGTTGAGGGCTTTGAATATTTTTGCATTGTGGCATAGGGCGAGTGGCCAGAGATAGATTTCTCCTGTTTGTAGCTAGATGAGGCTAATGAGCCTGACCCTTGATGCCTCTTTTTCCTTTATTATTGTAATATTTTTCCTCTGTAGCGCACTTTGCCTATGGTTTTGTAAGACTTTGCTTTATTAATGAAAAGTTATCTGTTTTCTCATTGAGGTGTCCTCTGGTTTAATAAAGAAACCTTCATAGCATAACCCTGCAAAAGAACTTATGTGATGGACTCACCTTTTATTGGGTAGAATTCCCTTTGGTGGGCTGTGCCCCCTAGGGTCAATTGACCATGTTCTCGGGATTAACTCATCTTGTCTTTTTTTTCCTTAAAGGTTCTCTTTTAGAGGTGTGCCCCTGTGAGGTTGTTTAACAATATTCTCGAAATTAATTCATCCCACTTTTTTCATTAAAGGCCTTCCTTAGAGGTGTGCTCCCATGGGATTGTTTGACAATGTTCTCAGAATTAATTCATCCCGCTTTATTCATTAAAGACTCTCCTTAGAGGTATGCCCCCGTGGGATTGTTTGTTCACTTTTGATTTTTATGACAACAATATTGAAATGAACAGAATTTTTTTTTAATATTCTACTAACAATAGAATTTAGTTAAGAAAAAACTTGGAGCTTTCACTCTAAGGCTAGGTACCAAACTAGAATTATCAAAACAAAAGACAAGCTAAAAAATAGTCTTACTGATATTATCTTCTTAGATGCTCAGTATTTCAAAGATGGGCCAACTACCTTCCCCCCAACGTCTCCAACCAATATGTCCCCTGTCGTTGCGTTCAGACAACTCTGTAAGGGCCCTCCTAGTTAGGGGCCAAGTTCTCGGTTCCTGGGGGCCTGGTAACTTGAGTTACTTCACGGAGGACTAGGTCTCTAGGTTGAAAACTCCTTTATTTGAGTCGAGCGTTGTAATACTGGGACATAGCTTGCTAATACGCCGCTGCTCGTACTTAGGCCTGTTCTCTTCTTTCTTTGATGAGATCAGCACTAGCCCTCAACTCATTTTCATTATGACGAGGCTCATAGTACTTATTTTGATGACTTGCCACCTATCCTATTTCTACTGGGAGAACCGCTTCACTTCTGAAGGCCAAAAAATATGGTGTCTCCCCAGTGGACACTTTGGCAGTGGTCCTGTAAGCCCATAGGATACTTGATAGTAGCTCTGGCTATATGTCTTTAGAATCTTCTAAATGCATTTTAATCATCTTAAGTATAGTTCTGTTAGCATCTTCGGCCTACCCATTAGCCTATGGGTGGCCTGGTGAGGAGTGATTGCTTATGTCATGCTATGTATAAAAATTATGGAAGAGCGTACTTTCAAACTATTTTTTATTGTTTGTGATAATCCTTGGTACACCAAATCTGCATATAATTGACTTCCATACAAAATTGATGTCATTCTTCTCCCTAATCTTAGACAAAGGCTCTACTTCTACCCATTTGGTGAAATAGTCAACCGCCACAATTACGAACTTTGTCTATCCCTTTTCCATAGGTAAATGGCCAATCAAGTCCATTCCCCACTAGGTGAAGGGTCGTGGGGTGGCTATTGGAGTCAACTCCTCTGGGTGTTGTCTTGAGACATTGGCAAAACATTGGCACTTCTCATACTTTCTGACAAAATCTAATGCATCCTACTACATAGTGGACCAATAGTATCTCTGCCTGATGGCCTTGTCAACCAAGGACTTGCCCACTGCGTGATTTTCACAATCCCCTTCATAGATTTCTTTCATGACATGTCGAGCCTCCTCTGTCGATACGCATCGCAAGTAGGGAAAGGTAACTCTCTTTTATAAAGGATTTTGTCGATCAGGGTATATCCAGACGCCCTGATCCTTATTTTGTGTGCCTATACCTTGTCGAGTGGTAACTCACCATCTCTAATGTACTTGACAAGTGGATGGCACATTCCATGCCTTGGGCAACTTGGTTAACCTCTCACAGTACTTCTTCTGTCATACTTGGCCTTTTCATACTCTCCACAAGTACTGTCCCATTAGTAACTTTCTGTGTTATTACCAATCTAACAAGAGCATCGACATTAGAGTTCTCATCGAGGGGGACTCGTGTGATGGCAAACCTTTGGAAGTAAGTGATTAGCCCTTAAACTTTTTGTAAGCAGGACTTCATCTTTTCTCCCTTTGTTTCATATTATGCGCGGATTTACTGGGCATCTAACTAGGAGTCAGTGTGAGCTTTTAACTGCCTACTTTGAGAATTCTTGCTATTTTCAACCTTGCAATAAAAGCTTCATATCCAGCCACATTTTTTGTTGCCTTGAACCCGAATTGCAAGACATATTTAAAAGTCTCCCCTTCCGGGGATATGATCATTATTCCCACACCACTGACTTGCGCATTTGACGATCCGTCTATGAATAATTCCCATGTGCAGCCTGGGTTCACTAGGTCATTTTCATTTTGTTGGACCGATCTCTCCTTCTCTTATGGTGATGCATACTCCTCCTCTAGTGGATAGGTTAACTCAACTATGAAGTCTACTAGTACTTGACCTTTTATTGCAGATATTGGCTTGTACCGGATGTTGAATTCCCCTAGTTCCATGAACCACTTCACAAGCTGTCCAAAAGTTTCAAGTTTGAAGAGAACTTGCCGGAGTGGTTGATCAGTTAGTACTACTATCGTGTATGCTTAGAAGTATGACATAAGTTTCCTAACTGACATGACAAGGGAAAATGCCAACTTCTCTATCACGGGATATCTTTTTTTAGCCCCACGAAGCACCATATTGTCATAGTAAATGGGCCTTTGTACCCCTTCCTCTTCTTGCACTAATGCGGAACTGACCGCTGCAGGGGAAATGGCTAAGTATAAGTACAGCTCTTCCTTTGGATATGCACGAGATAAAAGTGGGGGTAAAATAAGATACTACTTTAGCTCAACCAGGGCTTGTTCACATTTTGGGGTCCATTCAAAGGATTTTTTAAGGACTTGGAACAACGGGAGACATTTATCTGTGGCACGGGAGATCAGTCTATTCAATGCTGCTACCTTGACTATTAGCTGCTAGACTTTTTTAATCATTCTAGGTGATTTTGTGTCCAGGATTGCCTTTACCTTCTCTAGGTTGGCTTCTATTCCCTTCTTACTGACTAGGTAGCCCAAAAACATTCCAGACGAGACTCCAAAAGTGCATTTACTTGGGTTGAGCTTCATCCTATACATTCGGAGGACATCAAAGACTGCAGGTCATCCAAATGACTTGTGGCCTTCAGAATTTTGACAAGCATGTCATCTACGTATACCTCCATGTTTTTGCCAATTTGCTTCTTAAATATCATGTTGACTAGCCTTTAGTAGGTCGCTCATGCATTTTTCAAGCCAAACGGCATTACTGTGTAACAGTACAACCCTTTTTCTGTTATAAAGGATGTCTTCTCTTGATATGATAGTAGCATTGGGATTTGATTATAACCTGAGTAGGCATCTATAAAACTAAGTCGCTCACACTCGACCATTCTTTCCACAAGCATATCAATTCGGGGAAGAGGGAAATTGTCCTTTGGGCATGCCTTATTCAGATCGGTGAAATCTACGCACAAACGCCACTTGCCATTGGGCTTCTTTACCAAGATTATGTTTGCTAACCAGTTTGGGTAGTGCGTTTCCTGTACGAATTTGGCCTTCAATAATTTATCCACCTCATCAGAGATTACCAAATTTCTTTTTGGAGTAAAAATTCATCTCTTCTGTCTAACAGGCTTGGCGGCTAGGTCAACATTCAACTGGTGCATAACAATGGCTAGGACAATCCCAAGTATGTCCTCATGGGACCAAGCAAATATATCCCTATTTATTTTGAGAAATTGAATAAACCCCTCGTAAGCAATGGGTAAGAGTGATGACCCTACGCTCACCTTCTTTCCTGCTTCTGGCTCATATACGTCGACCTCAATTAATTCTTCCATTGGTTCCGCATAACGAACCTCCTCTTTCTCGTCAACCTCCAAGCCTTTAATACTCAAAGTTTTTGGTACCTTCTTCTCTTTCAGGGAAGTGGCATACCATTCTCGGGTAGTGGCTTAATCTTCCCTCAACTCCCCAATGCTAAAATTAGTAAGGAATCGTATGAGGAGATGGTAAGTGGAGGTTACTGCACTTATGGCATTTAATGTAGCTCTTCCCACGATAACATTGTATGTAGACAAGCTATCCCCAGAGAAGCTAATAAGAGAGGATTTAGTAGGCTTAAGTTTTTCCCTACTAATTTTCATCTAGTCAAAGGTCCCTACAAACAGAATGTCAATAGAACTTCCATTGTCAATCAGTACTCGATAATTGTAAAATGGCAATAATCAGCGTGACCACCAAGGCATCGTCATGTGGTTGCTGAACTCCCCTCGCGTCGGCCTCTGAGAAGGTTATGATCTGATCATCAAGTCGAGAGTGCTTGGCCTGAGGTGGCAATTGGCTCACCTTGCTCACTTCACAAAAACTTCTAGCTTTCCTCACATGCGCCTTGCGAGCCGCCTTGGATTCTTTGCCACCTGCAAATCCACCCGAGATAACTCTGATCCTTCCCAATAGAGGATTTCTCTGAGTGTTGCCATCTTTGTCGTCCTGTGGGCAGTTATGTGCCTCCCTTTCATCTCCAACCACAAATCTACGCAGCTGGCCCCTATGAATAAGACTTTCAATTTGCCGTTTTAAATCTATGCACTTATCTATGTCATGCTTATGGTCGCAGTGAAACCTGTAGTACTTGTCGCGGGATGATCTCTTAAAGGGATTGGTTCTTAGTTTTGGGGGCCACATCACTGCCGGGTCATCTTGGATGTAGAGGAGGATTTGGCTTATCGATGTGTTTAAAGAGGTAAAATTGAATCCATTATCTCAACGTGATGATCTATCGATTTACTTTCGTGATGTCTTGTCATATTTGGGGTCCCTTTTTTCTTTACTGAACTGTCCCCTCCTTTCATATCTGCCTTTTTGTCACTATTTCCTTTCTCCCTCTAGGCATCCTCGGCATTCATGTACTTATGGGCCTTTATGAATAACACGAACATACTATCTGGGGGATGTTTGGAGATTGAGTACAAGAATTTTGAGGGCAGTAGGCCTCACATGAATGTGCTAACTACCACCTTGTCGTCTAAAGCATCGACCTGTAACATCTTCCGGTTAAACCGGTTGATGTAGTCTCACAATAATTCTCCCTTGGTCTGCCTTATATTTAAAAGATAAGTGGCAGGCTTCACGTGTCTTCAAGTGGTAATGAAGTTTCTCACAAACAACTGGCTCAGTTCTTTAAAAAAATGTATAGACGCATGTTTCAAGCTGTTAAACCTTGCTCGGGCAGAACCTTTCAATATAGTAGGAAAGGCTCTGCACGGATTTCATCTAGTACTCCTTGGAGGTACATTAGAGCCTTGTAGGTCTCTAGATGGCCTAACAGGTCCTTGGTCTTGTCAAAGTTTTCAAGGGTAGGCATCTTGAACTTATTGGGCAAAGGATAATTCATCACTGCAGCAGTAAAAGAGAGGTTGGTTTGTTAGACTAGATCCTCTACCGTAGCAGGGCCTTTCTCCTTAATGGCGTGGGTCTTACTTTCCACCTTGGCTTTGAGATCTTGCATCTCCATATCATAATAAGTGGTTTCCCCTGGGTGGCCTAATTTTTCATGAGTACATGCCCTGAACCCCAAATCCCCATGAGTACGAGCTTTTTCAAGTGGGATTGGGTGAAGAGGGTTTATCCCATTTCAATAATTTCTTATGTGGCTCTAGGCTGCGTTGTTTGCTAGAACCCTATTGTCTCGCCCAGGATCATTCTCTTCTAGATTGACAGGCCTAAGGTAACTCCGGGTCGGCGCCGGTGCCATAGGAGGGAGGCTTTGTAAGATTACTATATTTTGCTGGAGTACCTAGATCAGACTCTAGTTTAAGTTCTGAACCTGGTATTCCAGTGTTGTGAAATGCTCCTAGTCATTGGGGACTCTAGGGCATACCCCAGGGAAATCTCCTTGACTAAGGGGCTGCATGCCTCTTGCTCCCACTATAGGCGGATTGTGACCAGCAAGGTCTGGGGTGGCAGGCAGATCTTGTTCGGCTAGAGGGTTGTGGCCAGCAGGAGGGTCCTGTCCGACTGGAGAAATATAATCCTGTCCACTTATAGTCTCTAGCCCAGATCATAGGTAAATCTAGCATAGTCAAGTTTGTGACAATTTCCAAAAACGGCGCCAACTGATGAAGCACAAATCCACTCCTGATCTGGTCAGACACCAACGTGTAAAAGGACAAAAGAAAGGTAACTAGAAAGACACCGGCATAGTGTTGGTCGATTACACTCCGATATTCAAGTCAGATATCAGAAAGGCTTTTTAAAGGTATAAAGGCACTCAAAGGATATTAATTGCGTACCTGGTATAGACCGTCTCTATATTTATAGCGGCCAAGTGAAAACGTGTCCTAGTAGGAAACTAGTTCTTTAGTTCCCAGACTCCTCTAAAGATAGAAAAATCTTTGTCAAAGCACATCTCTTATCCACGTCATATAAATTATAATTGCCCACGTCATGCGTCTTATAATTGGAGTCAAATACTCTATCAAAGATGATAGGAATTCTTCAAGCATTGCAATAGAGTAGTAAGAAAACGTTATACTAATTGTAACCAAGAGGGTGATATTTGTTTTGATGAGATGTAATAGTATTAATAAAGCATGATACCTCATGTAACCAATAGTAAAAAAAAATTATACCACGTGTAACCAAGATGGTGATATTTGTTTAAATGAGATGTAATAGTCGTAATAAAACACGATACACATAACTAATAGGGTGATAGGAGTTCTTCAAGCACTGTAATAATCGTAAGAAAATGTTATATCCCATGTAACAAAGAGGGTAATATTTACTGTTGACCTCAAGGTTAATTGGGTGATTTTGATGATAACAATCTATTATAGTATAGATCTAATAAGTTTACTTGAGAGTTCATTTCTATGATAGGACCATGCATTCACATTCATATCATTTCTTGGTCTCTAAATCACTTAAAATAGGTCTTGATCTTAATATAATGATTTCTTAAGACCAAGCAAGCTCATTGTCTTAACCTTCTCTTGAAATTCTAACTCTTTAAAGGTTAGAGGACTTTGAGGCGCCTCAAACTTAAGTTTGAGCCACCTCAAAGTTATAGAAGAAAACAGAGCATTTGAGAAGGCTTTTTGAGGCGCCTCAAACTCACTTTGAGCCATCTCAAACTTCATGTCGAGCCACCTCAAAAATTTTGAGGCGCCTCAAACTGCACTTTGAGCCACCTCAAAGCTTATGAGATGCCTCAAACTCACTTTGAGTCACCTCAAACATGCTGGATCTAAATCTAACAGCTAGTTTAGATCATTTAATACTCCCAACAACCCCCAAAAGCAATAAAACGGCGATATCTCTTAAAGGGGCTATAAATACACCTTGTATGTATTTTTTACATGTAAGAGAGTCTACCATAACCCTTCATAATCATATCTTGTTGGTAGAATTCACCTCCATGCTTAGATTTCATATTCTATAGAGGTAAAAATCACATTTAAGCTTAATTCTTCATTTTTGTGGTTATTCATCATTCTAAAGTTGAGCTTTCATACTGATTCATCAATTGTAACTCTATGTATGTGATATATCAGTTGTATATCTATCCATTGAGGGATTTCATTGTAATCAAACTACTTATCTACCTTTAAGAGGAATACCAAATGATACACTTGGCAATGAAGTCCAATTCATGAGCTTGACAAAGAAGTCTTGATGAGGTTTTCATTGAGCAAAGAAGACCAAGTGATTCACTTGGCAATTGTATGGTTTGTTTTCCAGCCTTAAGGAAGGCTCTATAGTGGATACCTCAAGATGAGCTCTTGAGGCATGGACGTAGGCCGGAGTTGCCGAACCATGTAAATATCGTGGTGTTGCCTGATTTGCATTTCTCTAACCCTTAACTCCTTTACTTAAATAGCATTTTATGAACTTAATTTCATTATGATTTATATATGAATGCTATGAGTTTATAAGCTTTAATTCATATAAGGAGAATGTGATGAATGCATGGAGTATTTTGATTGATTGAGTACTTATTTGATTATTCATCTCCAATTAAGTTATACACCATGTGTTTGATAAAATATCTCTATGAGCTTCAATTCTATTTTAGCATTGATAAATATATATCCACTTACCTCATTTCATTCCTTATCTAATGAATCATTTTATGAATGAATGAGTAGCACTCCAAGTGCTTGAGTACTTACCTATATAAGTTTTACTCTTTATATCATATTCATAAATAATTGCTCAAGTACCCTTTTGATAGGTTTACTCCTTTATTTTGCTATTATTTATTTAATAATTATTTATTTAATGAATGCTATTTAAATGCTTCATATGAGGAGGATGTGATGTATGCTTGGAGTATACTGGTTGAGTTATGGAATTGATTGTATCGTAAATTGATTGAGTATTTATTTGATTACCTTTTTGCCAATCAATTTGCATATCATGTATTTGATAAAATGCGCTATCAATATTTTCACACACTACAAGCATGATACGTTGCACTTTCATGAACACTTCATTTGTTGTATCCACTTGATCTTTTAAGTGTATAATAAGTAAAACATTCTCATTTTCACTTGTTTAATACATAAGTTTATCAAGTGTTTGACAAAAGTCCAAACAAGTCTACTTTTATCGAAATGAGTTAAATCGAAAAAGTTTAATCGTTTGTTTATTGTCTTTATTCAGCCCCCCTCTAGAAACAATTCTTGAATAATATTTATTTTAATGAGTTGTACTAGCCATAACAAAGCATGATCCTCGTATAATTAATAAGGTGACATGAGTTCTTACAAGATAATTCCGTTTCAGTTCGTCAATCTGTGTTAGAGTCCAAAAATTCAATTTCAGTTCGTCAATCTATGTTATGGTCCAAAATAGTGGATTATCATGAGCTCTAAAAAAAAAAAAAATGATGTGGCAAATTATGAGCCAAGTAAGGTTCACTGGAGTGACTGCGGGAAGTACCCAGAGTAAAAAAATCTAATGTGCACCCTCATTCTTATTTCAGTGTTGGACAAACATTGATTTAACACATAATTTTATCGAAGTTGACATTTTTCTTTCGATGTACCTAATGATAAATTGACATTTTTCTCTTTAGATTCCTAAATGCCTTTATGAAGATTTTGCACTTTTATATGTGTGTGTCTATGTCTCTATATATATATATCACAACATGATACATTCAAAGAAATGTTATTGATTAATCCAACATGAGTTCAAGTGTATTCATGAAAATCGAACATATTATAATTTCTTTTATTATATATTAGTACTTTTTATAGTTATTGTGTTCTACTTTCTGTATGCATGCTTCTTTTATGCCTATCATATAGGTGAAGCTAGAAAGCACGGACACTTCACCGAGAGTGCCGTACCCGTGTCGGACACTCGGACACCGTGTCGGACACTCGGACACTCCGCGGACACGTGTCGGACACTTCGTACCCGTGTCTTGACATTTTTCTTTTTAGGACACTTCTCGGACACTCCTTGGAGACTTCTCGGACACTTCTTGGACACTCCTCGAAAACGTATCGGACACTTCATAGCAGTGATGTATATTCAAATATTTCGGATAAAAATTATATGATACTAAGTTATGATTAAAATCTAAGCTAAATATATATAGAAGACTAAATAAGTCTGGTTCTTTAATTTATTTTAATCTATTTGTCTATTTTTGTTCATAAGTTTGTTTGGTTTTTAATTGTTTGATGATGAATTGAATTATTTATGTAATGTAGTATTTTTTTATTGAATAATTAATATATTATATTATTATTTTATAGCCGTATCCTCGCCGTGTCCGTGTCCTATTTTTTTAAAATTTCTCATATCGCCGTATCCGTGTCGTGTCGTACCCGTGTCCCGTGTCCGTGTCCATGCTTTCTAGAGGTGAAGTAATGACTGGTGAAATGTAATCCAGTCTTATTTTTATATACTTTCAATTTGTCCAACCGGCCAAAGTTGCACCATTGCAATAAAAGAGAATGAAGCTTTTTTAGAATTATACAGAAGTGGTGCGATAACGAGCTCCATAAATTCGATGATCTGTTGATTTAACTTTAGAATACACCATGAATAATATTAACCTTTTTCTTTTGCCTTAGTGTTACTTTTCTGTAAATAAGAAGTTGAGAATTTTTTATAATCATAATTAGAAAAATTTTGTTATGAATATTTTAATAAAATCATAAATTATATTTAATTATAATAATTTATTATATTTAATTGTGTATGTTAAAGTGGCCAAAACCGTCACAACTTACAAGTGTAGATATATGATATATGTAGATATGGGGAAAGAGTTATCTTTATCAAGTTTTCTTCTCTCTATTATCTCTAGAAATTTCTCTCTCTCTCTCTATTTTATTCTTTACATATTTTCACTAGTATTATTTAATGTGTTTGTGGGCGAGGAGGCGTCGACATGGTTATCTCGTCTTTCTTCGGACGTGCCGTGTCTGAAGGAGACCACCGACAGATATGGGTTGTATCTTAGAGTCGTGTTGGTCCGCTAATACCTGCACATAAGAGGTCATATGACTTTAGGACAATAGCTTCATGCCTCCTATTATATTTTCTACTTATTTTACTATTATTGTTATCCTTTTTTAATTTCTATTATTGTATTAATTCTATTATTGAGATTATTTGAATCATGTAAATTCTACGGCTCATTGTCATCTGTGTAATGTTCATGTTATTTCATGTGATGTATTATTGAATTTATAATTACATATATGCATCATCTATGAACGAATATTTGTTTTGTATATTTATTGAGTACATCAATAAAATTGATATTCTAGATATTATATTTTCAGTTTATTATAATATAGGGTAAAATGGTTTAAAAAGCAAAATATTTGTGTTAAAATTGACTAAACTGTAGCAGACCCTAATATCATCATTCCATCTCTCCTCCGGTAATCACCGACACCGGAATCATCCTCTCCTCCGCTGCTGAGAAGATCTTTATCCGGTGGGAGTCAAACTCCGAGCTGTCCCATCACTTGTTGCCTTGGGATAACTTGCCCGACGAGGCGGCGAAGTACCTGTCCGCCGTCGACGAAATGCTCCAACTCACTGACGATCTCATGGGTGTGTTCAAGTTTATGTTTCAGATACGATCACCATTCTTTGCTCTTCTCGGCACCCTCGTCTTCTTCTATTTCTCTGATGGGTCAATGCTGGCGCCGTTTGTCATCTGTCTGGGTCGACGCATTGGCGGCGGACTCGCCGCCGGTATAATATTTGTAATTGATTGAGAAATCGTTTTCGACAAGACCGTGCCACACAAACCCATTCTTGTCAATTGTATTTCAGGCATATGCATTGATTTTGCTAAAGATTATACTTAAAACTTAATCGATCAGTATATATATATATATACACAATCCAACATGATTCTTCTACCAAATTCCTCTCTCAGAACCATCGTTGGTGCGTCTCATTTCTTTCCTAATTTTAACGATTGAAACAACTTGTATTCGGGCTTCACTTACTATTTGTGTGTTTGTTTTGGGTTAATTTTCATTTGGGATGATGATTTATAATACTTTGTGTTTTGTAAATAGATGATGAATCAACAAAAGTTTAGAGCTTCTGATTATGGTGACAGTAACTCCTTCACTTTATGTTTTTACTTTTATTTTTTATTTTTATTTTGAGTGTTATCTATTTTTTATACAAATCTTTGGTTGATTGGAGTTTTTTTTTTTTTTTTGACACTCTCCTTCTATGTGTGTGTGTACATACATATATTTCTGTATATACATGTATATCAATATATCAATGAAAGTGTAAACCGCATTGAGGGGCTAGTGAGAGAGTTTGTAAATTTAAAGAATTTGTAAGGGTATAAAGGTCCAAACATTTGAGGTTAAATTTGTAATTTCAAACAACAAATGTAGTTTTGACATTTTTGTTTTTCAAATTAGTTAAACTTCTGACGTAGATGACGGTCAACTAACAGAATATGGTGTCAAGACAAGTTCAACCAAACTTGAAAAAGGTTGACCACTTTTTTAACACAAGTATTATCTGTAAGAAATAAAAATAAATCTGAGAAGGGTGTTGGAACAAGTAGGACAATATTTACCTACTCACCGGTGTGTAGGTGAGCCATCCTGACCGCTGATATGTTCCAATAAAAAATGAACACATCAACTTTAATTACAAAATTAAATTTAAAATGTAATAAATAAGTATAATAAATAAGGTTTAAAAATGCAATAAATAAGTATAATAAATGAGATTGACCTCATTTATTATACTTATTTATTACACTTTAAAACTGATGTGATCATTTTTTATTGAAACACATCAGCGAAGTATATTACGTAGCAACAGGGGTTTTGCATTATAAATTTGGTCTCCTTAAGGAACAACACCGTGTCAAACTTGGAAATGTCCTATCTACGGTAGACACGCATTAAAAACCTTGGTCTTGATTATCATTAACATTTTTTTATTTGGTAAAGTTATATTATCAGAAACATTGTTTTAAAGGTTATGCATATTGTCATAAATTCTAGGAATATATAATTGTTAGGTAAATATATGGAAAAAATTTGCTTTATAGTAGTTTTTAACTTAATTGTAAAATATATAATCAAGTAATTAGTGTTACCTAAGTCCAGTACCAGTTCAAAGTAAAAGCAGTCCTCTTAGGCTGACCAGTAGGAGTTTTTGAAGTGGTAGAAGTTGCTTCCTATTGAAGCCCACAGTGGTATTATCATAGTTCCATTTGGTATATGCTTGCTAGAGATGAAGAACGAGAAAGACTGTTCAGAGAGTAAGAAAAATATTGGGGCTTTATGCGATGCAGGTGGTTGTTCTTAGGGGTACTTCGGGTGGTATTACATTATTTGTTACCTCTAGTTGTGAAATTAGAGTTGGTGATGTTAGGATTGTATGCCTAGGTAACACAAATTGGGATGTAAAGATATTTACTTATAATTGAATATGTGGTTTTAATGCTCTACATTTATATATATACATTTTGTGAATGTTGTATATTGATTGGTTCATGAGTTGAATTGAGGCATCCATTGATTACTGAAATGACTTTGTGTGTACATGATAGAGATATCAACGACGAGAACTCAAGTTATAGTAATTGTGTTATTATGAATTGTTCAAATTCGGCGAGAATGGGTGGACTCCCTATCGAAGTAAGAATTGAACTGGATCGACCATAAGTTGATAGATTGCTAAAACTATCAGAGTAATATTTTCGTTGTTAGTGGACTCAGAGACTAAGATCTGGATATTTTGGGTAATCATTGATTATTGACTTTAAAACATATTCTCAAAGAATTGAACGTATGCTAACTAATTTATTTTTGGCTCCATTAATTTAATCACGGTTAAACCTAAGCGCTTGGTGGGTCTTTGATTTTATTATCATAGTATTTTTTGTGATTAAATAAGTGTAATTGAGTGGACAAAAATAAATAATCAACTGTTGAATTGGATTGGTGGTATTTTCTTATCTAAATAGCCAATTATGCATAAATGAGTAATTTCGTAAATTAACATGGTGGTTTAACCATTATTGAATTTGAGTGCAATCACACTTATATAGTGGAGTTAAGCTGTGATTAATAGGATTTCTAAATTGAGGTCATGAGATAACTAAGACAATAAATAGTTTATTAGAGCCAATAAAGGAATGACTCAAAATAAGAACCTCACTGCTACCCCGATAGATAAAAATTAATTTGGTTGAATGGGTAAAATGAATTTCCCATGCGAAGGGCATATATGTAATTACTAGAAATAGTTAAGGACACTTTTGTGCTAGAGACATTTTGTAATTTTGCATGCCAATGGCATTTCTGTAATTGTATATGCTAGGGACATTTTTGTAATTAGAAATAGTTAAGGACATAAATGGAATTTCACATATATTTTTAAATTTAATTTCTTTTCAATTCAAATTATTTTAAAATTAAAATTTGATTTATTAAATATTTTTTAAATTTTAAACGGAATATCAAATACATGTATTTAAATTTTAGATACTCAAGTGTGTGCGTGAGATTATTAGTTTTACAGAGAAAAAGAAAAAGGAGAGAAAGAGGAGGAGGATTGATTTCTTCTTCTGGGTGTTTCTCATTATGAATTCTTCTCCAACCTTAAACAAAGGTTTATTCAACTGTTCTGGTGCGCGAAGCACAAGATCCCAGCCCCTTTCTTCTTCTGGCCGTTCGCGAACCGGAAGAAGAAAGGGGCTGGGATCTTGTGCTTCGCGCACCTGTTACAGCAAAGGTTTTGATCAAGTGCTTCGCGCACCCATTACATCCAGGTGCGCTGATTCGGTGCTTTGCAGTCCACTACGAGTAACAGTGAATCCCGGGCGGCAATCCAGTGTTTTCCGTGCCCAAGTAAAATGGGTTGTTTTTGGCCCATTCAACTAGGGATGTCAATTCGTGTTCGGGTCGTGTCAAGACAGGGGTATTCTGATAAATGGATCCGAACACGACACGATTAATAATCGTGTCAAATAGATTCAACACGAACATGACCCACTTATTAAACGAGTGATACGACACGACCTGTGTAACCCGTTTAATAAATGAGTCGAATTAGGTTGACATGACACGACCCGAATAACCCGTTTACTGTGTTGTGTTGGGTTTGACCCAACCCGACCCAACCCACTTGACACGACACGATTACAAACCCATTTAACAACCTGTTTATAAAAATAAAAATATTTTTAATCTCCATCACAAACATTTTTAAAATGCCAATTCTTCCTGTTTATAAAAAATTAAAAACCTTCAAGATAGATTACAAACATTAAAATGCTTATAGAACCTGTTTATAATCATTTCAAACTATTAGTCTATTACAAATATTCCATACTTAAAATTACAAAATCCTTCAAGCACATCAATTAAACAACTATTACAAACATTCGTACACTTGAAACAATTCAAGCACATCACTTATTCAAAATTGCACTCATTCACTTTTTGGAAGCATTCCTTGCAAAATGTCTTTTGTTTTCTTCTTTGTCTTTGAAACATTCCGGTAAGAATAAAATATATTATGAAAAAATATATAATTTATAATAAAAATATATATAATCTGACAGAACAAATATAAAACAAAATTCTCAAAAAAAAAATCAAAATCAAAATCATAATAGGTTTCAATAACCTTTTGAATTCGTCATGGTTAAATCATATGTAGAAAAGAGTAGGATTTATATTGTTATCACTCACCAGAAGCAAGAAATGAATAACACAAGCTATAATGAATCCATTTAGCTTATAAAATCTTGGAATTGAATGTACCGTCATACGAAAAAAGAAGTATATAGTAATGTTGTTGCAAAGATTCTTGCAGAAGTCTTAAACCAGATCTTTTTGTGCCGCATTGAAATTCTAATGACAATAAGACAAAATGAAGCTACTAATAAGAAGTTATTCAACTATGGATAGGGATTGGCGAGTAACTGAGTATGCCAAAGCATGAACTGTAAGAACAAATTAGGCATATTTTGAATAAACACCAGACCATTTGGAAAGCAAAAATTGTCAATCCCATATTCATATTTGACAAGACAAATATTTAGAATTAGTCTCTATAAAATCATATCAGCAGCCAATAAAGGTGTATATATGAGTTGATGAAAAGAGTTGTCCTTGGGTTATTGGTTGAAAGCAGAAATGTCCTCATAAATTCATAATGTCGTCTCACTGTAAAAAGAACAGTCCATCGGCTCTAGCTAGAAAGAATCAACAAGAAAAACTTTCTTGACTATGCCTTTAGAATAAGTCTTTCCCAAGTGAAAAGCCAAAACATTGCTGAAACATCGAAATATAAAAATAATCTAGATTGATGCCAACAACTACAATGCTCTGAGATTTGGAACTCATGAGGCAACTTAAAATTACAGAATGTGAAGAAGAGCACTGTCACATCTAATGGGATCAGAAGAAGCTGTTGTAAGTTGGTTTGTCACCATTCATTTCTCATCATCCACATTTCACAAAAGCTCATATACAACAACCACCAAATACTACTCCAATCTGCAATGTTGCTTAGTTGAAGGGTTAATACTAATGGAACCTCATAATTGCAGAGTCAATCAGTCAAATGCACAAGCGAGTCAATCTATGTGTACTTCATACCTACATCTATATCAGTCAGAATATGAAAAAATATTGTAGCTGAGAAATAGTGTTTTACCTTCCAAAGTAATAGCAACAAAATCAATTCATTTCCACTAGACAACAAGCTGAATGTGAAAGAAAACAAAAGTCAAATTAGTATTTTCATTAAAATATTGAAAATAAAAAGAATTACATATTGTAACTATTGTCCAAACCTCATAGATCCATAACTTCACAAGTATTTGAACATTGGGTTGAATGAGTGCTCTCTTTGTTACTAATGATCAAATCACCAAAGTCCACAATAAGGTCATCCAATTGAAGTTGTGTACTCTCTTCATTTAAACAAATCAAAAGAAAAATTAAGATAAATAATATTGAAAGTAACTTATTTTAGTTAATTAAAACATTGAATAGATTACCTTTCAAATTAAACAACCAATCCCCAGTGCATACCAAGCCTCCACATTCTCGGGTTTAAGAGAGCTACGGAATTGATCAAGAATTCGACCACCAACACTAAAAGCACCCTCGGAAGCAACTGTAGACACCGGAATGCTTAATACATCTCGAGCCATACAAGAAAGTACAGGATACCTAAATTGGTTGGCCTTCCAAAATGCAAGCACATCAAGGTCTACCATCCTATCAATCTTTTTCTCATCTAAATACGCTTCCAATTCTGATTTGTGAGCACTAGCAAATTCATCACTTTCAAGAATATCAAATTCCTATATATAAAAAATGAAAAAGAAAAAGAAGTAGTCAAAGAAATATTTTATAACAATGAAAGTAAAAATAGTTAAATACATAAGTTAAAAAATAAGTTTCCAATTACTTACATGATATCTCAACTTCCTTTCTTTCAAGTCATTGTTACATGAGAAGCACTTCCAACATTCTGTGAAGAGAGATTTGTGCTACTAGAAGAAGGAGAATCATGCATGTACTCATTAAAAAGACTAAACAAGTTTTCACGGACCCTTTGGCTCTCTCTAGAATTAGTACCATAAATCTTGGTGTAACTAAAAGTCACAAATCCAAGCTTGTAACGAGGGTCCAAAATAACAGCAATAGCAAGGACCATGCTAAATTCTGACTAGTATTTTGAAAACTTTATATGCATTTGAGTTGCCATGTTACGCAAAAAGTCATCCGGACTATCATTTTCTTCAATAAATCTCCGTTGAACTAAAAATACTTCAGAAAAATACAAATTTGCCGTAACATATTTTGTTCCAAAAAATATTTCAGTAACATTATAAAATTCACTTAAGAAATCACAAATCTTCTCTGCTTTGCCTCACTCCTCTTCAGATGGACATTGCTTATAATTTGAATCACTTAATGAAAAATGACAAAATCCACGACGATAATAAATGGCACAATCAAGCATTAAATAGGTTGAGTTCCATCTTGTAGAAACATCTTGCCTCAAACCTTTCTTAAAATCTAAAGAAACATGAGAAACATATTCCAAAAAATTTTGTTTTCTACCTTGAGAACCTTTAACATATTTAACAGTACTCTCACATATTTTAGATACTGAGCACAACACCTAATGTGAAAATAATTACCACCACTCAACAATGAATCATTTAAATTCAATTGGCACTTCAACATGTCAACAAATGAAGTATTTGAAGAAGCGTTGTCCAAAGTAATTGAAAATAACTTTTTTTCAATCCCCCACTCAGTGAACAATGTATAAATTCTTTCATTTATGATAACACCATTGTGTGGTGATCGAATGTAGCAAAAGTTTAATTTTTTTTTTTTG
Source organism: Cornus controversa (assembly GCA_026545225.1). NCBI lineage: Eukaryota > Viridiplantae > Streptophyta > Magnoliopsida > Cornales > Cornaceae > Cornus > Cornus controversa. The sequence continues at coordinate 56,693,587 of CM048845.1, forward strand.
TAATTTCCAATTATCATCAATAAAATGCGCAGTGAGACACATTAGTACCCATCAGTTGTTCAAGAAGTCCACAAATCTGATGTCAAACAAATCCTACCCTTCACAGATCCTAACAAATGTCGAAGCTCAGCCTTTTCAGTTTTATGCATTTTCAAAACATTAGCCTTGATAGTATTCCTACTAATTGGTTGAAATACTGCTAAGGCTGCCAAGTATATTTAAATAACAAGTACACCGACCAAGCAGTATCAGGACAGCTATTAAGAAGGATAACACTAAGTCGAATGGAAATCTAAGAAGCTGAGGACGAGATTCTTTTGAAATAGCAAACTACGAGACCGTTGCAGCTACAAAGGTGTATTTATTGAAGCCCTTCATTAAAGAAATTCAAGTGTCGTGATCTGTCAAGAAGACAAGTGACTGTGTCATTGTCATACCAGACCTTGAAGACAAACTATCATAGTTTTAAAGATTGAAGATTGATTTTGAAAACCAACATACAAAGCTTGAAGATCATTGCCGCTGCTCAAGACATCAAACTCACTCCACTACCACTATGTACAGTCCAAGTATTGGGATACTTTGGACAGGGGGAGTGTGAGTGATTGTTGTGAGATTGAGGTGAGATAGCTTGGGCTTTGGGAAGCTCAAGTTGGGATTGAGAGCAGAAAAACTATTGTGAGATTTGGTGAGAGTGATTCAGGCCTAGGGAGGCTATGAACTGGGTGAGTGTTGGAGTAAACTATGTTGTGAGTTGGGTGAGTGAGAGAGTGATTGAGAAAATTGCTGTACTACCCTTTCAAACATAGTAGAGCTCAATTCGAAGAAGTTTTTTCCCCACCTTGGGGTTTCCTCTATAAATCTGTGTGATCATCAAATTGTGTGATTGCATGTGCCAGCCAAACTTGCAATATTAGGACAAAAAATCAAAGAACCTATTCACCCCCTCCCCCTCTAAGTCCATCACTTTTCTTTTCAATTATCACTGAACGAAGGTCTGACGAAAGGCCCCACCTGCCTTGAACCAGATCCAGTTGATTAGGCCATGTCATACCCAGTTGGCCGAAAAGTGGTCCAGGAGTTGATCCAAATGGAGGTCAAGATGATTAGATGTGACCTTAAATCTGAAACCCCGTCTGACTTCGCAGTACATGCGATAAAGAGAGTTATGCAGTTGCCTTTTGCTAGCCACATGCTGACCACATCTGTGCCCACAAAATTCAAAGTGCCTGTCATCATCAACCTCAATGGTCAGACAAACCCAGTCGCGCATATTGATGATTTTCAGCAATAAATGACCCTGAATGCCGAGGATAACGAGCTTATGTGCTTGGTGTTTTCCACTACACTAAGTGGCCCAGCCCTATTGTGCTTCAAGCATCGACCCCCCGACTCAATTTTTAACTTCCAAGTTCTATGCGAACAGTTTATCTCGTAGTATGTGGGCAACCGAAGGTAGAAAAGGACAGCGTCCTCCTTGTTCACTCTGAAGCAAGCTAAGGATAAATCCCTCAAGGTATTCCTCTCCCACTTTAATGGTGAAATGTCTTTGATTGGTGGCTGTGACTTCAGGTCCAACTGCTGCAGACTTTCAGTTAATATCACGATCCTTACAGAAAGGTTGCTGGAAGAACAAGAATGCTCAGTAAGTATTTTGTTTCCTTTGTAGTGTGATATGGTCACCTTTCTTCTTCAACAAGTAACAGAAGAACCACAAATTCAATTCTCTGATCAGCGAATGATTTGATGCAGTCTCTGAGTGGCCGATCAGTAGTAGAACACCATCCTAAATATCACTTGTGAAATATAGATGTGTGCTCTCAAAAATATCTTGCCCTAATTATACTGTATATACTCTCTTTCTAAAAATAATATTATTTCAGGCATAATTATAGAGAAAATATAAATACATATATATAGGCAAGAGAGCCCTAATCCTACTTGGAAAATACTTTTAAAACCAAAATAGAACTCTCCTAGAAGTTTCACCCAATAGGAATCAGAATTCTCGTCAAAGTTTATTTCCTATTTGGAACAAGCTAAGTGGGACCGGTGGGACTTTGTAAAAATCTACAGAAACAAAAAGTACCAAACAAAGTTGGACCGGTCCTAAAAATTGGGGATCGTTCCTATTTTGAAAAACCCTAAAAATTTCCCAAAAATCCTAGTTTTTCAAAATAGGCTCGGAAACATAAAGTGCAACGTGTCCTTACCATACTTACCTGTATTATATGATGTTCTTACTGATTTAACTGCTTCCATGCACTTGAGTATCAACTCGAAGTTGTTGATGATTGATTACATAAAATAATACAAAAATTACAACTCAATCAATCCAATTTTAATCACCGAAATATGTCAATTACAAGTGTATATGTCACATAATGAAATGGGAAAAAATAAATAATCAATTGTTAAATTGAATGGGTGGTCTTTTCTTATCTAATAGCCAATTTGCGTAGAGGGTTAATTTTGTAAATTAACACGGTGTTTAACTATACTCGAAAATTGGAGTACATCCACACTTATATAGTAGAGCCAAGTTGTGGTTAATGAGACATTTAAATTGAGATCATGAGATGACCGAGTCAATTAATAGCCCATTTGTCACGCTTTGATTTCCAACACTTCGAAATGGGGGTGATTAAGTTAATCATCCACACTTCTAATCACCATTACCCTCTGATATCATGCTCTGATACAAAGTTGTCACGCCCTAATTTCCAACACTTGGAGATGGGGGTGATTAAGTTAAACATCTACACTTCTAATCACCATTACCCTCTATTATCATTCTCTGATACCAAGTTGTCACGCCCCAATTTCTGACTGCCAAAACTGGGAGTGATCGGGTCAAACACTTATTTCTGTCACATCAACAATCATCCTAAAACCATACAACCACGGAAGCTAACAATACATACATAATCACATAAATGTATACTCGTCACCATTCATCCCAATGGGCCCCACATTAGTCCATGCATCTATACATGTTCATTCTCATCCCAAGGTTTATGAAATTCCATCTCAGCCCAGTTTCGGTCAGCTAACACTCCCATTCGGTCAGTTAAAACTTGGGTTCAGCTAACCTCCAATTTGTCAGTTTTGTCGGTCAGTTGGAGGGTAGTTTCGATCGGGCAAAAAGGTGCTTTCAATTGGCTTAAACCCTCCTCCAGTTGTTCAAAATTGGTTCCCTCAATTACCATCTCTCGGTATCTCACACTTTCGGTTGATTGTTGCAGAGGCACTAGGCGACCGAAAGTCCCTAAAAGGCCCAAAACCTGTATTACTCAAATCCAAATGCATTTTTTAGTTCCATACATTCATCCACAACTCTAAGCATATGCAAAACTCAATAAAATCCATACATTTATATCTCATAGATGCCCAAATCCATGCATTTCATAACTATAATCCAAAAGCATACATTTAAACATGTTTTCCTCAAATCCTTAACACATCAAGACAAAGGAGCAATTATACAACTCCACATACATTCATATATAAAATTTTCTATCTAAGAATTTTACATCATTCCAGATATTTCAACATGCCCCAAGCTGACATGGATAGAAATGTATGTAACTCTAAAAAATAACTCAAAAATGCTACAAGAGATTCATTTGGCTACTCAAGTGTCATCCATCATCGGTGCTTTATCTATAAAAATAGGTTTGGGGGGAAAGGGGTGAGCAAAATAACTAGCTCAGTAGGATGCCCCAACCCACCTAGGCATCGACCCGACACTGACCTACATGATATGCAATCATGATATTGCTACACTACATGACATACTCAATGCTCTCATGTCAAAAGAATCACAAATGCAATTCAATAAGTATGCATTTAATCCATTCATCATATTTAACAGTCAAAACACATAAGCATCAAGATATTTATATCTTTTCAGTAATAATCTGATACATAAACATAATTGGTCAACTTCGACGATCATGTGGCGTTCGACAACTCTGACGACACCTGTATGATTTGGACAACTCCAAAGAATCATACATTCTCAGCAATATATTGGTTTTGCCATTGTGAGTGAGCAACTCCGACGATCACAAGATTTTGGATAACTCTGAATTCTAGGCATTATCCTTGTTAAGTGGACAACTCCGATGGTCATACCTTAGTTGTTAATTATATCACTTCCGTAACATGGTTGGGAAACTCCGAACCTTATGTATGGCTCACTTGGACAATCCTCCATGCTCATTAGGCACATATATCACATAACATATATTTTTCATGCTCTTCCAATACACATTCTTACTATATATGATTTCTAGCATACATTTCATCTACACATCCTCCATATAGTCACATATATGATTCAATATATGCATATTATTCACATGTGCATACAAGTCACAACACTTCATGACATGCTCACATTGTCATGCATTCAACATGAATAATTATGCATTCATCATATATTATAATATGAATAACATACACATGTATAAATTATAAGGAAGAGAAGAGTACAATACACAACTTTAACACTCTCACATACATGCCAAACTCAACCTAACTCAACCAATACGTTCGATGAATAAGAGGGAAGAAACACCCCTACCTCAAATTTGAAGACTTTTATAGCAAAACCCTAAAAATTCTCCAAGTTCTACCTTGTCAAAATTCACATTTGTTTGGTTCAAAATGAAGCTCTTGACCCATAAAGCAAGTTGTCCTTCTTCAAGAACTTCCGAATCTAAGCTCTAGGGTTCCAAAATGAAGAGAGAAGGAAGAGAGATGAAAAGGAAGAGAAGAAGAGAGATGGCTAGCCCTTGGTCTATGAGAAAAGAAATGAATCTCCCAGTCACTTGATATATAAAATATCTAGGGGACGAAATGACTGAAATGCTCCCGGGCCACTTAACGTACCCTTCTAATCTCCGTTTTCGATTTCCAAAGCGATTACGACTCTGAAATCACTTCCTTAACTCTTTAAAATTTTTATTTGGTTCAAAATAAAAAATAAATAAATATTTATTAGAAATATTTTGGATTCCCAAGCCCACCCTACTCACTTTTCGGGCCCGCTGATCCAAAATTCTCAAATTTTGTCAAACGCTTTCAAAACTTTTCAGAACATCTAAACAAGTTTTCAAACATGTTTTCCATACTTAAAACATGTAAAACATTATTTAAATTGGATTATGATGAAAATGATACATAAAAAAAGAAACTGATTAAAATTAGATCCGGTCTCTACACCATTGGAGCCAATGAAAGAATGAGCCCAAATAAGATCATTTCTACTAATCTGATGGATGAAAATTAATTTGGTTGAATGGGTATAAATGGACTTTACATGCGAAGGGCATATATGTAATTATTAGAAATAGCTAAGGGCACTTTTGTGTTGGGGGCATTTCTGTAATTTTAGTGGGTAAGGGCCATTCTATAATTTTATATGCTAAGAGTATTTCTATAATTAGAAATATCTAAGGACATATATGAAATCTCATTCATATTTGAAATTTAAATTATTTGAATTCAAATTATTTTAAAATTCAAATTTGGTTTATTAAATCTTTTTTGAATTTTAAATTGAATATGATATAACATGTGTTTTAGATAATCAGGTGTGTGTGAGAGAGAGATTATTAGGCTGCAGAGAAAGAGAAAAAGGAGAGAGAGAAGAAGATTTGATTTCTTCTTCTAATGTTTTTCATTATCTACTCTTCTTGAACCTTAAGACTCCCACAAGTATTTTTAGAGGCAAAAGTCATAGTAGTGATTCTAAAAGGACAAGAATAAAAAGGGTGGTGGTAGCCAAAGAGGAAGAAAGTTCTGCAACATAGAAATTGTTTTCAAGCTTTTTAGTTTAAAATTTTGGAGAGTTTGTCCTCATTCTCTCCTAGGCATTATTCACAATCAAGAAAAGAGGGGGTGACAATCAAAAATAGGGATGGATGTTAAAGAAATTTCAAATCATTTTAAGGCAACTACAACTTGTTAGATTTGGGATTTAATGGATTTTCCTTTACCTGGTTTAATAAGTAGAGTGGAGATCAGACTATCATTGTTTGACTTGTTAGGGCTTTGGGTACTGAGGAGTAAACTCAAGCGTTTCCTCACTCTTCTTCTATCAAACATATTTCTAAAGCTTTATCAGATCATAAAGCATTATGTCTAAGTCTGAATGAGGAATTGGGCAAAGTTTGAAGACAATTCCACTTTGACTCTAGATGGCCCAAGGAGGAGGGTTTTCATGATGTAATTTCTCAACCTCGAAGGCTTAAAGTTCAGCCCAATTCAGACTGGAAGAAAATTTGAAGAGTTGCAAAGAGAACCTCAAAGTATGGAGCAGTAAAAGAAAAAGAAAAAAGAACAAGAATTCTGGCCACGAAATTAAAAAATTTCTCAAGGCGTGTTTGGTTACGTGGAATTGGAGCCTTGGAATTGGAATTGGTGGAATTAGAGAAAATTTTGTTAATGATTAACAGAATTTTATTAACAAAATTTTTTAATATGTTTATAATCATATTTAGAATAAATTAGAACTAGAAACTATAAATTAGAACTAGAAAAGTAAAAAACAATAATGACAGTAAAGCTTCACTCCACATGCTATTAGTTCTTATTAGAATGCATATGTAAGAAGGGAATGAAAAAAGGAATGTAAATGATACTTTACATTTGTTAAGCAGAGAAAAAACAATAAGAAAAAAGGGAGATTTTTATTTACATATATATATATATATATATATATATATATCATTTTCCCTATACATTTTACTAATTCTCGACTATTTATGACAAAATCTCAAATTCTAGTTTTATTTAAGCATGAAAAATATGAAGAAAAGTGTCCTTTCCTTTTCTCCCCAATTCATGAAAACAAGAGGGAGCCCAATGCATTTGGATTAAAGGAAGAAAAGACTAAAGATGTGAGATATACTTTTGTAATTGGCATATTTCGATGATCAAAATTTAATTGATCGAGTTGTAATTTTTGTTTTATTTTATCTATCGATCATCAACATCTTTGAGCTAATACTCAAGTGCATGAAAACAATTCAATCAGTAAAAATATCATATAATACAGGTAAGTATGGTGAGGAAATACTGTACTTTATATTTCCAAGCCTATTTTGGAAAACTAGGGTATCTAGGAAAATTTTAGGATTTTTAAAAATAGGATCGGTCCCAAACTTTAGGACAAGTCTAACTTTGTTCAGTACTTTTGGTTTCTGTAAGTTTTTACAAAGTCCCACCGGTCCTAGTATTTGGACACGGGTCCCACCTAACCTGTTCCAAATAGGAAATAAATTTTGACAAAAATTCTGATTCCTATTGGGTTTGAAACTTCTAGGAGAGTTCTATTTTGGTATTTAACTTCTTTTCCAAGTCAAATTAGGACTCCCTTGCCTATATATATGTATCTATGATTTCTTTACAATTAAGCCTTAAGAATTAATATTTTTAGAGAGAGAAAGCATATACAGTATAATTAGGGCAAAGTATGAGGAGAAAATTCTTTAACCTTGTTCAAGGGATAATGATGGTGATGGAGTATGAAACAAAGTTTACCTCCTTGGCTCGGTTTGCAAAAGAGATGATCCCAATGGAAGAGCTTAAAATTAAGCAATTCATAAGAGGTCTCCGAACCTACATACGGGACAAGGTTGGGATTTTAGGTTTGACCAACTATGCAGCAGTAGTGGAGAGAGCATTGATTTATGAAGAGTTAGTAATGATAACCAAAGGATAAGAGAAGCACAGAACCAAACAAGGGGCACGGGATCCCTTACGGACAATCGTGCTAGAAAGAAGATGAGGGTTGGTGGGTCATCCTCACAAAGGCAACAAACTCAATCAGTGACTTCTGTGGCTATACCTTCTGGATCTTTTCGATAAAGAATAGTCTGTTTCAATTACTAGAAACTGAGACACAAAATGGCTGAGTGTACTCAAGGGCAAGTTCCGTTAGTGGTAGATAAAAAGTGCTACCATTGTCATCAAATGGGGCATATTAGTTGGGATTGCCCACAGAAGAAGAGTGTGTAGGGTGGTACTGGTTCTCAGCAGCGTCCTACGCAGCCTGCAACTTCACAATCAGGTTTCAAGGCATTGCCACCACAGTAGACAGTGCCTTCAGTTCAGAGTTCACGGGCACCTGCTAGAGGAGCCACGTTTAGTGCTCCCAGTCAGCAGTCGGGATATCAGGGTGCAGGACAGCAGGGCCAAAGATCACAAGACCGTATTTTTACTCTTGTCCCGGCAGAAACCTCGGCGGGACCTTCAGTGGTCCGAGGTATATTTCTTGTATCTAACTCGTGGGCTAGAGTTTTAGTGGATTCGGGTGCATCACATTCATTCATATTATATACATTTGCTTGTGCTTTGGGGTTGGAGGTGTCATCTTTGGACTCGGTTTTATCCATTGATACGCTAGTTGGTGGTAGAGTGGTTTTGAGTGATGTGTGCTGATCTTGCGAGATCGAGATTTCGGGACATCGACTAGTGTTTGATTTCATTCTCCTTGAGATGTCTAGCTTCGATGTGATCTTAGGTATGGATTGGCTATCGACCTATAGAGTCAATATTGATTGTCATTGGGGAAGAGTGACCTTGTATACACCCTCTGGTGTTAGTATATGTTTTGTGGGGGAGCGGGATGACTTTTACTTGTCGTCTTTGCATGGTTCGAGTGATCAGAGAGGGCTTGGGCATTTCTTAGCGAGCCTACTAGTTGATGGTGATGATGAGACACTTGGAGAGCTTCCTCGTCTAGTGTGTGAGTTTATGGATGTATTTTTGGGGGACTTAACACAGTTGCCTCCGAAACGGGAAATGGAGTTTGTGATAGATCTTGCTCCAGGTACCGCGCCCATTTCGATGGCATCATATCGAATGGCACCGGTTGAGTTGAAAGAGCTAAATGATCAATTGCAAGAGCTACTAGACAAGGGATTTGTACGTCCTAGTACTTCGCCTTGGGGAGCTTCGGTTCTTTTTGCTAAGAAGAAGGATGGGTCCTTGCGACTTTGCATTGACTATTGGAAGTTGAATCGGGCAAAAATAAAGAATAAGTATCCTTTGCCAAGAATAGATGACTTGTTCGACCAACTTAAGGGTTCGAGATGTTTCTCAAAGATAGACCTGAGATTGGGCTATTATCAATTGGGGATTAGAGAGGCGGACATTCCAAAGACTGCTTTTCGCACACGATATGGACACTACGAGTTTTTGGTGATACCGTTTGGTTTGACGAATGCACCGGTAGCATTCATGGACCTAATGCATAGGGTGTTCAATGCCTACTTGGACAAGTTTGTGGTTGTATTTGTTGATGACATCCTAGTGTACTCATCTTCGGAAGAAGAGCACGAGGATCACTTGAGGATTGTATTACAGCTTCTAAGAGAATATCAATTATATGCTAAATATGAGAAATGTGAATTTTGGCTAATGGAAGTGAAATTCCTTGGCCATGTTGTGTCCAAAGGAGGGGTTTCCGTAGATCCATTCAAGATAGAAGCGGTGATGAGTTGGGAAAGACCTAAGAGCGTATTTGAGATACATAGTTTCTTGGGATTGGCTGTGTATTATCGGAGGTTTGTGAAGGACTTTTCGAGGTTAGCAACACCGATGACAAAGCTTACCCGAAAAGGAGTGAAATTTGTATGGGATGATGCTTACGAGCATGCATTCATGGAGTTGAAAAGTCGGTTAACTACGACGCCAATTTTGATCATTCCAGAACGTGGGTTGGGGTACACGGTTTACTGTGACGCTTCACGACTTGGTTTGGGATGTGTGCTAATGCAAACCGAAAGAGTAGCGGTGTCTGGTTCACAGCAGTTGAAGACGCACGAACAGAATTACCTGACACACGACTTGGAATTGGCAGTAGTGATCTTTGCACTTAAAGTGTGGAGACATTACTTGTATGGTGAGAAGTTTGATGTATTCTCGGATCATAAAAGTCTCAAATACCTTTTCTCATAAAAGGATATTAACATGAGGCAACAAAGATGGATGGAGTACATGGAAGATTATAACTTTAACTTGTAATATCATCCGGGGAAGACCAACGTTGTAGCGGATGCATTGAGTAGGTAGTCACATGGTAGCTTAGCGAGCTTAGCCATATGGGAGTGGAAGATGATGGAAGATATCTTAGAAATGGGATTGCATTTCAGTGAGGATGATGGACAGGCAGTGTTATTTACTCTTATAGTTCAACCAACTCTTGTGAGTAGAGTGATTGAAGAACAGAGGAAGGATGGTGAGATTGAGGCTATTCGCACACGGATTACAGGTGGCAAAGTGGTGGAAGGATGGATAGTTCATTAAGATGAAAGCATGAGATTCAAAGGGAAGATGTTTGTTCCCTTAGCTTGTCGGGATGAGATTCTAAGAGAGTTTCACAACTCGAGGCTAGCAGTACATCCGGGTGGTACCAAGATGTATCATAACCTATGCCGACAGTATTGGTGGAATGGTATGAAAAATGATGTAGCTCAGTTTGTGGCGAGGTGCCTCACTTGTCAACAAGTGAAGGCCGAGCATTAGAGACCGGCAGGGTTGTTGCAGCCATTGCCTGTGGCTATGTGGAAATGGGAGCATGTCACTATGGACTTTGTGACGGGACTTCCAAAGTCGAGGAAGGGTCATGATGCAGTTTGGGTAGTCATTGACAGATTGACGAAGGTTGCTCACTTTATTCCCATTAGAGTGACCGATAATATGGATACTCTCAGTAGATTGTATATTGAGCAGATCCTTAAACTTCATGGCGTGCCAGTTTCTATTGTTTCATATAGAGACCCGCGATTTACTTCTAGGTTTTGGCAGAGTTTTCAGGCAGCACTTGATACAGACCTTCACTTTAGTACTGCTTTTCATCCTCAGACAGATGGTTAGTCCGAGCGTACTATACAGATTTTGGAGGATATGCTGCGGGCGTGTGTACTTGATCTTTGGGGTAGTTGGGAGGACCCCCTTCCTTTAGTGGAGTTTGCATACAATAATAGCTATCAAGCTAGCATTGAGATGGCTCCATACGAGGCTTTGTATGGTAGACCGTGTAGGTCACCTATCTGTTGGACTGAGGTAGGAGAGACAGTTTCTTTGGGACTGAATTTAGTTCGGGAAACTACGGAGAAGATCAAGTTAATTCGGCAAAGATAGACCACTGTCACCGAGTATTTACCTACTCCAAGGTGACTTGGCCCCTTTTCTTTGAATTCTCACCGAGTATTTACTTATTCCAAGGTGAACAAACCATAATCACCGAGTATTTACCTACTCCAAGGTGAGTAAACCACCGTCACCGAGTATTTACCTACTCCAAGGTGACGTAACCACTCCAACACCCTCACCGAGTACTGACCTACTCTAGGTAATTCAACCACACTTCCCCATTTCCTCACAACGGCCCCAACATATGCATTTCGAACATATAAACATCAAACATTTAATTTCATGCCTCACAATGCACATGCTAATTAATAAAATACGTAGCATGCATTTCATATCCACAACATGACACATATATTTACCTATACATGTAGAACATAGCATACTATCCACATATGCTCATAAAAATTCACCTAAGCACATTTTAGCCATGCTTCACCAATGCACACATTTTCTATACAAAGATAGCATGCATTTAACTCACTTTCAACATATAGCACATATATGTCCAATATAACACATTTCCACATATATGGATAAAAGCTAGCATATAAGCATACATGCTAATACCTCTCACGCATTCACCCCTTATACCATGTATACTACCATATACATATCTATTGCACAATAGAGACTAAAGAGAGTAGAGAAACACTACATCCCACCCCTCTTACCACTCTAAATCATGCAATACACACATTTATCTCTCACCACTTCACCCGAAACCCTAGAATCGACAAGTAGATGAGAAAGAACACCCCTACCTCAAAAATGAAGGCCTTCCAAGCACTTCTCAAAATCTCAGCAATGTCAACCTTGCCAAACCGCCACTTTGATCGGTTCAAAGGGAAGCCTTAGCCGTCCCCTACGTATCTCCCTTCTTCGGCGGATCACGAATCACACCCGAAGGCCTCCGAAACTTAGAGAAAAGGAATAGGGAGAAAGAAGAGAGAGAAAGGAGCCATGGCCGGATACTAGGACATTAGAGATATGAAATATCTCTGCCACATCTGATATTTAAAGTTCCTAGGCCGCAAAAAGACCAAAATAACCCCGAGCCACTTAACGCACCTTCCCAGACTCCGTTTTTGATTTTGAAAACTCCTATGGCCTCGAAATCAATTCCTCTACTCTCTAAAAATTTCATCGAAGTCATTCTCAAAAATAAATATTTCCAAAAAAATTTCGGATTCTCGGGCCCACTTAAGTCGCATCCTGGGCCCCGGTTTGACGAAAAAGTCAAACTTCTTCAAATCTTCCGAAAACTTTCAAAATTCTCAAATTAACCTTCCAAACATGTTTTTTACTTTCGAAACATCCATATCATCATTCAAAACGCATTTATCGCGAAAATAATGAAAAATTGGTAAACCGGACAAAATTGGTCACGGTCTCTACATAAGTTATTTACTTGATTTAATTGTTTGGTTAATTATTAATTGGACCTAAAATCGAATTAATTTATAAAATTAAGTGAATGAGCAAGTGAACCTATTCAACCCCCCCTCTAGGTTTTAAATTACTTTCCTAACCACTTCCGCACCGCGCAACTCACAATTGGTATTAGAGTAGTGTTGTCTAATTTGTGAGTAGTTCCTTGCGAAGTATTTTTAAAATTAAAATTTATTTTTGTTTTCAAAAATCATCATGAATTATGGTATGAAAGTTGGTAGATCAATTCAGCGAACTCCTTTGTTTGATGGTTAAAATTATACTTTTTAGAAGTCTTGCATGAAAACCTTTTTAAAATCTCAAGGTGAGATATTTTGGATGGCTATTGAGAATAGCTATAAAATTCTCACCACTACCACTGGTACTGGTGATGCAGCTGTAACTGTAGATAAGGATAAAGTAACATGGTTTATTGCTGAGCATAAAGATGCTAATAATAACAACAAGGGTTTATATGCTATATTTAATTTTGTTGCTCATTCTGAATTTGCTAGAATTTTTGCATGTTCTACTTCGAAAGAAGCATAGGATAATCTCAAAAGATGAAATTTTCTCACCAAGGTTAGCACTACTTTGAACAATATCATTAAGTCTAGAATAAAAATCAGAAAATATATTATCTTCATCCATTCTAATTATTTCAAATTTAGTGGCCAACATTTGCAGTAACTCATTAGGGTACCACCAAGGTAAGGAAATCAAAGTTGCAAATGTTGGCCACTAAATTTGAAATAATTAGAATGGATGAAGATGAGATATTTTTTAATTTTTATTCTAAACTTAATGATATTGTTTAAAGTAGTGCTAACCTTGGTGAGAAAATTCCATCTTTTGAGATTACCAAAAAAATCATAAGATCATTGCCTGATAGATTCCAAGCTAAGTTAGAAGCCTTAGATTAGAGTAGAGATGTAGATTCAATGGAGGTGGTTGAGTTAGTTAGATCAATTCAAAATTTTGAGATGAAATATCCAAAGCTTCATAAAACAAAAAAATTGGCTTTAAAATCCTCAAAGACTTCCAAGTCTTCAAGTTCGTCAAATGTGTTAAATTCTTCAAAATCTGAAGTTGAAAAAGTTGAGAGTTTTGAATATGATTCAAATAATGATGTTGCACTCCTTGCTCAAAAATTTAGGAAAGATCCTTACATATGAAAAAGATAAAAATCTTTAAAAATGAAACTCTTCTAAATTCTGGAATCAAAGTTCATCATCCAAAGGTAAGGAGAGGAAAGAAAAAGAAGATGACTCTAAGGAGACTGAGGTCACTTGTTGGACATGTGGTGGTAAAGGTCATACATCTAATCAATATCCAAGTCCTAAGAAAAATAGTTTTAGTGCAAAGAAAAGTTTAAAGACTAAAAAGAAAGTTATGAAAGCTATTATTTCTGAGTCTAAATCTTCTAACTCTGATAGTGATTCTTCTATTGAAAATAATTTTCTTATTTTTGTTGCTTTATTGAATGATGATATTGTTGATAATCATTCTTTTGATGTAGGTGAAACAAAGAAGTTTATAACTCTAAGCCAAGTTGGGTTTGATGATTCAGAAGATGAAGAAAAAAAAGAACCAACCAAGGAAGAATTGTCTAAGGTTTTTGAGGAGTTGTTTATAAAGACTGTCAAGGTCAAGAGAGCCTACAAAAAGCAAACCAAGCAGTTGGAGATGGTGGAAAGTGAAAAAGAATCTCTAATGGAAAAAACTGAGAAGATCTAGAAGAAAAATGAAGAAAGTAAAACAGAAATTCTGAATCTTCAAGGCAAAGTCAAGTTTCTCGAAAGCGAGGTAAGTCAAGCTATCTCTACCAAAGATACTCTTGTTGCTAGAATTAATATTCTTGAGCCTGAATTAAAAAAATCACAAAAAAATTGATTGTATTTACTTTTTGACAGATTAACTTATAGCATTATTAGTGTTGGTAAGCCTGTAGGAGATAAGACTGGACTAGGTTTTGTTGGGTCATCATCTAGGGGTAAAATTGTGTTTATTAAACCCAAGAACTTGAATTTGCCAACACCCAAACCTTAGGTTCAAGTTGAGTCTTCACAAGCTAATGTCATATCAAATGTGCTTCATTGTACTTTTTGTGGTAAGAATGGACATAGTCAACACTATTGTTTCTTTTGCTAAGAATAGGGTTCATGCTAAAAAGCCATATAATTGGAACAAACCCAATAATTTTCAAGCTAAAAAGAATTCAAATAAGAAAAATGATGTTTTTATTTCTCCACAATACTTTCCTGATAAATTGTATGTCAAAACAATCTGAATGAAAAAGGAAGATTTGGAGAAGTTTGTGCCTAATGATACTATGGGATTTATTCCTACTAGACCTTTGGGTGCGAAACCCTCTAACTAATTCATTAGAACTTTTATGGTCATGGACTGAACATATATTCATTATTTGTTTTCCATTGGACCATATCTTTTAGTGTAGATTAGGTTTTGTTTATTTTTAATAATAATCATATGAGATTAGGAGAATCATGTTTTTCTGAGTAATAATGTGAATTCTTTGTATTTCTTTCTAATTTCACTTTAATTTGTGAATGCATGATTAGGACACTTAGTTTGTTGATGGGTGAAGTACATGATTTTATGATCTAAGCATTGATAACTAATGTGTTGTGTTTATTTCTTTTTAGAGGTGAATCTTTTAAGTTCATACAATTTGTGTACTAGTCCAACTCTGAGAGAATTGATTGAAAACTAATGTGAAGTTAACTAGAGTATGTTGTATGAGTAACATTGAAGGCTTAAATGATCAATGAAAAAAATGAATGAAAAATTCTATTTTTATTCAGCATGAAAAGAAAGAAAAAAATAAATTGTTGAAAATCTAAGATAGAAGGAAAATGTTACCTTCAGGATGTGTTCGAAGCTACCACTATGACATAAATCTCCAATGAGGTATCTTTTTAAAAGAAGTTGTTTTGAGAAAATAGCTGGTTGCCCGTAATTGGGAAAGCCACCATCTTAGAAATAAATAAAAAAGATAAAATTCAATGAAAAATGTTTGATCATGTGTAGTTATATTTGCTGATCATCCAATATGTTTTAGAAGATGAATCAAAGGAATTTGATTAATTTTTTATGAAGTTAGATTGCACACACACACATGGAAGTTGTGCCATGATCATAAACTTGAGAATGAATTTTATGGACAAATTATGGGTTTTAAATTCTGCATTTATAAATGTTTGAAATTTTTCAGAAATTTTAGGACTCACGTTATTCTCTAAAAAATGTGTTTTGATTATTCTCATGAGATTATTTATTTTTGGGTATTTTTGTTTGTTATTTTATTTTAAAAAAAATCAAAAATCTAAAAATATTTTTTTGTTTTTGTTTATTGTTGATGTGTTTATTTTCAACACTTCATGTGCTTAATTGCTTAATCAGGTTGAGATGAGTGTGTTTGGTGAATTAAAGATCCATTATGTAATTTTTTAAAATTTATAAAGTGGGATCGGTCCCCAAAATCAAGCACCGGTCGCACTTCTGCAAGGTCTGAGATACCGAAGATTTTTGGACCGGACCCCAAATAATAGGAACGGTCACACTTAGTGAATGACTAGAATTTTACAATTCTGCATGCACGCATTTTTGGCTTAAGTCCCTCTTTCACTCTCATTCATACACACTCTCGTATCTCTCTACTCTCAAGTCTCTTCACTCTTAAGCATCTTAATACACTCAACTAACACACATTCTTCTTCTACTCTATTTCTTTGTGGATATTGATTGTTGGAGGATTGGGATTGATATTTTGGAGTTGATATTGATTGGTGTTGATATTTGTGGAGATTTGATCAAACCTAGCTCATTAAAACTAGAGGTTGAAAGTGGTGCATACTAGGTGTTTGACAAAATTCCAGAATGGAACTCTTGACATTATTTTTGGTTCCTTTTGTGGTAGTGCTCATGGCACGCAAATGGGGACGTACTGAGGCGTCAACTAATGATGAAAATCGCATTGTGTTCACCCAAGACATGTTTGAGGATGATTTCAATTTCAATAACTTCATTAACATCATTGGGTGACGAGCAATAAGAATTGAACAGAGAGTTAATCTTACTGTGATTAAATGAAAATAGGAAATGAATTTTTGAAGATAATGGTTGGGAATCTCTTTGTGATCTTCGTTTTGATGTCACTAAGGACACAATTGTCAATATTTTGGGTGTTGCAGAGATTGAGGATGGCTTAGTCTTGCCTTACCAAGTGGAGGATCCAAACCGACCTAACATGGATGACATGATTAGAGAGTTGTGTATACCCAAAGCCCCGAGGCTCATTGATAGGCTGCCTTCACTCTACCTCACACACAACATGTCTGCATTGAACTTGGTGGTCTCATACAACCTAGATCATCATGACCATAAGGGCAATTTGATCAAGAGTCGAGCTGAGCTACTATACCACATTGTTCGAGAGGATCCCATCAATCTTCCCGTAACAATCATGTGTACTATGATTCTAGCTACTCGACACTCTCGGTCATCATCAGCTTTACCTTTCCCACAGATAGTGATGGTTATTCTTGTAATACCCTTAATTTTGAGGTCATTTAATTTTAATCTAACAGATTTATATATTTTTTTAATTGCTTTATTGGTTGAATTAAATTTCTTTGAGTGCTTTGAATTGCTTTATTGGTTGGATTAAATTTCTTTGAGTGCTTCAAATATTTTGGTGTAGTTTACTTTATTTTATTTAATTTTATTTGGACTGGGTCTTTGTATTTTTTCTTTATTTTAATTTTAGATTGGGCTAGGGAGGAATTGGGTTAAGTTGGGCTGGAATGGTTGGGTTAGGTGTATACTTATTTTGATGGGTTAGGGTTTATTTTTATTATATTTATATTTTTATTATTTTGGAGTTTAATTAGTTTTCTAGAAGAAAAAAAAGATAAAAGAAAAGAAAAGAGGGTTAAGGTTTCTGTCATTTACACGCACAGAGACTAAAAGAACGTAGATGCAAGAGAGAAGGGAGATGAGCGATTCATAGGGACGAGTTCTTGTTCGTCAAAAAGGCAAGTTCGAACTCTTCCCTTCCCCTTTAAACCTGTAGATATAATTACATTATATGTGTGTGTGTGTGTGTGTGTTGCTTGAATATGTATTCATGTATATAATTATGAAATTGTATGATTATGCATGCTAAGGGTGTTTCTATGGATTAAACATGAAGAATTTGTGGGTTTGATATAACATTGGGGTGACTTTTCACGTGTATATGCATGTATATATGACTGTATAGGTGGATATATATATATATATATATATGAAATTTGTGTTTAATGTAATTATCGATTTTGAAGGTTTTTGTTCCGATTAATAATATAGATCTTGCTCTCCCAAACAATCCTTGAAAGTTTGGTTGCGAACCGTGGGGTAGATTGACAGGAAATTGAGTTTGAATTTTTAGAATTTTAAAACTTGAATTTGGACATTTTTTTATTTAGGCCACGAGTGGGGGCGATTTTGGTACCAACGCGTAGCTTAGATCGAGAGGAGTTGAATAGTATATTCATATGCGAGATTCGGTGTCCGGAGGTGGCCGGAAAATAGCCGAAAAGTTTCAGGAACATGGCTGTTCGTGAGTTGCAGGAAAGAAGGAGAAGAAAAAAACAAAAAAAAAAAGAAAAAGAAGAGGGGGGGCAGCGCCCCCCACTAGCCCCGCCGGAGAGTGGGGGCACGCACCGCCGGTGCCAGGGAAGGCTGCCATGAGCCCCACTCACCTAGGCCCACCTCTGGGCCCACTTTGGGCCCAATCTAGAATATTTTTATATTTTTAAAATTGATTTTAAAATTGTAAAAATAAGAAAGATAATTTTTAAAATTGTTTTTAAATTCCAGAAAATTTTCAAAAAAATTCAGTGACATTCTAAGGACAGAATCCTCTTGGTATTTAAGGTTAGTATAGGAGGCATGTCAGGATTGTCTAATCCTGAACACTACGATCACGGTGTGGGACTTCCTTGTTCGGAACCTGCCCACAACGACCACGACCACGACTACCAGCCATGAAAACTGATGAAATCTCACCCAGGAAGATGCTGAAAGCTCTGATACCAACTGACGCCGGACAGAATAGTGATTATTCTGTAGGCTAAGGGCAACAGAAATTAAACAGAAAGAAAGCACGAGAATTGCCCAAAAATTCAGAGAAAAGTCTCTGGTATTCAATATTATTATTCAAAATCAAAAGTACCTTCGAATCAACCCACAAGCCGGGTTATATAGCTGAACTTCGTCAACATTACCAAAAATAGCAAAAACCTAATATTCATGCCAAAATAAAATACAAAATAAAAGAAGGAAGTTGCCAGAAATCTGGCCCAAATCAAGTCCAGAATCTCTTCCTAATCAACAAAATAAATATTACTAAAAAAAGAAAGAAATAACTAAAATTAGGGATTCGGAGGAAAAAATAGTGGATTTTGGCCTCGAAAAAATACACACCCAGCTTTAGCTTGGTGCCCACGACGTGCGCACCAAACCAAGCTTTTTGAATTGTGGTCATAAAGGCGATTTTGACACCTATAGCCAAAGTTATGGCCAAAATACTGAAGTGTATCCAAAAATACCGTAATTCATGACAAGGTCACGGTTTCTGTCATCTTTACGCTGATCCGCCAACTCAAGATATTTCAGTGCCATCAACGTGTCGTCTAACAGCTCAGCATTATCTGACTCGAATGCTCCTGCATCAGTTCTACTACTGATCAACTGTTCAGAAACTGCATCAAATCATTCGCTGATCAAAGCATTGGATTCGTGATTCTTCTCTTACTTGCTAAAAAAAAAGGTAACCATATCGCACTTTGAAGTGAACGGAATACTTGCTGAGTATTTTTGTTCTTCCAGCAACCTTTCTATGAGGATCGTGACGTTAGATGGAAGTCTTCAGTAGTTGGACCTGAAGTCGCAATTGTAAACCTGAGGTGTTCCGCATCAGATTCTTGACAGAGTGAAGAGAAGTGTGAGTCTGTGACAGAGTCTACTGTACTTTGTTTCATTATAGTTGATTGGTTTCTGAGGCTTTCTGCCTCCCCTATGATTTTTTTTATTTGAATTTTTCACGTATATCCAGTGCATTCTTTACTTTACTTGCACTTTAAGTTATTTACTTGCTTTAATTGTTTGGTTAATTATTAATTGGACCTAGAATCGATTTAATTTAGAAAATTAAGCGAACGAGCAAATGAACCTATTCAACTCCCCCCCCCCCCCCAGGTTTTAAATTATTTTCGCAACCACTTCCGCATCGCACAACTCACAAAAGCCAATTACAATCTTAAAATCTTTCCTAGTTCTCATTTCTCATGTCTAGCCAACTACAGAGTACAGCCATATGTTAAGCAACTAGACACTAGTGATATGGTGGTGCACTATGGTAGCAGCAGCCAGTGTCGACAATTGTCACGGAGTTGATATTTTTTTGCACCTAAATTGATAATTTGGTCGGTCAACCACGATTAGACATTTGTACTTTAGAAAAAAGATTATTAAAAGATGTGTGGATTCACGGCCGATATAAAGCTTCGGCCTTATATCATTTGAGTAATCCATGCATTAGTATTGGATTCATTCATAAAGAAAATTCTGCTCAACAGATTAAAAAAAGATTCAGCCACGACCGACGCCTCTCAGTCCTTTATGTTTTCTTTTTAGATGTAAAAAGTATGTTGTAAAAGGAAATCTAATAGACTATCAAAAATGAAAATCAGTACAATATTTAATGCTCTAACATGAAGAATGTTCCCAATTGATTCAATCAGCAAGAGATGTCACCCACATGAGCCAAAGTTTTCAAAGCAGCGAAGTAGCAACCCAACTAGATATGATTCCCCTAAATAAGATGTCTTAGTTACACTATAAATTCTATATGCTTACATAATCATATGACAGCATAAATTGAAGAAGTGATCACTATCGACCACGTGGAATCCAATCCAACGGTTGATCTCATCCTAAGCCTCATCTGCAACATGGAAAGCTTCTATAAATAGAACCTGGCCTTCCTCCAATAGAAATCCCAATTGATACCAAACAAATCTTTTTTTCTCACAAGCAACCATAGCCAAAGTCTCACCTTGCTTATTAGTTGTCCTTTGTTGCATTTATTTTCTTTGTGTAACTTAGGTTTTATTTTCTTGCATTTACTCTCTTCTTGTCTTTCATATAAGTAGTTAACATTTATTGTTTTGAGTCTTTTAACTAGTTATAATTGTCGGAGTTTTGCATTCAATTATTTCAGTGTACCTAGGACCAAGATTGTGTAACACCCAAGAAGATGTAGTAGATCCCCATTCGACAATTAATGTTAATAATGATAATGTTACACTTCTCATGTTACATGTTATATACATCTTTTCTTTCCGTTTGATTCGAACAGGAAAACCATAGCTAACATTTCGAGAAAATTAGTAGTGTCGTTTAGGCCGAAGTAAGTGAACCATTGAGAAGGTCATTTCCTACTCTTCACAATCGCACAAAATTAGATTACATAAAAACTATAGGCTACGTCGGCCATAACATTAGAAATATTTGCTTGGTTTCATGATAAGTAACAAATTCAGACTTAGTGTCTCATCCTCATGACCGAGACACGATTTATTGCCAAAGAGGTGACTGTGAATGAAGTAGCAATAATGAATTCATAATTATGGTAATACTTTTATGAAGGAATGGTATTCTCATTTCAGCTTTTCATAGTTTTTATTTCCCACAAGTACTTCTTATGGCTTCGTCTGAGTAGATGGAATTGGAAGAAAAAAAAAACAAAAGTGAGGATTTTCATGTATTTATGTATTGTCACTGGGAATGGAAAAGAAAGGATAAAGAGAGATTTGGAGGAATAGTTTAACTCTCCACATTTCTCTTTTGCTATTCTTTTAAAAGTGAAAAGATTTAGAAAAAAGTGATAACAACTTAAAAGTGAAACTTTCATAATACCGAAAATAATTTAACATTTTAAATGAAAAAAATTAAACTCTCTCTAATTCTTTCTTTTTTCTTTATTATTCTTCTTCATTTATTGTTCTCCAATCTGTATTTTTGTTTTTTTAATTTTCTTCAAAAAAAAAATTGCAAACATAATTTTCTCATCTTCAAAGTTCTCTCATATATATATATATATATATATATATATATATATATATATATATATATTAGTTGAAAAATATACCGTGACCCCTGCTGATGTAAGTCTTACGAGTATATATATATATATTAGTTGAAAAATATACCGTGACCCCTGCTGATGTAAGTCTTACGAGTATATATATATATATTAGTTGAAAAATATACCGTGACCCCTGCTGATGTAAGTCTTACGAGTATCATTTATTTCATTTTATAACAAAATAAAAAATCAACGTATACAAATTAAAACAATGATTGACTTGACTTATGAGAGGACTGTTGTGCCCCAGAGTCTAGGTTCACAATGTGGGGTTGCATTGTGAGAGAGAAAGAGAGAGATATGAAGACTTGTTTTCTAGTTCGGGATGTCCAAACAAAACAAAAAAGAAAAGCGTGTTTAGAAAAGAAGAGACGTGTTTTGTTAATGAGAAGTGCAACTAAGGTGTCTGGGTTCAAAATCTGTTATAGAGTAGTTTCTGCAAATAAAGCGTCTCTAAAACCAATAAAAAAACTCCAAAAAAGAAGAATTAAAAAAGGACTAATTCAAACTTATAGAGATGTATGTAGAGAGAGAGAGATATTCAAACAAAGATATATATATATATAGAGAGAGAGAGAGAGAGAGATTGTGCTGGGGAATTGAGTATGGAGTACTGGGTCACCCTCTCTCAACCACGCTTCTCACTCGTTTAGCTTTCCCACACGCGTTTCATGACTGCCTATATATATACCACGTCGGTAATACATGTAAGCATATATCATTCCACAAGTGAGCACCTGCCCGGCCCCCACTACTCAAACCACCACTTAATTTGGAGCCATTTCAGCTCAATATGGCTGCACTAACTCAAACCACCACTGCACCACCACCACCACCATCACCGTCAACGCCGCCTAGACAACCTCCCTGCTGTACCGAACACCCCACACTCATTGCACCTTGTTGGATACCAATACGAGGCCAAGTACTCAAAAGAATTCTGCAGAAGGCCTTTTCCTGTCTGTTTTCAGAACCGGAACCTCAACCTGCAGGGGACTCATTCCAGAAGGTCCTCATTGAAGAAGGTTTTCCATGACTCCTTCATCACATGAGATGAGACCCATTCCATTAATTTGCCTAATTCACTACTTTTTCATGGCTATAACAAAACTATTAGGTTAATGCTATTCATGCAGAAATTTTAGGCAAAATTCATAAGCTGAAACTTTTACATCCATTGGATGCATGTGATAGACCCCACTACATACATTCACCACATACATCCAATGGATATAAAAATTTCTGCCTATGAATTCTGCCTAATAATTCTGCCTGAGTAGCATTATCCAAACTATTATATATATATATATATATAGTTATCAATGGAAATGGATTAATCTGTTGTCTGTAGATGGAAATGGCAGTACCAATACCTCGGCTTGGCTTTGTAATTTTTGATCTTTTTTTTATCTTCATTTGAGTTTTTATATTATTCATTTTTCAAGTGAACCATATGCTTGAGAGAAATTCGAACAGGGTGTGTTGTGTTGTGTTGGTACTCTCTCTGAACTGTCTATATATAATATATCTATAGTACATGTAAACTAGAATAAAAAAATATTTGCTTTCGAAACACATCCTTGTTCGTAATTTAGCTTCCGTACATTAAAATAACTGTGCAAAGATATAATAAAACCCATATAATGCATGTAGTTCATCCATATGTTTCCTCACCTTCTTTTAGGCTCAGTGTAAGGTGCACAGATGTGCTAGATTCGATCACCCGAACTCGAAGATAAATATTGACCGCGACTATTACAGTCCTATGTGTACAACACGCACTGTGAGCTTCATTGCGCGTGTTGTGCACGTAGAACCGTGTGCCGGACACATTGAATATCTCTTCCAATCTTGGAGTGTGTGTTTAAGAACATACTTTTTTGGGGTCGCCGAGACACAGGCCCATGGTAGATCCCGTGCCTCGACAAGGGAGGGCCCTCTTATAAGATTATTTCTGCCTTGAAAGGGCTTCAATTTTTTCGATTGGTGGTTGGCGAAGACGCAAATATGGTATTATGTGGAGATAAATATAGAAAAGAAACACATGAGTTTAATACAATGTACCAAAGGTTGCAAACAAGTCGAACTTTGGATGAACAACTCAAACTTGTTCACCAACCGAGTCCAAAACAAGTTTTAGATGTTTGATTAATAAATGAAACAATTTCAAACACTGATTAATAAATGAAACAATTTCAAACACTTCCCAACTTGACACTCGGCTCGTTTTGAACTCGTGAATATATATAGTTATATACCAACCGAGTCCAAACAAGTTTCAGATGTTTGATTAATAAATGAAACAATTTCAAACACTTGACACTTGGCTCGTTTTGAACTCGTAAATATATATAGTTATATACCAACCGAGTCCAAACAAGTTTTAGATGTTTGATTAATAAATGAAACAATTTCAAACACTTGACACTCGGCTCGTTTTGAACTTGTGAATATATATAGTTATATACCAACCGAGTCCAAACAAGTTTCAGATGTTTGATTAATAAATGAAACAATTTCAAACACTTCCCAACTTGACACTCGGCTCGTTTTGAACTTGTGAATATATATAGTTATATACGCACACACATATATACACTATATAACTATATATTTTTAATAGGTTTAGGCCTATTTCTTTTTAACTTAAATTTTTTGGCCCATTTAAATTGTGCATAGCTCAGTTAAACTATAACACTACTCTACTGCAGCCCTCAGCTCAACAAGGCCCATAAATTAATAAAACCCATGATCCAACTCTAACCCATAAATCCCATGAACCTATATATAAATAACTCTACCCAGAGTCTTATATTTTTGTTTTCCTTGCCACTGTGAGCAAACCAACCCCTCAGCCAGCGCCAAAACCTCTCTCTCTCTCTCTCTCTCTCTCTCTCTCTCTCTCTCTCTATGTTGTATCGCTCTATCTGTTGTCTAGCTTCTTCGTCATCGAGAGATGGAAGGATGGTGCTACAACTTACAGTGACATCGCCCTAGATATTCTCTGTGGAGGAAACCTCATCTTCAAACCAAGCTCGAGCTTTCCGTGAACCTGGCGAAGCCAAGTTCGAACATTGAGGTGAGAGCTCGGCTCAAGCTCAAGTCGAGCTCACACAAACTTGTTGCATGTTCAAGCCGAACTCAAACAAGCTCAAACACACTTGTTGCATGTTGGAGCCGAGCTCAAACAAGCCACTACTCGGTTCAGCTCGGCTCCTTTACAGTCCTAAGTCTACCTAATCGGTATGAACTCAAGCGGAAAAAAAAAAAAAATGGTATGAACTCCATTGATAACTCATTGAGTTACAATTTGGATTTTGAGGAAAAGGTTGCACTAAACTAAAACTAAAACTAGATTGAGACTACACTGCATTGAAGTTAAAGTAGCTAGAACTAATCTAGAAGTTAGCTAAAGATTAAGATAAATGAAGAGAGGTTACGGTCACTGTCTAATTTCTTTTTCTTTTTTTCCCGGAAGGTTACTGCTTAATTTCTTGCAATCCAGAAGTATGCAATTTACAATCACTGAAGGGCTTCAAATTAGAAAAGGAGAAATATTGGAATGCTTCACACTGCAAATGGCACAGAAAAAATAAAATGTTTCCCACTGCAAATTTCACCATTTGTTTTCCCTTTTTTTTCTTTTATTTGCACAAAGAATGCACCATGCTTATTATTTTTCCTTTGTTTTTTTTGGTTTTCGTTTACGTTGGAAATCAAGATGAGTTTTGTACTCCAAATGCATTCAAATATATATATATATATATATATATATATATATATAAAACCTATAGAACAATGAACACATTACAGATGCTCACATCTACATTCAAACGTGATACAATTGCTTCATGCCTCACATACCTCACAAAGATGCCATCTTCGGACTGCATCAGCAGAGTCTTCTGAATCTAGAATCAGCATCTTCATTCCCTGGGGAAAAGCCGATTTTCATACCAGAACGGGGCTTAAACCAGAGGGGAGTTGCAAACTAGCAGCATATTTTCGCGCCCACATGTCATAATGTACAATTTCCTCGAGGGAAGGTGAGGTCACCAGCTCTGACTGATGCTTGTCACATGTTAGCTCTACAATCTTAAAAATATCCAGGTAGCTGATCCTGAAAACAGCAAAACGATGCATTAGCTTAAGATTCCATGATATGCACAACAATCATCATGTGGTCAATAGAACCAACAACCAGGCACTCAAAACCATCTATGCGCTTTAAGATGTTCAGATGAAGTCACAAATATACTGTTGAAATACATCAATACAAATTAAACAACATTTAAGCGCAAGCACATACAAAGTAGTCATGTTCTCAAGGAGTGACAGCCAATCTAGTTTCTGTCGAAAATTTACAGGAAAACATAATTGCTAATTTAAATCATATAAATGTCTACTTCTTATGAATGGTAATAAAATTTTAAAAACAGCACTATAACTCTATAAGATGGTGCAAGTTTGGAAGGAAAAAAAAAAGGGAGCAGTAATTTTGTTCCAATTTTTTTGTTTTCTTTGGCTCACTAATGGAGGTTTAAGGACAAGTACACAAGGTTTGTTAAAAAAAACTGCCATCCTCAACCAATTGCAAAATACATAATTTTAATCCATACAAGTTCATTCATAACTATATACTACATAAAGCGAAGGTTAATGCAGCATAACGAATTCAAAACTAATGCAGCTGGAATACATCTGGATTTTCAGGAGTTCATCCAAGATTAATTTGAATAAAGGGATGAGCATGGGGATGATGATAAAAGAAATTCAAAAATTACGGGGAACATGAAAATTCATAAAGTATGATGCATAGACGCGAATGCAGAAAAGAATATGACACAGAATTGGATACTGAGATACGGCAAATTCTTAGAAAACAGGATAGGGATATGGCAACAACATGGCAGCATATATCTATATGCATAATTGTATGAATCATGAATGTATATACATATGATTACAACATATATGTATCTAACAACATATATGTATCTATATATAAATTTAAAAAAATAACTGTTGGTGATGTTATATACATATATTATAACTGATACTTTTCTAGAAGGATTTTGACAATCAATTGTTTTATGAATCTATCAATATTTTGAGTTTATTCAGAGAAAAAAATATTTTGTATTTCTATCTCAAAATATTAAAAATCAAATGAAAAAGCCAATATTTATGTTTTGGACATAGACTTTGGACTAAATTAAACAGGATATATTCTCATTGTATCGCAATTCTTAATTTCTAGAAAAGTCCCAAGTATTAGGAACCCCCAACTTTCCATAAATTCTAACATTTTAATGTTGAAGAGATGTCAATCACGTGTTCTAGTCTTCTAAAGCATCTGAGAAGTAACAGATCGTGTCCGAAGTAGAAAAATATGTTTTCAAATTATGGATTAGAAAAATATGTTTTCAAATTCAGTTAAAATTGAGGAAAAATTACAACCTAATAGGTCAGAAAGCAGAAACAGGAAAAGTAAAAATAGGAATTTAACTACATACTTTTCGTCAATGAACATCTCAACAGCTTTCTCATTGGCTGCACTAAGAACTCCTGTCATGGTACCTCCAGCACGTCCAGCAGCATAGGCTAGATTCATGGATGGGTATTTCACATTGTCAGGAGTTTTAAATGTCAGTGACCCAAGCCTATATCACACCAAATCAAAAATAGGAGGTTAAATATGCTGTATTTTAATAAATTATGGACTTCATTGACAAATACAAATATGCACATCATCAGAAACGGTATTCATTCACTATCCTACCAGAAAAGCATCCATCTGGAATTTATTTCAGGAATTCTAAGTAAAAAACATACGAATATCTAACATTAAGTGAAAGTGGATGGAAACAAAAGAGACATGTTAGCAAATGAAACCACTTGCATGAAAAGTCAGAATAAGCGCAAGGCAAGAATATTAAAGATTTATTTATTCTTTTTTAAGAAACAATGGGATAGTTTCTATCCTTTACTCACTTGTAAGGCAGTAATTAGGTTCTTTCTTGACAAGGAAATGGGCAAAATTTGACCTGCATATTCTTTAAATTTGTAGGAAAAAACCATCATCCATTTTTTTGTTGGAAATGTAAATTCCCAGTTGTAGATATGAAACAAATGGTATTCTAACAGGCTTTGATTAAATCTCTGGTCACTCAAAAGCTGAAGTAACTCATGTTACCTACCAAAGAAAAGTAACTCATGGATCGTGAAACTTCATATTGAAAGTTCACCTTCATAAAATTGAAGAAAAACTAAAATGAAAACTAATGAAAATCAAAATCACAATCTAAAAGGGATATTTGCTAGTTACTTGCAAAGATCAAGCCGGGGCCAAGTAATCTCAGAGCAGTAAATTCTGTCTGGCCAGGATAATGTGTAGAGGATTGGCAATCGCATATCAGGCCACCCCAACTGTGCCAAGACAGATGAATCCTGCAAAGGAAAAAAAAAACTCATGCTGTCAGATTCAAAACAGGGTACCTCATGATATTAAAGTAAACCAGTTTGCTTATAAAATATACACATGACATCTCAAAAAATAATCCAAGCCTCCAGGAAATAAGAAACATGAAAATTATAGGAGTTAAACCTGTGTTTCAACCATTGAATGTATGATAGATTGAGGATGAATAACAATCTCAATATCATCAAATTCAGTCCCAAAAAGATAGTGGGCTTCAATAACTTCTAGACCCTGTCAAAATGAAAATAATGTATTAGAACCTGGCAGGCTAAAAGTATTCCTTGCTTATGAGTTATGACTGAACCACCACTTTAGCTGCTTAATCAACATAGCATGGTTTATCAAAAATAAATAAATTAATAAGACATAATAACATGGTGCTTGGATATGAAAATGTAAAAAAAGAAACAGAAATAACCTTGTTGAAAAGGGTAGCAGAGTCCACAGTAATCTTTTTCCCCATATTCCAGTTTGGATGCTTCAAAGCATCAGCAACTTTAACTTCTTTCAACTTAGCAACAGGCCAATCCCTATTAGCAACAGGAGAATAACTGGTTAAATATCACTTTTAAAATAATGGAACTACGAGTAAATTAGATTACGCACCTGAAAGACCCGCCAGATGCAGTTAAAATAATGCGCCTAAGAGCACCCTCTGGCAAGCCTTGAATACACTGAAGCAAGGACATCTCTTTTAGCTTTTATAATGAGCAGGAATGAAATTGGGAGCAAATATATAGAACAGTAGCACAATGCCAGAATAAGATTCAAATGGTATTGACTGTCTAAAAGGATTCAACAAATGCAAGGAAGCCTCTGTATTGTACAATGGACTTAATTATATCAACACAAATGTGTGTTCATACCTGGAATATAGCAGAATGTTCTGAATCAGCAGGAAGAATCTTTACTTTATGCTTTTGTGCAAGAGGAAGGACAAACGGACCCCCGGCAATTAGAGTTTCTTTATTGGCTAAGGCTATGTCTTTCCCTGCTTCAATTGCAGCCACTGTTGGCTAATGAATCAGAAGAAGAGCATAGATTAGTTAGATTTGTGTTCAAAAAATATGCACCAGACAATGTGTAAAGGCATACAGCAAATAAAGCAGCAACAAAAGTTCATTTGGGGAATATTTTGAAGTGAAGGCAAGAAAATAGATGGATGGTCAAAAAACTTAAACTTTTGTTTATATCTGCTAAAGGTTTCTGTGTGTGTGCACTCACAAAGTTGCGCCCGTGCGGTTTTTCCTTTCTTTTCATGTTTTAACTTTCTTTTTATTTGTTATGATGATATTAGGTAAGGCAAAGATACATGCTACGGCAGTCATATACTATTTCTATCATATGACAGCAAGTTCCAAGCCCGATCTATATAATTTTCTTTTTTTAATTTTTACTTCTTTTTAATTGTTTTTCCCATTAACTGGCCAACATGAAGTAGTTACTTTGGGTGATTTGATAAAGATATTTCAATTTTTTGGTCTACCTTAAGAAATTAACCCTTCGAAAGTAATACTGACAATATGATACCACAATAGTGTGAACTCCCATCCATGCTAATAATTGTTCTATCATGTTGAAAATGGATGGGAGATTTCCACATAACACTAACTTCGCCTTGTCTTCAGCTGAGAAGAAACATAAAATAATAAATAAAATAAATAAAATTATTTTTTCTTTGGCTGGCACAAAGGAACATAGATCCTTCATCACAAACTAAAATCCAGCTAAATCTTCTACTAAGCTATAGTATGAATAAGAATACTTTAGTCATTATAGATTCTTCATGCAGTATAAATAAGAAAAGTGTAAACACACTAGTCAATCATATGCGCTCACAACAACTTTCATCAACCCATAAGGTACTTTAAGCAATCATGTACCCACACTTGTATGCATGTATTGAACCAGAAGTTGTGCCATGTGCGTGCAAATATTATCCATATACACACATATATACATACACACACAAATACATGTGTGATTTCTAAAGTTTCCTTTTGGTAAATATTTTAATCCTTTAGATAACACATTCAACATAAACAACCAGCATGTTCTAATAATAGATGAATTGAAGCCCTAGATGTTTTTGCTAAATTGGTCCAAAAGGGAAGTAATTAAAAAAGAAACTCAAATGAAATGATTTACAAGTTTACCTTCAAACCTGCACAACCTACAATTCCAGTGACTACAGTGACAGCATCTGGATGTCGTGCAACCTGAAAATGAAATTTGAGCAATGCAAACCGAGTAAATAGTATAGCCTCTATCAGCGAAACATATGTAATGACCCATATTTTCATTGACATAATTTGAAATTAAAATATATTATAACAAATATATATACATTGAAAGAAAAATAAAATAAAGAGAAGAGTTGGAAGAAGCTTGTGGCGTTAAGGAATAAAAGAGAGAGAGTTCTGTAAAAATTCTACTTTGACAGGATGAATAACAGAAATTATTTCATAAGGTACCATTCGTATAAGGTTTGACAAAAAAAATATGGAAAAGACTAAAATTAGTGTCCAATTAGGATACTTTGAATAAGGTTGGGTAACATTACTAGTTTTGCTAGTAGCGGAACTTCCATACACAAGTAAGATAATGTAATGTGAACAGAGCAATAAGAACTTGAGAGGGTGCAAAGCAAACAATATCTGCAAAGTGTGAGGCAATTCATGAAATAAAGAGAGGAAATAGGGCTAACCTCGATGACGCCTTGCTCTCCAGGAATAATTTCAGGCTTGTGTTCAACATCAGCCAAAGCCTCTTTCAGTTCATCAATCAATGACTCGTTTCTAACAGCAACTAATTGAGGTTTGAATGTCTTGACCTGTACAATTAAACAAATTTTTAATCATCAAAACTCTAGAAATGAAAATAAAGCTAATAAGAGGTAAGATCAGGTTCAAGTTGGATACAAGTATACAACTTTACCGGTATTATTATTATTATTATTATTAGGGAAAATTACACTGACCTCCCCTCTAAATAGGCGAAATAACAGATACCTCCCCTGTTGTTTCAAAAATAACACTAACCTCCCCTATCGGTGTACCTTTTATAACACTGACCTCCCCTGTCAGTGTTGCAGGTACGAAAATTGATGATGTCATTGTATATTTGAACTAAAAATCCCAAAATACCCCTAAAATGTATTAAAGGACTGAAATACCCTCATTTAACATATTATTTGTGGACAATTCTGCCCCCACTATTCATCATCTTCTTCCCAACAAAATACATCACTATATATACATACATACATATATATATATACACACACAGAGAGAGATAGTTTGGGGCTTCTGCATCAAATTGTAACTATTTGTATTTAATTATATATATGTATATGCATACATACATATATATATATATATATACACATACACAGAGAGAAAGAGATAGTTAGGGATATATATATACAGAGAGAGAGATCTAGCTTCTATTTCATAGCACAATCAGAATCTAATCTGAAACTTCATTGGTGAGTTTGATTCCAATATGTTTGCTCTAAAACATATCAAAGAATCTAAGAGGAACTGTTATTCTCATGCCCACTTCCAATTGTCGCAAGTTGTATGAGTTCTGAGAGACCAAGGCCTGGCAAGTATGTTTTTGTTTTCTCTGTTTTTTGTCCAGAAATTGGTTTCAGTGAAGGAGCTACAATCCTTCAATGGCGATGAAGACACCCATATTTCTGTATAAGTTTGTAACACTTCTTGTTCTGCTTTCCCAATTGGGCGTGTCACAAGCCCAGCAATCTTACGTGGACAACAAACAGCTCAAAGACTTTGAACTAAACTACACAGTCACCAAAGGCTACGTCTGCAACGGTCCACTTTCCTCCTGCAATTCTTACCTCACTTTTC
Organism: Cornus controversa; assembly: GCA_026545225.1. Taxonomy (NCBI): domain Eukaryota; kingdom Viridiplantae; phylum Streptophyta; class Magnoliopsida; order Cornales; family Cornaceae; genus Cornus; species Cornus controversa. The sequence goes on from CM048845.1 coordinate 56,725,751, forward strand.
GATCAAACCTAACCTACAGCTCCCCTGCCACCATTGGCTACCTCATCGGCGCAAAACCTGCCGATATTGCCCAAATCAACAACGTCTCTAATGTCCACACCTTCCCCATCAACACCGTTGTCATCGTCCTCGTCAATTGCTCCTGTACCGGCGGCCAATACTACCAGCACAACGCCACGCCGTCTCAGCTTCAATCGGTGCCGGAATCTTTGCCGTCACTGGTACCGTCACTCGCATGTGTGTATATACTTGACTTGATGTTATGACTTATATATATATGCGTGTGTGTGTGTGTATATATATATGGACTATATATACACTTGACTTGTATAGATATGAGATTTTATTGTTTTTTTTTTTTTTTATAATTGTAGAGATGGAGATGATGAACTAAGGTTAGTTTGGTAATTTAACAATACAAAACTTTTTTAAATAAAAAATATTAAATCGTACATGGGTATATTTGTCATTTTACTATTTTGGAGGTCTGACAACTCTGACAGGGGAGGTTAGTGTTATTTTTGAAACAACAGAGGAGGTATCTGTTATTTCACCTATTTAGAGGGAAGGTCAGTAATTTTCCCTTATTATTATTATTATTATTATTATTATTATTATTATTATTATACTTTTTTTGGTTCGAGACAACAATTAAAATAGAACTAGGTATAGTACTTATTTTTAGCACAATAAGACAGGAATAGGTACGCCTAGATCCCAATGTTGGAAACAATAACCTAGCTTGACAGCTTATCTTTCAACTAATAGAATCATTAGTAAATATTATAATTTGTAAGACCAAATACAAACAGAACAGAAATTGTTTACTATTGACTTTGGATTAGTGGTATGCTATAGCCAATTCACTTTTGACTCAATTTCACCATTTTTCTCCAAATGCATGCCTTAACCGGAAATTAACAATAACAATACAAACGCAATTTTGCAGATCAGCTCAAGTATAATCTCTAATATAAATATATTAGACTCACAACAGAGAGCTAGAATACAGATTGCCAGGGAACAAGCGTCTCACAATATAGTTGGTAGTTGGACATGTCAGATCAAGTTTTGCCAGCTCTAATTTAAAAATCTTGTCGAAATTTAGAAATATTAGACCTTGTTTAGTTTAAACAACATCGAAATATTAATAGATTGACCACCTGATCAGCAAGAAGAGTAACATTTGAACCAGCCGCGAGTGCCACAATTCTGAACTTATCTGGGTTCTCTGCGACTATGTCCAGTGTCTGTAAAGCACCAAGGTAGATTGTAAGAAAACTAAAAACCCAAAACACATGCCTGAAATTTGTTTGACCAAAAGATAAAGACATGATTTTTTACGATTGCAATAAACAAACTGGGTCAAAATAATGCCATTTTCATTGCACAGTATGTCTTCTAGACGAGAGTGTGACTTATTAGAAAAGAGTACAATATTGACCACAGTAAGACCATAATATGTCAAGAGGAGCTATTCAAAAATAGTTCCTCAAATAAATGTTTGATTAATACATTGCTAATTGAAAGTGTGCAAGTGAAAAATGAAAGTCTATTTTATTTTCATATAATAATAGATGTTCTTCACCTGGGTTCCAATAGAACCAGTAGATCCAACAACTGAGATTGGCTTTGGACCATCCCAAGTCTTACGACCTTGCTCTACAACAGCCCGTCCCGGCCATGCCGGAGGAGGTGGCTGTGCTGAACACTGAACCCTCTTTCCAAATGTTACTCCACAGTCCTTCCTTCTCAAAGAAACCCCACCTAAAAATTATAAAATAGAAAATTGAACATTTAGTCTTCCCATCAATAAACCAGAGTATGTCAATTAAAAGGATCAACACAACCTAAATCAAAACAACATTAGAACACTAACTGAGCTCCGAGAAGTCGCTTAGCAAATGGAAGTCTCAAGCATTTCAAACTCTATGGTATTAGAAAAATCCTCAAATTGGTAAAGGAAAAGGATATATATAACCCGTCTCTATTTCAGAATTATTACAATAAAATCTTTCAAGAGAGGAACATAGAGAATCAAAATCAAAAATGATTCAAAAAAACAAAAACAAAAACAAAAACAAAAAACAAAAAAAAAAAAAAGGAAAGAAAAGAAATTGAATCCCGATAACCATAGCGAATTGAGCAATTACCCACAAATATAAAAGTGAAAAAATCGATTAAGCGTTGAATTACATGAAACCCATTATTTTATTACCACTAATATTCAGAAAAATCAATCAAACGACAGAGGAATCAGCAGGTGTTAGTCACCCACCTTGAATTAATCCATAAAGCAACAAGTATTTCAGTGTTCATCGAACACCAAAAACATTCTTCGTTTGGTGGGTAACACCAAAGCATAACAAATTACACACTTGTAGAAGTTAAGTAATCTTTACAACAGAAAGTAGTACATTTCTAATAAATCTATAACTCAAGTAAACAGGAACGAGATGTGTGTGTGTGTGTATAAAGAGAGAGGAACCTTGAGGCTTGAGAAGGTGTTGGTTAAATTTACAGGAATCCGAAAACGAAATGGCCTTGATTTCTGCTGGGGAGAGTAAATTCAGAGCCATCAAAAGCCCCCTTTAATGAATTCTGATTCTCAAACTCAAACGGAACACAGAGAGAGAGAGAGAGAGTAGAATTATAGGACTACTACTTTGTGAGTGGAGCAATGGCGGAGTTTTCTTATAGAGAGAGAGAGAGAGAGAGTAGAATTATAGGACTACTACTTTGTGAGTGGAGCAATGGCGGAGTTTTCTTATAGAGACAGAGAAAGTGAGAGTTTTAGAGAGAGAGAGTGAGAATAGTCGACGAAAGACGGATAAGACGAGAAGAGAATCAGCTGGTCTCGTGGAATGCATGCCGTTTAGTTTATCCGTTATATGCTCTTGAATTTTGGTTATGCATAAATTAATCATTGGATTTGTATTACGACGTCGTTTTTCCATTATCCACCAATAGCTCTTCAAATTTTCTTTCATATGCCACTCCACCATTTTGTTAAAAATGAAGGTGGGCCCAATTATTACCATAGTGTTAAAAATGAAGGTGGGCCCAATTTCCCTCAACATAATTTACCCGCCATTATAAGCTTTCGCAAGAGGAGGACACGCACACATATACACACACCCACTAGCATAATATGTATCTATATGACTACATCCACTAGCAACATTTTGAGTTAAATAAATGGTTTTATTACAAGGGTTTGTCAAGGGAATCGTTTCCACTAAGAATAAACAGAGGAAAACTCTCAAGTTGCCGATTGGCGATCCACAATTTGTGAGACATTTGTAAAGCACGAAAATACTTTTAAGAAATGATTAAATCCTTTTATAAAAACAAATTATCCAAAATAATTATCATGGATTCATATGGGCAGTGTTCTTGATGGTAAATGCATGTATAGAATTCAGATATATGAGTTTGGCTATTGTAAATGGAATTTAAAAAAAAATAAGTAAAAATAGTGATTCCTAACTTATAAATGAAATCTTAAAAGTTATGATTGTAAATTGATACGGAAGATTAAATCGACAGGGAAACTCAATCGATAAAGGAGTCGAACGGATGACAGAAGCTACAGCAGAGATAAAAAAAAAAAAATTACTTCTCCTAATATCTCTCCTAGGTTGTAACAAAAAGGTAACAGGAGTCTCATACTTTAACCCAACTATCAATAGCCTCTATTTGATATTTATATGCTCAAGTACTGACTTGATAGTCGGAAGGTACCCAACCGGCATCCTACCAAGTCCTGGTCACATCTCCTCTGTCTTACAATAAGCTCGTGCCGAATTGAATCGTACAAATTTTTGCATCAATAGTTGACATTGTTGGTGGGAAACGATTAATTTCCTGAAGAAATTATGGTTCATGATTTTGAAAAAATTATGGCTCACGATCTGATTTGGATGCCACCAAGAATTGATCGATACAAGTTTCTCGTCATGGGGTATCACTATTCCTGCAACTCCTTCACCACTGCAGAACCCACAAGATAGATTTTCATGTCAAGATCCCCCCATCCAGCATAATAACCCAATTGTCAGGTGAGGGGTCGATATGGGGGCAGAGTCATCAATCTCCTAGATGAAATACCTGATCGGGGAGATGTTTCAACTTGTGTTAAAGACAATACCGAAGACATTATTCATTTTGACTAACAAAGAGTCCCTAGGACAAATATTGCGGGTTTCAACGAGACCACGCATGTGCAATGGAAGAGTGTATCGACTTCAAGAGTTAACTGAGAGCTTGATTCGTAAGGGGCATCTCTGTAAGTTCATGGTCGGAAATCAAAAGGGGTAGTGTAAACCACACTCGAGGAAATCAAGACAATCGCCCTCCCGATTGGCAACTAATCGGATAGATCAAAGTCATATCAAGAGGATTTGCTAGTGGTACAAGTTGACTGACTCTCTTGGGAGATCTTTCTCTCTCTCTCTCTCTCTCTCTCTCTCTCTCTCTCTCTCTCGGGAGTCCCGAGAAGTGTCGGGAATCCTGAGTTGCTTGAAAGTAACCAACCTTATTAAAAAAAATTCTAGGGGTACTGCCCCCAGACCCCTGCAAGCTAACAGTTAACAACCTCAACAATTAACTGATAAGGTGATAAAGGTTCTAAAAAGATAAAAGTAATTCAACATGTCAATAGATGAAGAGATAGGATAATCCAGTCAATTCAAATGAAGATAAAGGTAAGGCAAGACTTTCTCTTGCAAATCCTTTCTAAGAAATAGGCCGACCAACTGACCAGTTTATCAGGGTAAGTCAGATTGAAATGAAAAGAGACCAGAAATGACTTGGTGTTCCCTACATTTGACAGGTAAGTTCAAAAACGGGGGGTAATTGATACGGAAGCTTAAACCAATAAGGATGCTGAAAGGATAAGGGAGTTAAAGGAATGAGATAAGCTACAACAGAGATAAGTATAACTACCTCTCCTTAGGCACAAAGCTAGGAAGGGCCGAGTGGGGTGGACGCCCCCACTAAATTTTTTTATTTGCACTTTATACCCATAAAATTGCAAAATTATGCAAATGCCCCACTAAAATTTTAAAAATACCCTAGTATATAAGCATCCTCTCACACTCCCATTACCCCCCCCCCCCCCCGGGCCCTAAGTTTCTAGCTTTATCACTGCCTCTCCTAATAGAGAATATATCAAAAGGAATCCCATACTTGAACACAACTACCAAACACTCTATTTGATATTTATCTGACCGAGTACTGATTTGATTGTCGAAAAGTACTTGACCAACATCCCTTCGGTGTTAGTTCTGGTCACATCTCCTCTTTCTTGCAGGAAGCTCGTTCCGAACTAAATTGTGTTTTGTACCAACATAAATGATTTTTAATTTGTTGGTTCCTTTTAGTGGTCATTGGTGGCAGACTTTATGTTCAAAAATATAAATAATTAAAGTTACACTTTCTTTAATAGTTCAAGTTGGTTGCAGATCTTTTGTAACACTACAAATTCAAAGTAGAGAAGTGCTAGGGACAGTCGCTCACGCGACTGTCCCTACACAGTCGCTCTTTTGATTGGTTGAAACCAATCATAAAGTATCATTTATTACCTTTTTGTTATTTGTAGAAAACATTAAAAGCATAATCTTTTAAGACAAAACTATCCTCATAATTCTTAATAACTTATCTTTCAATATGCATCTTTAGTAAAATTTCGGTGCCCTAAGTTATTGCATTTTTGACAAAAAGACAATTAAATTTTTTTTTTATAAACTCGTGTATATATATAGAAGTTTTAGTTGTGACAAAATTTTGAAATTGAGTTTTAATTATTTCAGGAGAGAGAGATGAGGATGGTACAGAGAAGTTCGGTGGTAAAAGAATTTATTATATATATATACACACGCATTGAAAGAGGAGAGATAAAGTATTAAGAGATTATGATGATAATTTTATCCTAAAAAATTATGCTTTTAATGTTTTCTAAAAATAACAAACATGTAATAAATAAATGAGACTTTATAATTGGTTTTTCAACCAATCAGAAGAGCGACAGTGCAGGGATTGTCGCGTGAGGGGCTACCCCTAGCACTCTTCATATAAGGTACACACAAGCATTGAAAGAGGAGAGATAAAGTAATAAGATATTATAAGGATAATTTTGTTCTAAAAAATTATGTTTTTAATATTTTCTAAAAATAACAAACATGTAATAAGTGAGACTTTACAATTGGTTTTCCAACCAATCAAAAGAGAGGCTATGCAGGGACAGTTGCATGAACGACTACACCTAGCACTCCTCTCCAAAGTAACGCGATTCTTAAAAGCTCACATAATTATATATGTACACTAACTACCAGGACAATGTAGGAGCTAGAAAATTTACAATCCCTCTATTCCTTCAATGACATACATCAACGCGCATGTTGTAATTATAATTAGCAAAAATTCCAATAAATGTAGAATTAAACATGATTGATACTAAAATTGAAAGAATAACCAACATTATACCAGGACAATGTAGGAAGCTAGAAAATTTACAACGCCTCTATTAATATGTTACTCCACATCTCAATGTTTTTACGTAACATAAATTAATTTGAGAAATATTATTGTGACTTTCACATTGTCTAAAGGAACAAGTTGCTGGCATTTATAAGTGTAGATGTTTCTTATTTGTGCAGACGCGTTTTAAAAATTGTGAACGTAAGTGCTTGTGTAAGGCAAAACAGACAATATCTACATTGAATGTCAGGCCACCCACATTTTAAAAACTGTGAACGCTTGGGTAACGGAAAACACCATGGAAGGAATTTGTGTGAAGAGCTCATTCTTTGAGGAGGTTATCTCTTTAACACTGGAGTAAAGGAAGTAGTTGAGCTTGTAAATTCTGATTGTATGTTTCCTTTTTTATTAATAAAATCTTTTAACTTTGCTGTGGAAAAAAAGAAAATTAACCGTTGAAGTTTTGGGAACAAAAGGTAATTAACGTGGCTTAGAAATCTATATTATATTTAAATTTGATTCAAAATGTCTTTATTTATTTACGATTTAAAATCAAGCTAGTATCGTAACGCTCACACACTCCGTAATTAATTGATATACAAATATCATTAAAATATGACTAAACGTGAAAGTGCATGTTAGAGGACCCTCTCCTTGACAGTTGACACAGTACAAAGTCATGTGTAATTCATGACTACTCTTTTGCCAAAATAAAATAATGAAAAAACTGAGAATAAATAATAGAATTGTTGAATATAGTTTTTGGTACCAAAGGGCTTCAATCAAAGGACCTAAATTGAAGAGACAAATCACGTGTTGGTTGGTGTGTATCGTAGTTGAAATTTTGGACTCAACTCTCTCTCGTACATGCAAAACACACCCTTGCATGAAAAACGTGCACAACTCTCCTAAAGTACAAATTCATTGGTCATTCATCGTTGCACCTTTTAAAAAGTGAGTTCAAAATAAAAATAATTGTTCGCTGGCTACGTTTTTCGCAACAGATTCGGCATGAAGGCCGAAAATGTGTCTAATTGTGGGCTCGGGACTCTTATTTTGACTTACGAACTAGATTAATGAATTTTGAAATTTAGTTATGTATAGAAAAGGTGTTAGGCATACTAAAATATGCATACCAAGTATAGTTATCATATTTTATTAAAAGAAAATGATGGTGTTATCTTTTATTTTAGAATGAAAGTCTATTATGGAGTTGTTTATGTATGTCTCTTTAACCCTTTTTTTCTGTGATTTTATCCTTTTCTCTAAGAACATTCACTTTCTGTAGAATATGCTTTGTACATCAATTAAATAATAATAAAATTTGGAATCCAAATGTTTAAAACAGCAAATGAATAATATATCCTCAATATTTGATCTCAAAAAGGTGGAGCAACTGAACAATGAAAAAATAGATTTTATTGTAAACAGAAAAAAAAAATTTGATTCAAAGTTAGTGCATAATTCATATGGAATCCAACCCTTTGCCGCAATGAAAAAAAAAATAGATAATTTTTTCACTTAGAGAAATTTGGGTTATAGTATTTCAAAAACTTACGAAAGTTTTTTATCAATCTTTATTCATAGATAAACATGAAAATTAATTTTCATAACAAATAAAAACCTATGTAAGAATATATCTGAAGTGTTTTGATTGGGTTTTCCAAGAATGTAAAATAGAACGAAAATGAAAAAGTTTTACTTCACGGCTCAGATAATAGATTAGGTTGAATAAAAAAATAAATAAGGTCCACACAAATCATAAGAATCATTTGGAGGGTAGACTAATCATATTATTTTATGGAAACATGAAATGGAGCACAAGAGGTGTTTTGTGAAGCGCAAATAACACCATCCTTATCATATTGCATTCCATTCCATGGTATGTGCTATTAAAAAGTTGTAAAATGTCTTTCTTTACTATTTTTTGTTGTAACAACAAATACTTTCAATTTATCAAAAGTTACAAATTTCCTCCCTTGTCACACAAAAATTGAAATTTTTGATGTTAAAATGGTCAGCCATCGCACATGACACATGGACTGATTATTTTGACAAAAATATCCTTGCGCAAGTAACAAATACCTTTAACTTCTCATTTCTAAAATCAATTGTAAAAGGTAAAATAAATATTTTTAAGCGTCTTTTGTCAAAACGATCAGTCCATGTGTCATTTGGGTTGCACCTGACCATTTTAACACTATAAAATTCAATTTATGTATGCCAGAGGGTGTAATTTGTAATTTTTGATAAATTAAGGGTGTTTGTTGCTAAAAATGAATACTTAGGAGTTTAAAATGGATAAAGAATATATATATATATATATATATATATATATAAACTATAACATTAACCACTCATGTTATCACTAGCTTGTATGAAAATTCGAATTTTCCATCTCTCTTGGTCCAAGAAGAGGAATGTTATATAGACTTGTCAATGGATCGAATTTTGATCTGAATTTATCCTAATCCGAGCCAATAACTAGGATATAGATTGGACATTCAATCCGATAATCCGTTAGTGATCCGAATCCGATAATCCATTAACTAAACAAATTAGATATGAATTATGATCGATCCGATCCGAAATAATAAAATATATAATTTATTATCTATTATTATAACATATAATATTTACATACTATTAAAATATTTTTTTATCATTATTTCCTTCTTCTTTTCCCTTTTTCTATTTTGTCTTTCTTTATAATTTTTTCTTTAATAAAAAATCAATTACTTATTTTTCTACTACTTTTTTCTTTATATTTTATTTTTCTTCTCTATTTTTTTTAATCATTATTTGCTAATCTTTTTTGAATTTTTTTTAAACAATTATATTCTTTTTGGATCGGAGTATCGGATCGAATCAAGTTGACTATAACTCTTATTGAGTTTAATTCGATTATAATTGGATGAGATCTAATTCGATTCGAATCCAATTTATTTATAGGTTTAGTACTACATGCACCAACTTGTTCCACCGAAATATAAAACCGAATCAATCTCATCCACTTGATGCAAAAAAGCGCGACCTCATCTGAGTCCCACGTTATTGCATCAAGTGGATTAAAGTGGTTTGGCTTTGAACTTCGGTCAAACGGTGAATTTTTTTTTTTTTACCACTCATGTTAATCACGAAGCCGTGGCATTAAATTAATATATTGTTGTATGAAACAAGGACTGTAAGCTAATAGTGGTACAACAGCTCCAAAATGTAATGGTTAGTTCACAGAAGTAGTTGAGTGGACAAGGAGTCTCCTGAAACGAAAGAAAATATAACATGTTTAAAGTTCAACTCTCATTGATCGCAAGTAAAATTTGAATTTAAATGATGCATGTGATTTCTGTTCAATTATGCGTATTCAGAGTTTGTAAACTTTTCGAGAGTCCAAAATAACTAGCGGGTAAGTTGATTCTTTATTACCAAAAGAAAATGATGTGTTCTGTCATAGGAAGTACAGACACAAACACAGGTATGACACGACACTGACACGGTGATACTATAAATTCCAAAAATAGAACACGGACTCGGCAATGATGCGGCTATAAAATAATAATATAATATATTAATATATATTAATTATTCAACAAAAAAAAAAACTACATTAAAGAAATAGTTCAATTTAACTTCAAGTAATTAAGAAACAAACAAAAATAAACAAATAGATTAAAATAGATTAATGAACCAGACTTATTTAGTCCTCTACATATATTTAGCTTAGATTTTTAATCATAACTGAGTCACATATAATTCATTTCGAAATACTTGAATATACATTACTACTACAAAGTGTTCGACACGTGTTCAAGAAGTGTCCGAGAAGCGTCCGAGGAGTGTTGAAAATCCACTCAACTCAATTCAGTAACAAATTGAAATACTAGATTCATCTCATATATAAAAATATTTCAAAATCAAAAAATTTCTCTTTTTATTTTAAGTCCAATATTTGTTTTGTTGGAATTGATACTTTAGATCCAGATAGATCATATCTTGTAAATTATTTCTTTTTTGTCAATCGACGTTTCTTCTTTTGCGCTCCTTAATAACCAAACAATTGAATCGCTTATAATGATAACTATCCAATTTATGTCTTCTTTTGTTACTCATTTTTGATCATCACAATATTCTTCAGAAATTTATCTCAATTATTCTATTCCTGGACTATGGGTAATGTACTAAAAAAATGTTAAAACATTTCTATAAAGTGTCTGACACGTGTTCGAGAAATGACCGAGTGTCCAATATGAAATTCGAGTATCCAATACAAGTGTCCATATTTCTAGATTCTGCCTTTGAGGCGTAGCATATATATATATAACCATGGTGTGGTATATATAGGCTTGAATGTTGACAAGGAACTATACAAATTAGGTAAGCTATGAAATTGTGATTGGGTAAAGGATGCAAAAGAACATATTTAATTATGAACACTTTTTTTTTCTTAACCATACACTAAAGTAAGCATTATAAATTAAATTAACAGAAGCATCCAAATGATAGAGATCGGCAAAGATCCTACCTTGGAACATTATGAATCGAATCTAAAGATAAAGATGAATGTTGCCTCACGCTCCTTTACAATACGGGTCAAACACACAAAAATAAAACAATGCATTAATAACAGACTATATTACTCAAGTTCTCGTTTCACGTTATTGTTTTCGTGAAAGTGTTTTAAATTAAATTGCGGAGTTTGTCTATGATACAAGTGGTCTAAATACATCAAAAGAATTTGAATTATGCGTGCGATGAATTATACTACAAGTGTATTACACAAACGTTTCAAATTCACCTTTTGTATCTACACTAGGTGTATCGTAAGAAAAAATATACAATATTACGAGAATACTGATGATTTGGTATCCCTGAAAAGTATAAACTCTTCATTTCTCCTTAATTATAGTGAAATTGATAATTTTTAAAAAAGATTGAGGACTTACACTTGCTGGGGATGTCACATCATCAATCCCCTGTAGTATTGTATACTTTCTCGTATCGTAGATCTTTTCTAAATTATATTATTTTGCTATCAATAAAAATAAAAAATACAATTAGCATACAAACTATCTTATCACTTACGAGTAACTCGAACTCGGCTTGATATTAATTAGGAGAACTTGAACAACTTCTAGTTTGTCTTGTTAACACCTTTAACAATACTCAACTTATTAAGATTTTAAATGTGAGTTCATAAACATTTAACTTTGTAATTGATGATATTTTTAGTCAATCCAAAATACTTTTCACAATTAAAGTACCCTTTAATTTGTTAGGTAACAAATTAACAATATGGTTTAAAACAATTCTATTACTATTTTACAATAATATCATTTAATAGAGTGCTATAGTTTCATTCAAAAGCTCTATTAAACTAAAATCACTGCCGCTTAAAAGCGTTTTTAAAAGTTATCGAACACATTTAAAAGTAAAATTTTAAAGTAAAAGCGTTTTCAAGTGATTCAACAGCAATCCCAAACAAATGCCATGGAAGTTGCTTTATAATGGAACTCTTCAGTTTTGGTATCATGGTGATGTAACTCTTCACTCAGTTATTGGTACCTTAATGGTGTCCTGCTAAGGTGCCTCCACTGAGCACAAAATTGTTGGTAGATGTCTGCATTCACAAAGCCAAATATTGAAATGTATTCACAACTTACAAGCAAGACCTACCCAATATGCATTTATGCGTGTGTGTGTGTCTATATATATATATATATATATATATATATATATCTATATATCGTGTCAACCAACAGAAAAATGGTCGGTGAAAAGCATACAATTTGACACAGCCACTTAAATATGTTCCTATCACCTTATCTTTGGTGCATTAATCTATTATGTGTTGTTAGGCTATCATTTGTAGGTATCCATGGACACTATTAGTGGGAATGAGACAAATTTTGGGTATGTTTGCCATCACAAAAGCAATCAACAAAACTGTAGTAAGTAGAATTTCTATACAGAAATATCTACATACACATGGTGCTCATTGTGCGTGTGCCAGAGCTGATGAATTCTAGATTCTGAGCTACCTATGGACCATGGCACCATTTGCTATGGAGGAATCTAAACTATATAGCATCTATAAGGTCACAACAAATTGTCAAAAACAAAGAGACAACTAACCAGCCTCCGCTAGATAGGAATTCTCAATCTATACATGGATCAGACTCGATACAAATCGACTGCTGAGAAGGGTAACCCAGGATACAAAGTATGTAGATTAGTCAAAGATGATGATGCATTTCTCTAGATTTACAGGTTTGCATCTTTTACACAACAAACTATAAACCAGATCATTGTAAACTGGTGTAGCAAGGATTCAATTCTTTAATTTATACTTTCTTGAGAACAAGTTTTAGATATGTTGTTCGAGTTTTAGGTGAACGCACAGAAAAAGTAGGGCTCGAATTTATCGGTTCCCGTCTGTTCCACATGTTCTTTCCTATATTATTGTCCACTTTGTAGGATACTGCAGATTGAACCCACTTCTGTTCTATTCAAAAGTTTCATTTTCTACTTGAATCTCACCGGTGTTCAGTTTTGAGCTCCCACCATTTTCCTCCACTACACCTCCTGACTCGGATAACTTCGTGATCCTCAGCAACTCATCAGTTATATCAGAAGGATGAGACACTGACTGATCATCAGCTAACTGTTCTTTCTGAAATAATGGTTTTTTCGGTTGTCGAATGGCTGCAGCTGCTTCTGGCATTGTGACAGGGGGAGGTTGGGGAGGAACCCATGAACGCTGCATTGGTCTCTCATTTGCTAGCACACCAGAAGACCCAAACGTGGGTCCATCTTCAGTTTCAATTTCTGTAATTCTCACATTTTTCCGTTGCCATGAAGGCATTGAATTGTCTCCATTCGACTGATTGATGAACCCATTCTCTTGTAACTTGGAATGGTAACCATCACTACTCTCTTGAGTCTGAGGAACATAGCCTGAGCTGTTTTGCACATGAGTAACCTCCCAAGGCTACTCAGGAGGAAAGAAAAAAAGGTGAGACCATAATCAGCTCTATCTGATGTAAATGCATGAACATAAAAGTCTACTTCTAACACCATCTGGTTAAATATCATATAGCCGTTCAAATAAATAAAGTATATTCAGATTTAAAATGACCAAACCGTAAAACGCTATCATTTATATAGTTCTGGAAACAATTTTTTTGAACTTGCATCTACTCAGTGGCACATCCAAATCATATTAAAGAATGATATATGGAAATTAATAGTCACCATGACATCAGATCACTTAATATTTCCTTAGCAATCAAATCACTAAATTTGTTTCTATGATGAGCTATCTGGTATATATTGCAGTTACCTGTTATGGTGATAGAACCTAAATAAAAGTAAAATTGCTACATATTCAAAATTCAATCTTCAAAAGATCTCCCACATCCAAACAGTCTGCATATTGATGCATGAACTAATTGTAGAAGAAAAAGAAAAGGAAAACAAGACAAGAATAAACTCTCTAAAAGCAAACCTTAGATCTCGGTGCTAAGCGAGGATGTGAAATTTGCTGATTGGGATTGGGTGGAAGATCATTAATCTCCTGAAAAGAAAATCCAGAAGAACTGAGGTTCAGCACCAAACCAAGAAAATAGTCACACAACATAGTGACCAGAAGTCGACTTACTCTGATATTAGGAGGTCTTTCTCCTCTTTGGATCATAGCCATGATCTGCAAAATGATTCTATAAATTAGAAAGAACAATTCCTTTATGCTCCATCATAAAATACAGAGACAGTGATTCTACATAAAGGTCTCAGAATATTTCACTGAATCACCACTAATAAACTGAAGGGGTTATTGTTTGTTGCAATGGTCGAGCACACGCTTTGCATAGAAGTTCGGGCTAACATGCATAATGACATGGTTCAAGTTTTGAGAGCAGCCACTATGTACAAAATAATACGATGTATTAGGCTTGTCTGCCGTCTTTCCGTTCAACACCCCTCCTTTCACTCACCAACTAAATCAGTCCAGGCAGATATGCAAACTCTTCCAGGGGTTATAGTTACTTTCATGTTATCAGTCACATTCCCACCCATACCCTGTAAGGCTGTAAGCCCCATTTACCAGCTCTATAAGGAGCCAGGATTCTTAATTTGGGTCTGTTTGTATTTGTTAGGGGAGAAGGTGGTGGAGTGGGGGCTTGATTAAGCCCAAATGGAAAATTAAACAATTATATAATAGGCATTTGACTGCATTAATTCTCCAGTTTTGCATGTATATTGCTAATTAAATGATCAAAAGGAACATGAGAAGAGGGACACATTCACAAATAAACCAACTATTATCCCTTTTAAAAACATTAGCGAGGAATAGATAAATTACAAGAAAAAGAAAAAAATAAGAACCTCCATATATGATTTGGGGTGAGGTGCAACGGAAGGTTCAACAGATGCTGACGGTGATGAAGATCTCACTGTACAGAAAATTCCAATTATAAGACATGGATTTTGAAAGCAATAGTGATCGATAGAGAACCAGCACATGATCACTGAACACCAACCTGAGTGCAAGTCAAATTCTGCCTTGCCACTGGCATTTGATTGCTGGAAATATTTTTAAACAAGTATAAAATTCAATTAAAGAACTCAAATAAAAATTAGCAAATCTGTAACTCATCTTTCAGATGATGAAGCACCCTCAAGTGATGCATGTATTAAGCTCACCCTTGAACTAGTGACTGCAACTCCATGATCCTGTTCAACTTGACGGATTCTTCCAGGGGTACTTTGTCCTGAAAATTTGACAGAAAAAATGATTTGTCAATTATGGTTGAGATAACTGTTTTGGGGTCTGTGTGAACAATAAAACATTGACACTCAAAACTGACACCAAGAAAGAATCACCATTTCAGAATCTCAACAAGGTTCTGACACAGACAAGCCTACGAGAGTTTCATAATAGCCATTGAGTTTTGTGGCTCAATAGCATTATAAGAATGTCTCGGACAGTATAGGAAATAGCCATATAGATTGCCCATAATGTAGGACCTCCGGACACCAAGCTGATGATGATCTGACAGCATGGTTCTATATTGGTCACATCAATGGCCACCGATGCACTGTTAACAATATCAAGATGGTCGATGTATAATTGTAATCAGTAATCAAAACTGCAATTTTGTTGTTGTTGACGGAAAACCAATAAAAAGAACCTACCAGAACATGGTTCCAATCTCAGTTTGTTGTAATTTAATACTTTTTATTTTATTTTATCATTTTTAGTGAATTTTGACACCTAAAAAGGCGAGATTTATTTTTTCTGAGTCAATGTTGGTACACTACCTAGGGTCGGCACATAACCTTAGTCAAACCACATATTAACATATCATTCTTTACTATCTCTACCCCACGATAACTTTGGTCTTCCCCTTCCCCTAGCATTACCCTCTATGTGCACTATGTCACCCTAGAACTTAGTGTTCTTCTTTGTACATATCCAAACCATCTTTGATTGATTTTCTCTCAATCTATATCCAATTGGTGCCAACTTCAATCATTTCATGAATGTACTCATTTCTAATTATATCATTTCTTGTCTTGCCGCATATCCATCAAAAGGCATACTTAGACTTTATTATAAGGACTTGAATGTAATTGTTATATCAAGTCTCTAAGTCCTTGAATAGGAAAATAGGATTATAGGAGGATGCTACGTTGGATGATACGAATCACTAGAAAAGATAAGATAAATAATGAATGTGTGAGGGGAACATTAGGTATAGCGCCTATAAACGATAAAATTAGGGAAAGCAGACTTAGGTGGTATGATCATATTCAACGTAGACCCGATAATACACCTATTAAAAGAGGAAGAGTTGTTTGTTTAGAAGGTAAGAGAAGAAATACAAGATACAACTGAAATATGTAAACATTTGAATGAGCGTAATCACCCACAACTTTGGTATTTATAGATAAAAAGATCACATGTTAAATATTACAAGAAAGAAAACTAACTAAAATCACTGCCTTTGCCTAAATATATGCGTAAATAAAGTCAAATTCCATGATTCTAGACTAATCATATCTCGGCTAATATGGTAAGTCAAATCCCATGATTCTAGGCACATATCTCGGCTAACACTCTCCCTTAAGTTGGTGCGTGGCTATCTAAAACACCCAACTTGGGCAATGGATCCACAAACACGATCTTGTTAAGGGACAAACAGAATGCAAATAACATGAAGATCCAATGAAAATAGCTGAAAAACAATCAATAATAATGTCTCCTCAAACTATAAACCGTGAACAATGATTCTAAGGAGACGTTAACAATATCTCTTAAAATAATAACGATGTTTCCTCATACCATAACGATGTCTCCTCAGACTAAAAATAATGTCTCCTCAGACCATAATGATGTCTCCTACCCACTAACATATAGCCAGACAACTTCCTTCTCAAGCTTCCGTTGTATATGACTGCCCCTTAACATAAGGATTACATCAAGCCTTAACATAAGGAGTACATCAAGCCTCAACATAAGGAAAAAATAAAAGGAAATAAAGTCAAGCCTTAAAATAAGGAAAAATAAAAGGAAAAGAAATAAAGTTTGATTTCCAACACTGATATCAACCGAGCCCAACTTGACTATAGACGACTGAGAAAGAGATATCTTGTGGAGAGAGCGAGCAACCTCAATGCCAATGAAGTAACGAAGAGAACCTAAATCCTTCACATCAAAGAAACAACCAAGAACAAGACAATAAAACTGTCGGAGACACAACGAAGGCGAAGAACAATGCTACCGAACACACTGGCAGCCCAAACAAGTCATAAATAGTACCGAGAGACCCTTGGCATATTTCAAATGCTAAGGGGATACCCCAAAATAGGGGTCCGAACCTGGGAATAGATCCTCCCTACATCGTCGCACGAACTAGGCGACTGCCCTAAGGTTTTTCTATACTAGGCAATCGCAGCAAGAGAAAAGAGAAGGAGAGAGAAGAGAGAAACCAAGCTCTGATATCAAGAAGAAATACAAGATACAACTGAAATATGTAAACGCTTGAATGAGTGTAATCACATATTCACAACTATGGTATTTATAGATGAAAAGAACACATGTTAAATATTACAAGAAATAAAACTAACTAAAATCACTGCATATTCTATGCCTAAATATATGCGTAAATAAAGTCAAATCTCATGATTCTAGACTAATCATATCCCGACTAATATGGTAATTCAAATCCCATGATTCTAGGCACATATCTCGGCTAAGAGTAAGGGATAAAGAGGCCAACTAAAGCTTACGTGGGATGAAGTTATTAAAAACGACTTAAAAAACTTAAATTTAAGAGAAGAAATGGGGTATAATAGAAAGAATAGAAAAAGAGAATTCATGTGGCCAACCCCATTCATATAGGATACAGGAAATAATAATGATGAGGAGGAAAGGATAATGAGAAGAGGTATTAATGTGTTTTTGAACAACACATGAATATAACGTGGTTTGACTATGATGGCCTACATCCACGACATGCAAAGCCCAAAGGGCTACATCTCTTTCATTGTATTATCTCTTAAATCTTAATTTTGTTTACAATGATCATCTCTATTTGTAGGTGAAAGAATACAAACATGTGATAAATATGAAAAATATATTTATGGAGGACCCCCAAAATCAATCTTATAATGATATTCTCCAACATAAACTAATTGTTAAAACCAAGCTAAGAAATTGCCCACGCATTAATATGCGAAATATAACATGTCATCCATAATATGGGTGATAGTATTATTGCTAGATGGTCACCTATTGATGCAAGATGAGAGAGAGGAGAAGATGGGAGGAGAAGAGAGAAGAGAGAAGAAGAAGAATGTAAAGATACCCAGTAATCAACTCAATTCAATAAGGTTAAAAAAAAAACTCAATTCAATATTCAATAATCATCAAAAGAAATCCAATTCAATGTATCAAGCCCTATTTATTGGCACAAAAATAAAATTCTAATCTAACACTGCTACCAAATAAAGACCTAAAATAAGAAAACACAAAAATAACTCTAAATTTAAATATCCTAAAATGAAATTAAATATTAAACCATAATGTTATCTATCGTTGCCCCTTCTCCAAAAGTAAAGACAAGTCACGTGCGACCCATGCTTTCGAGTCACATCTCGTTCTCCATCACCTATGCTACATGGACCCTTCAAAAGTAGGTGAAATACATGTCTCGAACACACATACGACATACCTAAACATGGGTATGGAATATGTGTCCAACATTTTTGGTTGGACATATACCTGAAAAACATACCTAATAATTCGATTATATTATACTATTGCTTCAAAACGAGTAAAATATCTAAACTGAAAATATGTTACATGAAGACACTGCTCTAGAAAATAAAATACAAATATTAAATAATACAAACATTTAGCAATATTCATGTCTTGTTTGAGATTTGGCGCATCTGATACTTGAATACATACCCGCACCTAACATATGTACCCGAATCCATGCAACATAGATGGTGACTAATCAAAACTTCCTAAATTTTGTTTTTGAGAGAACTTTAGAACAATAAAGCTACTTAGTAAAAGTAATATCAACAATTATACATAAACAAGAAAGGAAGGAGAAAAAAGAATTAGTTTAGATATGATATCATGCAAGTCCAACTAAATCCTCAGACTCGAAGCTAAAATTGGTGTAAAGTGCAAAAAACACCGTTGATTTTCGTTGTACTTAGCAAAGTCCACGATTTTGTAAAGAGAAATTAAGTGATCATTGGCATCGTTGTCAATGTTTCTAATCGATTTAAATACTTGCTGCTTTGAGATTAGAGGAGGTATTTGGAGGAGAGTGGTCAGATTTTGGCGGACGAAGGTGGAGGGAGTCGTCGGACCAGGCAGTAGAGGGTGGGCTGGGTACTATGTTGGTGGTGTGGAGGACCTGCATGGTGGCAGGACAAGTTTTGTGGCCAGAGTCAAGCCATGCCATGTCTAGATGTTGGGTCGGTCGTAGGTGACGGTGTAGAGAGGCTCACTGGTGATTTCATCATGTCCATCGAAATCGGGCACCTGAAGAAGCTCGGCATGGTCACAAACAACTGGTTTATTTGTCCTTTTTCGTCATTTCAGTTTCACTGTTTTTCTTTATTCGTATAACATAAGGACATTTGGCAAATTACCAACAAGCACTCATTTGCACTCTCCTTGAATCACAATTGCTGGAAAATGTGTTCCCCCTACAGGAGGATTTTATATTAACATGAACTGCATGCACTTGTATATTAAAGGTCGTACCCAGTGCACAAGGTTCCCGCTTGAGCGGGGTCTGAGAGAGGTAGATGTCAGCTAGCCTTACCCCCATTTTTGGAGAGGCTGCTTCCAAGCATACACTTATATATATATATATACTAATTAAATTCTAGAAGATGTAGCTTCTTTGATATCAATATCCAAATCACCTGACAACAGTAGAAGTGTGAAACAAGAAGATTGAGGTGACTGCTTGAAACATCTAGATGCATCTGGAGTGATAAAGCCTAGAGCCCAAAAGCCAGCCTTAGAAATGGTCAAAGTGCACCTAGGTGGGAATTGGAAGCAATTCCTTCAGCAGATGAAATTCACATTTCTGCTTAGCACTCAAGATTATTTATTTCATGGTCAAGCCACAAAACTCAGTAATATCAATGAAAGGGACTTCCGTAATGGGATACTCATATTTTTTACCACATGAAGTAAACTATAGTACATTCAAATGTGCGACCCAAATTGCAAATATGTTCTTTGGCAACAAAAAAAAGAAACATGTAAGATCATTGGCTGCCTCGATGTTGATCATGAAGGTAAATTAGTAGCATGCAGATCAACTACTGAGTACATGCTCCAGAAACAAAAAAAGTGGGTATAAAGGAGTGAAAAGAGGGTAAGGGGCATAAGTAGGAATCCTGGCTAAGGCGCCCCTTATCCGCAGTACCATATTCGGTCAAGGGGAATTCTCAACCGTGAGACCATTCTAGCTGTGGGTAAATCACTACCCACAAGCCAAGCCTTTGCCGCGGGTAAGTCACCACCCACAACAGTAATAGCCTTCGTCGTGGGGAAGTTAACGATCCGCGACAACTAAATCATAAATGAGTTCTAGCTGAGCCAAGCACAGCCTAGGAGCTAAGGAGGCCAACTCCTGGAAATCTGGCATGTATCGCAGCACACCCCTGGGTCGTAAGAAGTGAAGTCCCCTTTTACAGCAACAGGACTGTATCACAGGCTCGTGCTAGTTTTACAGAGGAAGTAAAACTGGTATACCGTGGTCCTAAGTCCCAGGCCAGGGGCCCATAACCATGGGGCGCAATGCTAGGGCCTGTAGCAGTCATGGTGTGGTGCTAGTTGCAAGGCGTCATGACCCAGGCGGGAAGGAGGGTTTGCCGAGGCATGGAGCTTGAAGGAAGGGCTGGTTTGGGTGGGATAAAATAGGTCACTCAAGCAGACCCGCGAGGTCCCAAGTGGAAGGGAATATCCACACCAAAACCCAGAATATGCAGAAAGAGGGAAACGTGTCTCAACTTTATTGTGGCACATGGAATGTCACCTGCAGGACACATACTCAGTTATCTATAATTAGCAACAAGAATCCTGACATCAAGACAGATCGTTCATTCATTCCTGAGCCTCCTTCCTCTTTTGTTATATTCTGGCCTTCCTTCTTCTCCCTCCTCAGCTTCCCTATCCTTCCTCTTTCTTATTTTCTGGCATAGAGTGTAAGTCATTTCAAATTCCCTAATTACCCTGAGCCCTTGATACAGTTCAGTTACAGTGGAGAAATGCCATTTATTTCTCTGTAAATCTTGTAGTCATTGAGGACACACAGTGGAAAGAAATGTCCTTAAGCGCCACTTCTATGAATAAAGCATTTGAGAGATTTCAATCTAGAGTTACACAAGTTGAGGAAAATTAAACTAGTGCTTGTGTGAACTAACAGAGTTCAGGAGTTTTTTGAGGTGAGAGGTTTGTGTGGTGTGTTCGCACAAGAGGTGCATAAACAGGTAGCAGAATAACAACTTACTTTGCTCAAACAAATATATGCCCTTAACATACAGATTTTATGATATGAAGTAGTTCAGAGATATTGCAGATAACAACAATAAAGGAAACCATTTTTCAGCTAGAAATTATAACAAGAAGACTTCTCCAGTACCTTCCAACTTCTTTATGGCATTACTCATTGACTTAATTTCCTGAACTTGCACATCTAACCGATTCATGAGTTCCTCAAAGTATCTCTTTTCTGTCGAGAGAAAACAAGTCATCAATCATTTAGGTTAAAGAATTCAAAACCATATATAAAAGGTAAAACAGAAAAGGTTGAAATATTATGATGGAAATCCTAATGAGAAAATAGGCTAAAGTTCATCAAAACCCACCCTCAGTTTTTGAAGTTAACATTTCCCGGCTTGCTCGCGCCACATCAGCTGCTGCTGCTGCGGCAGCTTTTGCAGCAGCAGTTGTTTCTTCTGCCAAAGTTGGTTGTGTGTTGGTTTTCTTCACAAGATCCTCTTCTTCCAATACAATTTTACGGATCCAAGACTTCAACCTAGGAACAATAGCATTCTGACACAGGGGATATGTCATATTATGATTGCACCTAAAATATTATATTAACTGATAAAAGGAATTTGGACCCAGCTGCCTGTGTACAAGAAATGTAAAGATGCAACACAATACCAACAACGGAAAAATATATTGAAGGTTAGACATTGGTAAATCAAGATGGCACATAGTAAGAGCCGTTTCTGATAATACCTTAAAAAGTATGGCTGTTCCAGCTCCTGAAACAGCCAGTAATCCTACAGCAAGAAAAGCATGGGACCAGTGGAATCGGGACTTTGTCAAGGTCCCCAGATTTGAAATGACACCAGCAGGAGTGGCTGCTGCAGGCTGCAGAGTTTGATTTGTAGCTTGTGGTTGTGTATTTGAAGATGACTTCAGCTGCCCATCTGTTAACAGTATGGAAAAACAAATAGGAGATGTTAACGACCAATTACTCTTAAATGATGAACTATTAAAGCTCGATGAAATTAATTTATTTATTTTAACAGGTACATAATTAATGTGAGGAACATCTAAATTCGGTCGAATCTAAAAAAGCTTTTGAATCATTCCTAGAAACAGAAAATCACATTTTGACACAATATATCTTAATTACCTTGATTTGTCCCGTCTGGCTGCACACTTGAAGCAGTAGGGTGTAGATCCTGTAATTTACACACAATGTCAACAAAACACATTTACACACACAAAAGGAGACACTGAACACTTCATAAGATATTCATGATACACTCTATTCAAAAAAGTAAAAACAATAAGAATAACTTGCTTACAGGCGCACGACGAAAAGCTTCATCAATCTCCTCCTTTGTGAGGCCCTTCCTTTCAAGAAAAGATCGTCTATAGATGACTGGTGATCCCCTTACTTTTGGGTGTGAAAGGAACTTTACAGCATTTTGCACTTGTTCCTCTCGCATAGGTTCCGAGTTCACAAACACAGATGTTGTAGAGTTTTCTTTGGTAGCCTCTGCCTTGGCATCATCCTGACCCTCCATTATCGGTCGCTCAACCTCCGAAGCTATAGTTAATTAACAAAGTAAGAGATAGAATAATATTTGTAGATCATATATGAAAGGCAAACCTTAGAAACATATATGCAATACAAAACAGTACAAGACTTGGGGCTTGAAATGGAGCAGATCCAATCCGATCCAAAGTCCATTTTAACAGGTTTGGATTTTAATTTTGAATCTAAATTCAAAGGTGGGTCGGAAATGGATCTTTGTTGAACACAGATTCGAGTCAGATATGGACATGAGTAATCCTTAAATAGATCGGGTTTTGCCTGAGATCCGACCTTATATTTTACTCTATTTGAATCTTGCTTAAATTATATGAGCCGAGTATGGATCTTGCCTATAGGATCTGATTTGAATCCAAATCCAGATGTGGATTTTAGCATTAAAATATGGATCTGGATCAGGATTCACATGATTCCATTTCATTTCGAGCCCTAACAGAACTATGTTGCACAAGACACAACTCCTTAAATGGCATGCAGTATACGAAACACGCCCCTCATACTCATGGTGGTTCATACATCGAGAGTTTGCTTAATAGCTAAGTGAAGCACTGAAGTGCTTGGGACTTTGTGAAATGTCATAGGCTCATAACTAAAATGTTTTAAGACAACTAGTTCTATGAAATAGTAAAAGTGATTTTTACTCAATAAATCAAGGGGCAATAGTCACTAAACTTTTTTGTAATCTATGTTGTCAACCATCTTAACAATTTATTTGAGGAAGGATGGAAGAGAGGAGGATGGATGAGCCTTCTCATGTTTGGTTGGAAGGAAGGGAAGAGAGGGATGAAGCATCCCTCCTTGCTTTAGGTTATTTTATCCGTCCAAAATTGGGTGGAAGAGAGAGGGAAAGAGGGAATAACTACCTAATACCAATTTTAACCTTTCCAAAAAAATGCTTTTTTTTTTTTTATAATTTTATATAATGAGGGTATATTGGTAAAAAAAAATATAACAACTCTCCTTCTCTTCCTTCCAAAAAATTGACCTCATCCATCATTTCCACTATCCCTTCCATTCCACCAAACAAAAAGTGGGGGAGACACCTTCCCTTCCCTAGGGATACCTCGTCCATCCATCCCCCTCTCCCTTCCGTCCATTTTTCCATCCCTCTAACCAAACGGAACATAAGAAATGGATACAAACTACGTGATATGCAGACAGGACCAAATACATTTCTGACTGTATAGAAAAACTATTAAAGTTGAAAAGCAAGATGATTACAGATGGAAAACCATCCTATCATAATACTAGTTAAAGTTGTTTCTATGCAATATTTACTCTGACGACATACAAAGAGAACTAAAACTCACCAGAAGTATCACATGAAAGTAAGGACAAGCAGATATAATTTAAGCAGCAACAGAATAGCAGTCAATCAGGTAGTGCTTAAATTTATTACATTAAAATAATAACTAGATCAAGTTGCCAGGCAGTCTCCCATACTATGCATACATACTATGCACAGGGTATAAATTTATACATGAATAAGAGTAGTGCAACTAAGAACCTCCCTTAAGAGGTAAGTGGGAGTAAATCTAAAAAATCCTTTTCCTTTTGGCCAAGTGATTTGAAATGTCGTTTGGAGAATAACTATATCAGTTGGTTGATTTTGGCAGTTAATCACCACTTCTCAATCAACTGACTGATAAGATTAGTTTCAAAAATAAATAGAACAGTTCCAAAATGTTTTACTCATATTCGATATATCTGCATGTAAGGACATTTATGTTCTAGTCAAGAGACTCAAAATCTAACTACCTCACAGTTCCTATATATATTTGTTAGACATTGGTGAAAGCACTACAGAAAAATGAGGGGATTTTGTGAAAAGTGATGGATTCCCATTTTCAACACCAACAAGCTGCAAACTATATCACAGGAAAAATACCCATATCGTGAAATTATCAGCGTGAAACAGTAAAGTAGTATATTATAATGCTCAAAATGAACTCAACAAAGCCAAATGCTTCGTTTCAATGCTGAGAAAAACAAGGATAAAATTGGGTTTCACTTTGATCATTATTTGCGTCCTGATAAATCAGATACTCCACTTTATTTTCCTGGAAACAAACTTTGTGCTTCTCTAATTTCCATATCTTTCTCAGAAACCAAACGGAGAGTATTAAATCGAAGAAAATTTGGATCACTTGACAAGAGAACAGAAGAAAAAATTAACCTGGGTTTTGGTATTCATGGTACGTTGGATTCGGAGGAGCCGTGGACTGAGTCGCCATAATCACCTTCCGATTGATTTCCCAACAAGAAAAACACAGAGAAAATGAGAGGAAATGAAAGAAAAACAAGTTTTCGAAGTTCACAGATTACTCCGATTGATTACGGAAGATGATTAGAGATTGGGATTGTGAGAAAGGCAACAAGAAGGAGAAGGGCTGCGTCAGAGGTGGTTTTCGCTGATCTCGAAGCAAATCAGTGGCGGTAGGGTTGTGTTTGGCTAGCGAGAAACACCTAAACTGGTGCGAATGATTCGAGCTCCATGTAGTTCTGCTCTCTATCCTTTGCTGGAACAAAAACAATTTTTTCTTTTTGTTTTTTGTTAAATCAACAACATCATTTTTATTAGAACATGACTCAATTGTTCAAGTTAATTTTTATTTATTTTTTTAACTTTATCTTTAGAAAGACACTGACGCACTTATTTGTCCTTCTGTTCAAGTCAAAATTGAAGTATTCAATTTTTTAATTGATTTTCCTTATCCCAAAATATAATACATATAAGGACTATATATATATATTCATCATAAGGTTCTTATAAATTTCTCATTTGTATGAAATTTGGAATATGAAAATTTTGTTCTGAATATGAAATTTGGAAAAAATAATAATTCAAATTTTGAATTAATTTTTTCTGAATTTCAAATTCAAGGCATGAATTTCAAGCTACCAAATATAATTTGGATACAATGGCCTATATTTCATTGATATTTTTAATAGATTTAGATTATTACATCCAATGGAACCACATTAACTAATTAACTAATCAATTAGATCAAGACATCAATGGTGTCATTTGTATAGGTTAGGAAGTACGGATACGAGACACGAATAAGATATGATACAGACACGATGATATAAAAAAAAATTTAAAAATAAGACACAGATACGACAAGGATACGGCTATAAAATAATAATATAATATATTAATATATATTAATTATTCAATAAAAAATTACTATATTATAGAAATACTTAAATTCATCATTGATGTGGTCGGAACTAAATTATATTGCAAGCTTAATTTTGCCCTTTTTATCAAAATATAATTTAACCACTCGCAAGAGCACGAATCTTTGCAGATAAGGTTCTATATAGAGGGTATCGATCCCACGAGGACTAGTCGTTAATTGTCATAGAGAAAGATTAATTCTACTTTAATTCAAACAAAACAGGTTTTTGGTTTTGTGTTTAAAGCTATTGCATAAAGGAAATGACAATAAAATTAAAGAGTAAAGTTGGGAGAGAGAACTAGGGTTGGTTTCCACCCCTAGCCATTCACATGTTCATAAGTGTAGCAAGCAAGGGATTCATTAATTAAATGCCTAACAATGTCATTAGGCTTGTGACCTCAATGACATATCAAAAGATCAATGTGTGTGCTAACCTATCATAATCCATCTTCAACAAGCATAGCTCTTCAACCTAACTAACTACCTACTTACTCTACTCTCTAAGTGAACACTACATGCATCCAAACTACCTTGTCTTGGCATGGTCTATACAAACTAGCATCACACATTCATTTAAACACCATTATCTAGCCATCATTTGCACTTCTTGTGGAATATGCAAATGTTGTGCATTCAAGTGACAAAACCTACTCTAAGACAAGAATAAATTCCATATCAAATGAATATATAAAAGAAATGTATTTGTGTACATAATCACTAGGCTAAATAATCAACATTTAATTACAAGTCCCAAGAGCTACAAAGATGAACAAGTTTACATGGCTAGGGGTTGAAACCAACACCCTAGTAGAAGAGTTAGTTGCTCATGGTTGCCTTGCACCCTTCCATTGATGAAGAGAATGAAGCTTCTTGGTCTGGTTCAGCCCTTCCTCTTCCTCTCCCGAAGGTCTCTCTCTTCTCCCTCTGATTTTTATGTGTTGAGAGATGTGAGATATGTGGCTTTTGGTGCTTTTTGTATGCCTTTTTGGCTCCTTTGGGCCCACCATATATATATATATATCATTATATATATTTCTTGTATCAAGAAGGCCCCCAAAAGTCTTGTTCAAGTCAGACAATCCCCTTAAGTCGTGCAAAAAGGGGGATTTTGTTGCAAGTGGGAGAGCAGGTGAGCAAGTGGCCAAGTGGGCTCTGCAGCATTTCGATTGATCGAAATTGCATTTCGATTGATCGAGATTTCGATCAATCGAAATGAGATTTCGATCAATCGAAATTTCGATTGATCGAAATCCACATCTCGATTGATCGAAATGCCTTGGCAACAGTTTCTGATTTCATCTCTTGACTGCAGAAAACTTCCAACTTTGCTCCATTTACTCCAATACCTGCAATACATCAAAAACACAAAAATACCGTAAACATATCTCGGTAAACGCAAAAACGGAACTAACGCATGCAATAAAGAGGGTTCAAATGCATAGAATTGAACACTTATCACACCCCCAAACTTACATATTGCTAGTCCCTTAGCAATACAATATTACAAAAATGAAATCAACTATCTTATACAAAAGTTTAATCATGCTCAGTCATCAACTAGATAAAGGGCGCTCATCCATTCATTTCACAATTGGCAAATGCAACAAGTATTACAGAACTATGTGGTCATTAGCAAAAATGGACTTTCACAAGCTATAAATGAACGACAGTCCCCACATGCTGGCCAGCCCGAACAACTATAACAATTCCAACCCCAAAATCCTCTTTGAAAAGTGAACATGCATTCTAACGTGTGGCTTTTGTCATATTTGGAGAAGAAAACGAACAAATCTGTTTTTAAGAGAAAAACTCATTGAAAATGCTCAACCCGGCTGTTCCATTATCACAAAACATTCATGATTGCTCATGTGCGGATGACCGTGCAATGCTTAGCTCTTTTTGCTTTCTTGTAAGCCCATGTAGCGGCATTGGGCCAATGACTCCCAAACCAATTGGTTTTAGGGCATTAGGCGAAGAAGCACCCCTCGGACTTAATAACCGAGCTTACAAGGCGATGAGCGTAAGCAAGCCATCCGCTTATTACTGCTCAACCTTACACACTTTTACACGAATATTTCCTGCTTTGAGGCATAGAAATCCGGTTTATTTAGTGAGAAGGCTTATTGCATATTTTTCTCTTTTTATTTCTTCTTTTTTTTTTTTTTTTTTTTTACAACAACCGGAAGAACTTATTCTTTAAGATGTTCAGATAAAAACAGAAATTTTCAAAAATTCTCCCTCAGACTTATACCCCACAATTTAAACTGCATGTGTGCGAATTTGTGCGGTTAAGGACAAATTTAGGGCAAGAATTGTACGTGCTCGAGTTTGGACAATAATGTAGACCGCTCTAGCCTACTATAAAGCTTGCAAAAGTGCGGGTATTTACAATGTTAAAGTTCATAACTACCTGCTGCATTTACCTCGGACATTTATTCGAATGATCTTCCTTTACAAAGCAAGACATCATAGCAAGCATGCAAAAATATCACAGAAAAAAAACTGCTCTACAATGACACTCAATATAATGACTGAACATTGCATGCATATGCAAGTGGTATAGCATACCGCACCCCCAAACTTATATGCAACATTGTCCTCAATGCTTGGACAAGAAGAGCAAGGAAAGAAGTTACCGGGATGGCAGAATGCGAGAAAAATGGAATTCCACAGCAGCGGTCATCCTGTAAATAAGAAAAATCTGCACAGAATACCAACTGGATACCACGAGCATTACGAGGAACAAAAAGTAGATAAATAGAACATAATGAAATACTTATGCACAAACAGACAATGCCAATATCACTGTAAATCTAATGGTCTGAACTGGTGTTTCCCGATTGTCTAAGAGGTCTATGCGACAAGATATTGACTATCCAGGCGCGCTAACGTATAGCACGCAAAGGGGCTGCCTTTCTTTATTACCGCCATACTGTGTTGAAGCAATCTCAACAGTATTGGGAATTAAAACCAGGCGGTAATAAACGGAAATCATCAACTGAATCGCATATAACAATTAGACAAGTGGTACTACATACATAGTCAAAGTCTAGAGAACAGATAAATTGACGGAAAGCAAAAAGAAAAGGCAGTAAAGATAACACATGTCATAAAAGCAAATATAAAGGTATTCCATAAAGATGAAAATGCGTTTCAGTACAAAGGGTACATGTAGGTGGAATACGCAAAAAGAAACTAAACATGGCCAACATGGCCTATCAAAAATAAAGAAAGAAAAATACAGAAAGTAAAGCATAAAAGGTGAATAAAGTGCAGCTACTCGAGGGCGGGTGGTGGTGGTGGTGGCTCGGTGGGAGCAGAAGTGGAGGTGGAGGCTCGACCTGCGAACAGGAACTGCAGATCCTGCCGGAAGGCTCGGAACTCATCTAAGATCGCTCTCTGGCCCTGCACCAGAGAAGAAATGTCCGTCCGAATACCCGCCAGCTGACTCTGCGTCACCTGGACGTGCTCGTCAAAACCCTGCTGGAGCCGCTCTACGTCAGCCGCCAGGCAGGAATAGCCTGTCGCTAAGATATCATGCCGCTCTGCAGCGACATCCATCTCCTCGTCCTCCATCTCCTCGTCCTCCGTCTCCTCGTCCTCCGCCTCAGCCCCTGCTGGCTCTCCCTCATCCATCTCCACCGGGGCATCCATATCTACATCGTCTGGTGGATCACCCTGATGGTCCTGTCGCTCTAAGTGTCGCCTCACCCGATCCCACTGAGTAGATGTGAAGCGGGTGGGCGGTGCCAACTGAATGTCAGTCCGACTGACTGGTATACTGGCACTGCTGAGAAAAGCGGCGATCAGGAATGGAAAGGGAAGTTGCCAACTCGCTGCTCTCTTCTTCCTCTTGTTGACAAGGCCATCCCAAACTTTGTGCATCTGCCCCCAGATAAGCGATGGGACAGAAAACCAAGTGCCCGTATGGAAAGCATAGAGGCAACGGAGGAGGTCGCCCCTGCGCTCTGCCACGTGCTGCAGCGGACACGCGTTCTTGAGGAGAACGGTGTCCAGGAACCAATATCTGCTCGGGCACATCGATTTGGACGTACAGTTGCGACGGGGTGTGGTAAACTCCCCGCCACACATGTCCATCACCATCGAGAAGAGCGTAGTGTCGGCTAGGAGCGCGGCTCTATAAAGTGGCTGACCGTCCGGGCCAACCATATCCGTCGGCTGCTGGTGAGGAATGCCGAGCATATGAGCAATCCGGCTCGGCGTAATCGTGATCATGACAGTGGCCACGGTAGTCTCGAGTGTATCTGGCGCTGTGCAGGAGTAGGTCATATGCTCGTAAAAGACCTGCACTAGGCGCTCGTGTGCCACGTCTGTGGGAGGCACACATAGCCGATCGAGGCGACGCCTCCTGAGCTCGGCAACCGTCCACTCGGTGTCGGGACGCCTCTCAAACTCGGCTAAGTCGAAAACCTGCTCCGGGTGGAACTTCCGAGACCGAAAGGCTCGCCCGGGCACGTCACGAACAGCACCGGCGGCGTTCTTCACTCTTGCCATGGCCGCGGAACAGTCTGCACTGGATTCCAAAAGGTACGTAAATAAAAGATGAATAAGAAGAAAGTTAAACTACTACGAGACTAAAAGAATAAAAATAAAAATGAAGTCCTAGTCCAAGGTACTGACAAAAATGCAAAAAGTTGCACTCGAAGAGGCAATGTGAACGGGCGCAACCGAAACGAAGGTGCCACGGTTATACACCGAACACTAAGCGTTTGAAATGAAGAAAATGCCAAATCCCACTCCTGCTTGAATTCCTAACCCCCCCCCCCCCCGAAACCCACAAAAACTGGATTCGGACATCGCACTCGCAACCATCCACCCCAACATGATCTAACTATGTTTATTCCGCTGTAAAACTATCAAAAATGGCGAGAGAATAAACAAAAAGTAGCCATGCATCACTTACCTCGTGAGGAAGAAGATGAACGGCTCAACCGAAGAAAACTCCACGCGCAGCCGCGAAGAGAAGATCGCGCAGATGCTTGCGGCGGATCGGACTACGTCGGATGGCGGCGGATGATCGGGAATGGAAGATCGAGTGCTCGGGAGTGCTTGGAGAGGGCTTGGATCGCACAGAGGGAGAGAAGAAGTCGGATGGTTTTTTAAAATGGGAGGGAAGCCCAACGGTTTAAATAGATTTTTGGCTCACGTGCAGGCTCCGCGTGCATTTCGATTGATCGAAATGTGCATTTCGATCAATCGAAATTTCGATTGATCGAAATCTTGCTTCGATCAATCGAAACTAACTTCGATGGATCGAGATTGTCTCTTCGATCAATCGAACATTCCTTCCCTAAATCACATTTTTACTTCGATCAATCGAACATTTAATTGATGCAATCGAACTTTTAGTTCGATCAATCGAAATCCCATTTCGATCAATCGAAAGTTTCGATCGATCAAAGACCTATCGAAGTGCAATCGAAGAATATCACCTCTCGGGACTTTGGACTTGGCAAATCTCTGTAATTTTTTGATCAATCGAAACCAAAATTTCGATCAATCGAAATTTTCGATTGATCGAAATCTTGGTTTCGATCAATCGAAATGCTCAAAAACAGTCAGTTTAAAATATGCTTCAGAGACTTGGATATTGGGGAATTAGATACTACATTGCTTAGATACAAACCTACTTTGGATTAAAGGGACACCATGGAAGCTTGATAGCGACCATGGCGTCGCCACCTTACACGTCTATGGCGCGACGTCCGGATCGGCTCACGAGCCAAAATACACGGGATCCGTCAAAGTGACGACATCCACGTATTCGGTGGTGACTTGGTCATCCACGCACACTTTTAAGCACTGCCCGTTTACTTTGAACATCGAGCCATCTTTCAAGTCCTTCAATTCCACCACTCCGTGGGGGGCGACGGAATTAACCAAAAATGGTCCATCCCAACGGGAGCGAAGTTTTCCGGGAAACAAATGGAGGCGCGAGTTGTACAACCAAACTTTTTGGCCCGGCGAAAATGTTTTGACTCGAATATTACGATCATGAAAGGCTTTGGACCTTGCCTTATAGATTTTCGCATTCTCATACGCGTCATGTCGCAATTCTTCCAATTCATTTAATTGAAGCTTTCGATTAGAGCCGGCCTTTTTCATGTCAAAATTGAAGGTCTTGGTGGCCCACATAGCTTTATGCTCCAATTCAACCGGAAGATGGCACGCCTTGCCATAAACTAACCGATAAGGTGGCATTCCAATGGGAGTTTTATATGCGGTTCGGTATGCCCATAATGCGTCGTTTAGTCGCAATGACCAATCCTTCCGGTCAGGCCGAACAGTTTTCTGAAGAATGTTCTTAATCTCCCTATTGGATACTTCTACTTGGCCACTAGTTTGAGGATGGTAGGGGGTGGCTACTTTGTGTGTGACGGAGTATTTGAGAAGCAAGGTTCGAAGGAACCGGTTACAGAAATGCTTACCTCCGTCACTGATGATGGCCCGAGGCGTACCAAACCGGCTAAAAATGTTAGCTTGTATGAATTTAACCACGACTGCGTGATCGTTGGTTTTGGTAGCAACGGCCTCTATCCACTTAGATACGTAGTCCACCGCCACAAGTATGTACTCATGACCAGTAGAGGGTGGAAATGGTCCCATGAAGTCAATGCCCCACACATCAAATATTTCAATGACAAGAATAGGGTTAAGAGGCATCATGTCCTTCCGAGACATCGCGCCGAGGCGCTGACATCGCTCACACGAGCGGCAGAATGAATATGCATCCCGATGAAGTGTCGGCCAGAAAAATTCGCATTGAAGAATTTTTGCTGCGGTTTTCTTAGCACTAAAGTGTCCCCCACAGGCGAGTGTATGACAAAATTTAAGAATGCTTTGGAATTCACTGTTGGGTACACACTTACGAATTATTTGATCGGGGTAGTATTTGAACAATTGAGGATCGTCCCAATAATATGATCGTGATTGGGAGAGAAAACGATCCTTCTCTTGTTTGGTCCAAGAAGATGGTATTTTACCGGTTGCCAAATAATTAACCACATCCGCATACCAAGGGATACTTTCTTGAGAGATGACAAAGAGTTGTTCATCCGGGAAGGATTCACAAACTGGAATGGAATTATGGAGGGATTCAACAAGAATTCTAGAAAGGTGGTCAGCTACCACATTTTCAGTTCCCTTTTTGTCTCTAATCTCAAAATTGAACTCTTGCAACAAGAGTATCCAGCGGATCAACCTAGGCTTGGTGTCCTTTTTCGTCAAAAGATGCCGGAGGGCAGCATGGTCCGAATAGACAATGACCTTTGAACCTAATAAATAAGCTCGAAATTTGTCTAATGCAAATACTACCGCAAGCAATTCCTTTTCCGTTGTGGTATAATTGATTTGGGCTTCGGAAAGGGTTTTACTTGCGTAATAGATGACATGTGGCAGTTTGTCTACTCGTTGCCCCAAGACCGCACCCATGGCATAGTCGGATGCATCACACATAATCTCAAATGGGAGAGTCCAGTTTGGAGGGATTAGAACTGGAGCGGTTGTAAGCATGGCGCGGAGTTTTTCAAAAGCGTCAAGGCACGCTTCATCAAAGGTAAAGCAAGACTCTTTTTCAAGAAGGCGACACAAAGGCCGAGAAATCTTGCTAAAGTCTTTGATGAAACGGCGATAAAAACCCGCATGCCCAAGGAATGAACGAATCTCTCTCACCGTGGATGGTGGAGGAAGTTTGGAAATGAGCTCAACCTTGGCTTTATCAACATCTATTCCTCGCTTAGACACAATATGCCCTAGGACAATACCCTCTTGAACCATAAAGTGACTCTTTTCCCAACTAAGAATTAGGTTGGTTTCTTGACATCTTTTGAGAACACAAGCTAGATTTTGGAGGCATGATTCATATGAAGGTCCAAAAACGGAAAAATCATCCATGAACACTTCTAAGAATTTTTCCACCATGTCCGAGAAGATAGACATCATACACCGTTGAAAAGTTGCCGGTGCATTGCACAACCCAAAGGGCATGTGTCTATAAGCAAATGTGCCGAAGGGACATGTAAAGGTGGTTTTCTCTTGGTCCCTCGGGTCTATAGCAACCTGATTATAGCCGGAATATCCATCCAAAAAGCAATAAAAGCTTTGCCCGGCCAATCTCTCCAATATTTGATCAATGAATGGGAGGGGGAAGTGATCTTTCCGAGTGGCTGAATTTAATTTCCTATAATCAATGCACACTCTCCATCCTGTGGTGGTGCGTTGGGGAACTAATTCACCCTTATCATTAGGTTGCACCGTAATACCAGACTTCTTTGGAACCACTTGAGTGGGACTAACCCACTTGCTATCAGAGATGGGGTATATGATCCCCGCATCTAGTAACTTCACCACCTCCTTCAGGACAACGTCCTTCATATTTGGATTTAATCGACGTTGTGCCTCCCTTGAGGTCTTTGCATCCTCTTCCAAGTGTATGCGATGCATACAAACAGAAGGGTCTATTCCCTTAAGATCTATCACACTCCATCCTATTGCTTCTTTGTGCTCTTTGAGCACCTTTATGAGTTCCAATTCTTGAGCATTTGTGAGATTGGAAGCAATAATGACTGGAAGGGTCTCATTTGCGCCCAAGAAAACATACTTGAGTGTAGCTGGAAGAGGCTTGAGCTCAAGTTATGGTGGGGAAATTAAAGAAGGAGTTTGGGGAGTTTTGGACAAAGGGGGCAAGGGTTCTCTCGGAACTCTCCACTTAGGCAAATCCATGACAGTATTAACATCGAGCATGGAATTGACTTCACATATGGATTGCTCAATGTCAAAATCGTCATGGTTAAAATGATTTAGGCATGCCTCTAAGGGGTCCGTGGAAAGAATAGAAGGAAGTGCTTCTTGAACAAGGTCGTCCACTACATCGACACAAAAGCACTCACTTTCATCGTCGGGTGTGTGGTGGGAAGCATTGAAGATGTTCAAGCGGACTTTCATATTCCCAAAAGAGATGTCCATCACTCTAGTACGGCAATTAACGCAAGCGTTTGCCGTGGCCAAGAATGGACGACCTAGAATGATAGGAATATGATGATTCGGATTTTGGACCGGTTCCGTGTCAAGGACTATGAAGTCCACCGGAAAATAGAATTTGTCCACTTGAATGATGACATCCTCAATGATGCCACGTGGTTGCTTCACCGAACGGTCGGCAAGTTGCAACACAACCGTGGTATGCTTGAGTTCCCCCAAACCTAGTTGTTGGTAAACTGAGAATGAAAGCAAATTGACACTAGCCCCTAGGTCAAGAAGTGCTTTTTCAAAAGATTGATTTCCGATAGTGCACGAAATGGTCGGAGCACCCGGATCTTTGAATTTAGGAGGGGTTTGGTGTTGGAAAATGGAGCTTATGTGCTCAGTTAAGAGGACTTTCTTAGGAACATTATTCCTAGATTTGCGCTTTTGAGTGCATAAGTCCTTCAAGAATTTCGCATAAGAGGGAATTTGTCGAATAGCATCAAGGAGAGGGAGATTGATCTTTACTTGTTTGAAGATCTCCATCATGTCTTGAATTTTCTCTCCTTGCTTCCCGAAATGAGAAGGTTCCTTCAATCGTTGAGGAAAAGGAACCGGAGGTTCATAAGAGGTGTCAAGATTTGGAATCGATGGTGACATAACTTCACTTGCCTTTCCTTTTGGATTTGAAGGGGTATTTTGCAAATTTGGATTTAACGGCAACAATTTTGGATTTAATTGGGATTCTTTTGGATTTTTAGGTTGCTCTTGAAATTCCTTTCTCTCTTCCTCCCCTACCTTGGAGTTAATGATTTTTCCACTCCTCAAGGTTGTGATTGATTGAACTTGCTCTGGAGGAGCATTACAAGTTGAAGATGATGGATCTTCAATCATATGCACACCCTTGGGATTCGCCACCGGTTGACTTGGCAACTTACCTTCCTCCCTTCTATTTAAGGCATTAGCTAGTTGCCCGATTTGAGCTTCTAACCTAGCCATAGATTGAGCATTGGCTTCTAGCTTAGAGATTGATTGAGAATGAGTTTGCAATAAGCGGGTGTTGGCCTCAAGATTGCTTATCACTCGATCTTCAAAGCTTTGGCTTCTCGGAGGAGGTGGTGGTTGTTGGTAATTAGATCTTTGATTGTAAGGTTGAGGGTTTGGCCTATAATGCGGCTGTTGAGATTGGGGATTAAAAGAATTTTGCCCTTGGAAAGGGGGACTTGATTCTTGATTCTTCCATGAAAAAGCCGGATGATTCTTGTAACCAGGATTGTACGTGTTCGAATATGGATCATTCATTTGTTTAGCGTACAAGGCATTCGCTTGCTCTTGAGCATAATCGGGAGATTGCCCGGCAATAGGGCAATCTCGCACAAAATGCGAAGTGCTATAGCAAAACGAACATCCCTCCTGATTTTGGACAGATTGGTTAGGAGTAGGCAGCCCATTTTTCATGATTAAATCCATTTTTCGGGACAAGGCTTCTACTTGCATGGCTACCTCATCTACCCCGTGAAATCTCATGCACTCCTCTACAAGGTTGGGTGGCCTTCCCTTTCCTAGTGGAGGAGCGTTGAGCTGAATTGTTGCTTAGGGTTTGAAAAAGTTTCCATGCCTCATCGGGGCTTTTCAAAAGGTACCCACCCCCACACGCGGAGTCTATCATTTGTCTATGTTGCTCACTCACCCCATCATAAAAACTTTGCACTAGCTGCCATTTTGGGACAGCATGATGCGGACAAGATTTTAAGAGATCTTTTAACCTCTCCCACGTCTCATGGAATTGTTCTTGGTCAATTTGGGTGAATCCGGTGATTGCTCGCCGAATATCACTTGTCTTACCCATTGGGAAGTATTTTTTTAAGAACTCTATTTGCATTTCCGCCCAAGAATGGATTGAGTTGGGTTCTAGGGAATTGAACCAACTTCTAGCCTTATCTTTTAGGAAAAATGGAAACATACGTAGCTTTAGATCATCCTCCGTAAAGTGTGGTACACGAATGGTGGAACACACGGAAAAGAAGTAATCTAAGTGCCGGTATGGATCCTCATTAGGAAGACCGTGAAAGCTGTTAAGAAGGTTGAGGGTGGAGGACTTTATTTCAAATTGATTTGCCGCTACATCCGGAAATTGAATACACGAAGGTACTTCAAATGTAGTCGGAAGGTAAAAGTCCATAAGCAACTCTCCTTGAGGAGGTGGTGGTGGAGGCGGTTGTTCATGATTAAAAGGAGGTAGACTGGGAGGTTGTCTCTCATTTGGATCCATGTTTTCAGTCCTAGGCAAAATAGGGTCCCTAGAGGTTCCTCTACGTCGTCTAAGTGTTCGTTCAAGTTCACTATTACAAGGAAGCAAAGGAAGTGACAATGACCGTCTACCTAGCATGCATTATCAATTGAACAACACCTCTACACACAAAAGTAACAAAAATATATACAAAAGAATGTGAATGAACTCAAACCACCAGTTTTTTGAAGTTATACTCACAAAGGGTTCCAATTTGAATTCTTTTAGATGCCCGCAATGTGGTATACCTAAAATCAAGAAGTTTAAGATATAAGAACAAGATATATACAAAAAGAATGAAAGAATTTCTAGCCTAAGAATTAAACCAGATTTAATCTTCCAATGGCGACAATTAAACCGTAGTCCCCGGCAACGGCGCCAAAATTTTGATGTGGTCGGAACTAAATTATATTGCAAGCTTAATTTTGCCCTTTTTATCAAAATATAATTTAACCACTCGCAAGAGCACGAATCTTTGCAGATAAGGTTCTATATAGAGGGTATCGATCCCACGAGGACTAGTCGTTAATTGTCATAGAGAAAGATTAATTCTACTTTAATTCAAACAAAACAGGTTTTTGGTTTTGTGTTTAAAGCTATTGCATAAAGGAAATGACAATAAAATTAAAGAGTAAAGTTGGGAGAGAGAACTAGGGTTGGTTTCCACCCCTAGCCATTCACATGTTCATAAGTGTAGCAAGCAAGGGATTCATTAATTAAATGCCTAACAATGTCATTAGGCTTGTGACCTCAATGACATATCAAAAGATCAATGTGTGTGCTAACCTATCATAATCCATCTTCAACAAGCATAGCTCTTCAACCTAACTAACTACCTACTTACTCTACTCTCTAAGTGAACACTATATGCATCCAAACTACCTTGTCTTGGCATGGTCTATACAAACTAGCATCACACATTCATTTAAACACCATTATCTAGCCATCATTTGCACTTCTTGTGGAATATGCAAATGTTGTGCATTCAAGTGACAAAACCTACTCTAAGACAAGAATAAATTCCATATCAAATGAATATATAAAAGAAATGTATTTGTGTACATAATCACTAGGCTAAATAATCAACATTTAATTACAAGTCCCAAGAGCTACAAAGATGAACAAGTTTACATGGCTAGGGGTTGAAACCAACACCCTAGTAGAAGAGTTAGTTGCTCATGGTTGCCTTGCACCCTTCCATTGATGAAGAGAATGAAGCTTCTTGGTCTGGTTCAGCCCTTCCTCTTCCTCTCCCGAAGGTCTCTCTCTTCTCCCTCTGATTTTTATGTGTTGAGAGATGTGAGATATGTGGCTTTTGGTGCTTTTTGTATGCCTTTTTGGCTCCTTTGGGCCCACCATATATATATATATATCATTATATATATTTCTTGTATCAAGAAGGCCCCCAAAAGTCTTGTTCAAGTCAGACAATCCCCTTAAGTCGTGCAAAAAGGGGGATTTTGTTGCAAGTGGGAGAGCAGGTGAGCAAGTGGCCAAGTGGGCTCTGCAGCATTTCGATTGATCGAAATTGCATTTCGATTGATCGAGATTTCGATCAATCGAAATGAGATTTCGATCAATCGAAATTTCGATTGATCGAAATCCACATCTCGATTGATCGAAATGCCTTGGCAACAGTTTCTGATTTCATCTCTTGACTGCAGAAAACTTCCAACTTTGCTCCATTTACTCCAATACCTGCAATACATCAAAAACACAAAAATACCGTAAACATATCTCGGTAAACGCAAAAACGGAACTAACGCATGCAATAAAGAGGGTTCAAATGCATAGAATTGAACACTTATCAATCATCAAGCAATTAAGAACCAAACAAACTTATAAACAAAAATAGGCAAATTGATTAAAATAAATTAAAGAATCAGACTTATTTAGTCTTTTACATATATTTAGCTTAGATTTTTAATCATAACTTAGTAGCATATAATTTTCATTCGAAATACTTGAATATACATCACTGCTACGAAGTGTCCGACACATGCTAGAAGAGTGTCCAATATGTGTCCGAGAAGTGTTCTAAAAAGAAAAATATCAGGACACTTCTTCGAAGTGTCCGACACGAGTACGACACCTTTCGTAAAGTGTCCGTGCTTTCTACCTTGCAGGTTTGCAACTACAATTATCTTAGATTATAAATATATTTAAAAAATGAAAAACAAAAAACGGCAGCAGGGACATGGCACTCGCAATTTTTAAAAAAAACATTAGTACCATGTATACTTTTTCAAAATAATATAGGTATGAACACAACTTGGCCCCCAAGCAATTTTTCATAGGCGAGTGACCTTTAGCATACTAATTTAGTAGTATATCATAAAAAAAATTTAGCTAGCACATCATGAATCATTGACTATAATATATCTTATATAGACACACACACACACACTATTAGTATATAATTACACACAATATATCATATGTATGGAGTGTTTTCTTGCTCATTGGGTACACTGGATTGGAATGGGACCAAACATCTATTGGTTGAAATTTTTATCTATTGGTTCGCCAGTATTGGCTTGGGCTAATGTCCATGTTGTGTTAACTGTTTAGAGCCAAGACCTTACCCTGTGCAATCTTCCTTTTGGGCTATACACCTTATATACATTAATACATTAAAATTACCTTAAAAAAAAAATCAATTCCTAGGTTATATCAATTTTATTCCTATTTCTTACTTGTGCTCCACTAAAGTCTTCTTTACTTTTATCGTTTACCACAATTTTTATTTTTATTTTTTATTTGGTAACAATCCTACGTGCAATGCTCTCATAGTTTTTCATCGATTCTTCATTCTTGTTCATGCCCTTGAACACCTGGTGAAAGAAATCGGATTCTAGTGTGAGAAGGATGCTAATTTCAAGTGTTTCGCTACCCATTAATTGACGCGTTCTTTAAGTATAATATTATATATACAGTAAACATACATTGATAGAATACATATACATATACATATATATATATAAACTAAAATTAAACTGATGTAAAAAAAAAAAAAATCCCCCCCCCAATTTGATAACAATCCTATGTGCAATGCTCCCATAGTTTTTCATCGATTCTTCATTCTTGTTCATGGCCCTTGAACACTTGGTGAAAGAAATCGGATTCTAGTGTGAGAAGGATGCTAATTTCAAGTGTTTCGTGACCCATTAATTGACGCGTTCTTTAAGTATAATATTATATATACGGTAAACATACATTGATAGAATACACATACATATATATATAAACTAAAATTAAACGAATGTAGTAAAAAAAAAAATCCGCCCCCCCCCCCCCCAAACACTAGAATCCTGGCTCCACCCTTAAGGTTCGTATACTCATCCATTAGATAAGTTGGATGACGTTACAATTCAATAATAGACAAGAAAGCAAGCTCACCACCTTCCTAGTAAACTTGTCACAAATTGTCCATTGAATTATAACTCATCCAACATATCTAAGGATGAGTCCCAGGTTATGGAGAAAAACTGGATCACTACACCTAGAGTTGTGATTCTCTCAGTTGATGGTGTACCGGGAATAACTATTTTTTTTTCAAGTTGTGGAGGAAAAAGGATAATTAAAAAAAAAATCAATGAAAACTAAATTGCATGCTTGATCCCATGTTGCTAAAAAAAGTCTTTGTTCAGTTTCACACCCTGAGGTAAATATATGAGTATTGATCTTTTATCCCTCTCTATGATTTCTGTTTTGTGAAGTTTTGCCCATAGAGTCATCCATATAATTTTGGGAAGTTTTGCGATGGAAGCCATATATGCTTCAAGTAGGGGTGCACACGGTCCGGTTTTGAAATTTTTAGAACCAAACCGTATAGTCACCAAAAATGGAACCGAATCAAACCGTTTCCTTCCATGGAACCGGATCGGACCAAACTGTGAATAACCGATTTAGTTCGGTTCGATTCCATGGTTCCTAAACTTGTGCTAATTGCCCACCTGTTTCAAGCACTGTCAACCTATTTCAAGTCTCTATTTTAAATATTTAACGGCTGCAATCTACCAAGCCAACTTAATTCTAAAATCTCATAACCAAATTCTCTAAATCTTTCACAACAACATTAAATTAGCACACAGCCACCATAATCATTCAATGCAACATTTTAGTTACATATAATCACACAATCACACCCAACCAAGGCCCACCATGGCCATTACAATGAATGAAATTCTAAAATCTCATACTGGTTGTACATGATTAAAAACACCCAATCATAACGTATACAAAAAACAAACAGAGAACCAGAAACACCCAATCATAGCGTATGAAAATAATCCAACAACAAAAAATAATGAGTTACACAACATGCAAAATAGAAAAACAAAACGCGATCTTACTAATTGCTTATTGCGATATTAGAAAGTGTGCTGAAGGCATAGATTCGATCATCTTCCTCTCTCTAGAAATATGTCTATATATATACAATCTTGGCTAACATCTTACTGTGAAATGTGAACCTCTAAGATCAAAGTCCAAGTGTCATGAAATGAATCGAACTCAAGCACTAGATCAGAAACCCTCACTTTGCTAGTTCATTGGTCTTCAATTATTGAAGGATCAAGTAAGAATGTAAAGGGATTTGATTAGGAAAGCTAAGAGGAGATTTAGAGAGAGGCGATTTAGAGAGGGTGGGTTCTAGAATCTGTGTAGAGATTAAAAAATGCAGAGATTTGATTAGGAAAGAAGACAGAAGACTTAGAGAGTGGGATCCGAGATTTTTAGAAAGAGGGTGGATTTAGAATATGTGCAAGATGTACTGTGTAATTGAGGCATGCGTGAATATAATATAAATATTTATACATATATAATAAAACGGTTTGGTCCGGTCTAGTTCTGAATATAATATTAATCCTATTACTGATAGGATTTTTTTTCTTGTCCAACCAGAATTGAAGACTTTAGAATCCTATTACAAATAAGATTTTTTTTCCTTGTCCAAACAGAATTGAAGACTTTAGAATCCTATTACAAATAGGATATTTTTTTTCCTTGTCCAAACTGAATTGGAATCTTCAAAATCCAATGTCAAATAGGATTACTCCACCATTATATATATATGTAGCCAGCCCTTCCACCATTATATATATATATATATATAACCAGCCCTTCACATCAAAGAATAAGTGAGAGAAGTCC
This sequence comes from Cornus controversa, assembly GCA_026545225.1. Taxonomy (NCBI): domain Eukaryota; kingdom Viridiplantae; phylum Streptophyta; class Magnoliopsida; order Cornales; family Cornaceae; genus Cornus; species Cornus controversa. The sequence goes on from CM048845.1 coordinate 56,768,458, forward strand.
CACAAACTGCTATTGAAAGGAAATTAGAAGAAATTCATACCTAACAAATGCGAGTTCTTCTTTGACTATAACCCTTTTTTTTTTCATACCTCTACTTCATTCATATTATGCTTACTGCTTTGAATACGCATTAACATGCAATTATGATTATTATTACTACTTCTCTTACTACGCCAGTTTCTTCTTTTCCTTTTTTTTTCTACCGCCAGTTTCTTTTTTTTTTCTCTTTTTTTTTTCCTTCTTTCTTCTCTTCTACCGCCAATTTTTTTTTCCTTCTTCTCTTCACGATTTGCATCTTCCCGTCCAACAAAGAAAGTGAAGGGGAGCGGACAGCGAGTTGGAGGATGCTGCAGAACCGCGTGATTGATCCATCTGCGCTATTCCCTAATTGAAGAAAGTTGGAAAGCCTTCAGAGCCTCAGCCCCTACCATTATATTTAATCAAATAAGAGCGGACTAGCAATCGCTCGTTTTTATTATTAGCATAGGATTGGATGTTAATAATGAAAAACAGAACATCTATTAGAAGGCAATCCCCGAGGAATTCCTATTGATTTTCGATGGATAACAATCCATCTTTCTCGCTTTCGCTCTTTCTCCCAATCAATCGCGAGGGTTCCAAGCATGAGAACGCAAGTGCCGGAATCGAACAAAACATTTCAATTTTTTTTTCTTTTCTTTCTTCTCTTTTTTTTTCTTCTTTCTTCTCCTCTTATATTGTGCCACCAATTTTTTTTCTCTTCTTCACGCCACTTTTTTTTTTCCTTCTTTCTTCTCTTCTCTTCTATTCTGCCACCAAGTCTTTTTTTTTTTTGTCTTCACATAAAGGTGAGTTGCCTAAAATAATAACAATAATAATAAGTATTTTCTTGCTATTTAAAGGTTTTGAACTTGAGACCTCTTGAAAAGTTCTTCCAACACCACACCATTCTATGTATTATAAACCCTTGGAATATAATATAACATGCAACTTTAAGAAGTTTTTTTATTTTTTATTTTTAGAATGCCACTTGGGTAATAATCTCGAAGAAGATGTGACCGCAGTTTGCACAAGCATATTTGTGTGACTATCTTTGAAATATCTGACTGTGTGTATAATTGCGCTCTTGTGCACCAGTTTGGAAGGCGTGATTTGAAATACTTCGACTGTGTGTACAATTGCGCTCTTGTGCACTAGTCTGGAAGGCATGATTTAGAAGACTCCAACTGTGTGTACAATTGCGCTCTTGTGCATCAGTCTAGAAGGCGTGATTTGGAAGACTCCAATTGTGTGTACAATTGCGCTCTTGTGCATCAGTCTAGAAGGCGTGACTTAGAAGACTCCAACTGTGTGTACAATTGCGCTCTTGTGCACCGGTTTGGAAGGCATGATTTGGAAGACTCCGACTGTGTGTGTAATTGTGCTCTTATGCACCAGTTTGGAAGGCACGATTTGGAATACTCTAACTATGTGTACAATTGCGTTCTTGTGCATCAGTCTGGAAGGCTTGATTTGGAAGACTCCAATTGTGTGTACAATTGCGTTCTTGTGCATCGGTTTGGAAACAATGTTTGGCTAGAACCACCACCATTATCTTAAAACCATATTTCATGCAAGCTTGATTATGTATTCGTTTGAAACATGGGGGCAAAATTACACATTTAATTTCACACACTTTCTTTTTTTTTACTTACAATTCTCTTTTTCTTTCAGTTCTTGATTCAAATCAATCATGGTTGTCTTTCGGTGTTTCCAAGAAGGCACTTTAACCATTGTTGAAAAAGAAAGTGATGTTCTAGAAAAAAGGGACGACCCTTGATGCTCACAAGCTGTTAATTGGTCGATTCGCTGCATCTGTGCCTCATTTTGGACATTTATTGCACTTGTCTCATTGGTCCAAGGAATTTTCATGTGAGCTTTCGACCTTTGGTCCTTTTGAAATCGAGAAGAATACTTCAGTTCGATGCGCGTTGTTATTATAGTCGCCTTTACACGAACATGTGAACAATTCTAATAAATTCTTACTTCTGGGCAACAAAGTTCACAATGGATATGTAGGATGGAATTTCTCCCCCAAGATGATGTGTGATTTGATTTATACTGAGAAGTATTATGAATGGTCAGAAGGCATTTTGAGTCATAATGGTACTTCTCTCAAGGCAGTGAGATTAAAGGCATTCTTCGAATCTTGGTCCTATGGAACTAACACCCTTCATACTTCAGTTGGTGAGGTTTCCATCTCTGTTTGGGACTTGCATGAGATAGGTGGCCTTCCATTTAGCGAGAAATTTTATGACGAGATTATCCCTAATATAAAAGAGTTATCGGGCAAGACCAAGGACAGGAAATTTTTTCTTCCGATGTGCTGTCAAGATTTATTTCTAGCCTATCACCGATTTGCGCAGGAGTTTAAAGGGGTTGTATAGATCTCTGACTGGGTGAAATTTTGGTACAAGGGTTCGTTGGAGCATCCTAAACCTCTAACTAGAAAGTTTAGTAACAAAACCCAATGATCAATAGAGCTTCACAATCCTTCTGGTTTTATTGGTTCCATTTACAAGCGAACCCCATTAGAAGAAAAAGTGTTTGTTGACCTCGGTGTAAGTGATGAAGTTAAAGAGAAGACTTACTTGGATGTGTTTTTAGCATGTTGGTTATGTAAGTTTGTGTTTCCTTCAAGTCCTGCAAACATAATTCATCTTGGAGTGTTTAAGATTGCAAGCAAGATGGCATATGGAGAAATACTTTGTCTTACTGTTCCAGTACTTGCAAGCATTTATAGGGGTTTGAATGACATCGTCTCACTTCCCGAATCTCCCAATTCTACAGTTGTATTTCCTGGTCATTATGTATATGCCTAGCTAGCAGAATATTTTCTGACACATTTTCGTTCTCTAATCAATCAATCTTCACCTCGGATGACTAAATATGTAGGAGAAGGGATGACAAAGATTTGTTCAAATCTTGTAAGGGTCTTGTGCTAAATCGCTTAGCAATGAAGTTTTACCAAAAGGAAGCTAGAGTTGATGACAATTTTTTTTTTTTGAGTATTTGGCCAGTCTTCGCTCCAATTTTTTTATCCTTAAGACAAGGTGACTACTATGTCCTTGAACCTTACAACCCTTATAGATTCAGTAGGCAATTTGGTTTTCACCAAGATATTCCAAGAAATTTGAAACAAGACATTCGCACTGGGTCGTTGGACGAGATTTTCAAATATTGGAAATCGTGTACTCTCCATAACACCAAGTCTTCAGTATTATTGCTAGAGACTACGAGTTTAAAGGATTTTTCAGTCACCAAAGCTTATGTTGATTGGTGGTCAAAGGTCCATGTTGATCCATTCATAACTGCACCGGAGAACTTATCACGAAATAAACGTCCAGCCTCTCCAAAAAATGAAGAAGTAAAGTCTAGGAAGGGTGAGGCTCCAAACCGGAGACCTGGAATGCATACTAAACACATAATTGGAGAATCTTCAAAGACTCAGAGTAGTGATAATTTTGTTAATGGGTAAGCTACCCCTTTCAACCCATCCAGTCATCCTTCTAACATCCAGAAGCATCCTCGATCTATGGTATTCCGAAGTGGGGGTGGAAGAGCTAGTGGTGAACACAACTAGAAGCATATGACAAAAATATCAAACTGTGCCTCTTCAGCAGAAAATATTATTTCCCTTCCGAATATGGAGGACTTCTTTGACATACTTTCCGACGGTTCTTTACCAATGCAGGTTGAGGATTTGTAGGTATATATATATATATAATTTTTTTTTTTTGCACATGTACTCATTTTTTTTTTAAAAGTGGAAGATGGTAATGAAACGATTGACGGTGCAAATCATCTTGGTGGTGAAGAGTTTGTTTATGGACATTCTGCCTTTGAGTTGGCGACTAGAAAAAATAATATTCTACCTTCCGCAGCAGAGGTCACATCTTCCCTTCAAGGTTCTGATCAAGTGTTGGTAAACCCTCATCCTCATAATTCTTCTAGTGGACACAAGTTTCAAGGTCAGGCATATGTGGAAATAATAGGAGGGCATGTGATACCCGAAGTGAATATTCAGGAATCACATCAGGCCACATTTTTTGAAGCGCCCACTTATGATGTGACGAATATGATTTTTGGAATCAGACGTCAATCGGCCTTAGCATTGGGAAACAACCTCAAGAGGATGCTAAAGAGGATGGAGTTTTCTAAAGTTCCATTACTTAGATCAAGAGTTAAAGAAACTTTTGATGAGATTTCCTCACTTCCCATGGACTGTTCTGAGTTTCAGGAGAGGGTCAACTCATATTTACAGAATGCAGAGGAATACAATAATCTTAAGTCGAGGTATGCCCAAGCTTTGACTAAAAAAGTACACTCCCAATGCTTGGCCCATATTGACTCATGTCTTAACGAGGACCTTTCTTCAAATATTGCAGATGTCAAGAAGATCTTCTCAATGATAAAAAGGAGTTAGAGATTTTACTTCTTCAAATTAAGAAACGTGAAACTTCAATTATGGAGGCTAATTTATGAATCTCTCAGAGGCAAGATGTCATTGATAGCATCAAGAAAGAAAAGAAAGCAATCGAAGAGATTCCTATCATCTCTAATCATGATCGTGGTGTTGTAAGCACTTTAGAGAAGTTGTTGAAAAAAGAACAAGAAGAGATCATAGAGTTACCTTGGTTGTCTTAATTTTTCTCTTTTATGTATTGCCTTGTTATCAATGATTTTATATTATGCATTAAACAATTTTTTACAGAATTGTTATGCCTTTCATTTTAATAATAAAGGATTCTATTCTCTTTTTTTTTTTGGATGGATAACTGAACTCAGAACAAACCTCCAAGCAGTCTACGTATCCTCAATAGGGATCAAGTCATTTACGTAGTTCAGAATAACAAACTCAAACTTAAACTCAAACTTTTTTTTCTTTTTTGGACCGTACACAGTTTATACTCGTGCGGGCCAGGAGTGTAGCATAGTTTAGGCTCATGTGATCAGGAGCACCTTCCATTGTTTATGAGTAGTATCATTTTAGGAATTTGGCATTGATAGGCCCAACTTTGACCCCATCTTCATCAACAATTTTGTAGGCGCCATTGGTGTAAACTTCTCGCATTACATATGGTCTATCTCATTTGGATATAAATTTGTTACCCATATGATGGCTGGTGATAATGGGCCTTCTCACGGCAAGCACCAAGTCACCGACTTGAAAGGATCGAGGACGAACTCTTTTGTTGAAGGCACTTGAGAGTTGAGCTTGGTAACACTCCAACCGCTGTTGAGCTTCAAGTCTTTTTTCATCCAATGCCTCCAACTCTTGAAGATGCAATTTAACATTTTCTTCATTTGTCAGTCCTTCTTGTATGGCAATCCTTAAAGAAGGAATTTGTTGCTTAAGTGGGAGAACTGCTTCAACACCATAAATGAGAGAATACAGTGTTGCTTGGGTTGGAGTACGATATGTTGTTCGATATGCCCAAAGAGCCTCTGCCATTCTTTCATGCCAATCCTTTTCGGATTTAGAGACTACCTTTTTCAATAAATCACAAAGAGTTTTATTGAAAGCTTCTACTTATCTATTTGCTGGCGCATTGTACATTGAAGACTTATGTTGTTTGAAACCAAAATTTTCACACAAATTGGCCATCAAACTATTTTTGAAAGGTAATCCAATTTCAGTGATGATGTGATGAGGGACACCATACTGGAAGATAATGTTGTGAGATATAAAGTTGTAATTGGCATATTTCGGTGATCAAAACTTGATTGATCGAGTTGTAATTTTTGTATTATTCTTTGTATCGATCATCGACAACTTCAAGCTGACACTCAAGTGCATGGAAACCGTTAAATCAATTAGAACACCATATAGTACAGGTAAGTATGGTGAGGACACTCTGCACTTTTTATTTCTGAGCCTATTTTGAAAAACTAGGGTTTTAATGAAAAATTAAGAGTTTTTTAAAGTAGGACCGATCCCCAATATTTAGGACCGGTCCAACTTGTCTTGGTAGTTTAGTTTCTACAGGTTTTACAAAAGTCCCACTGGTCCTAAATATTTGGCACCAGTCCCACTTAGCCTGTTCCAAATAGGAAACAAATTTTGATGAAAATTATGATTCCTATTGGGTTTAAAACTTCTAAGAGAGTTCTATATATTTTGGTATTCAACTTCTTTTTCAAGTAGAATTAGAACTTCCTTGCCTATATAAATGTATTCATATTTTCTTTACAAGAGATGCAGAAGACGCCTTGGAATATTTTTTTAGAGAGAGAAAGTATATATAATATAATTAGGGTTATATATTTTTAAGAACACACATCCATACTTCACGAGTGATTTTTAGGATATTGTTCTACTTCTGATTAGCTGCTTAGAGACTGCATAAAATTTATTTGCTGATCAGAATATTGGATTGATGGTTCTTCGCTTGCTTGCTTGCTTTCTGAGGAAGAAAGGTCACCAGATCGCACTACGAAAGGAACAAAATACTTGCTGAGTATTTTAGTTCTTCCAGTAACCTTTCTGTAAGGATCGTGACGTTAGCCGGAAGTCTGCAGCAGTTGGACGTGTTGTCACAATCATAAGTCTGAGGTGTTATGCATCAGATTCTTGACAGAGTGAAGAGGGGTGTGAGACTGAGACAGAGTCTGTTGTACTTTGCTTCATCATAGTGGATTGGTTTCCTAAGGCTTGCCACCTCCCTCCGTGATTTTTCCCACCTTGGGTTTCCACGTATATCTGGTGCATTCTTTTTCTTTACTTGTACTTTATTTATTTAGTTGCTTTAATTGTTTGGTTAATTGGACTTAAAATCGAATTAATTAAAAATTAAGCAAACGAGCAAGTGATCCTATTCACCCCCTCTAGGTTCTAAAATACTTTTCGCAACTGCTTTCGCACTGTGTAACTCACAAATGTTCCCTTTGATGAAATCCACCACTGTCTCTTTTTTCACTTCCTTAACTCGGATGACTTCAACCCACTTTAAAAAATAATCAGTTGTCGCAAGGATATATAGATGACCTTTAGAAGATTTCAGGAAAGGTCCAACTACATCTAGTCCCCATGCATCAAATGGCCAGGATATAATTGTAGGGTGCAACATCTCAAGTGGCTGGTGTATGAAATTAGCATGGAATTGACAAGCCTGACATCTTTTAGCATAATCCATATAATCTTTGACCGTGGTTGGCCAATAGTATCCCATTCTCTTTACTCGAAAGTGAAGCTTAAGACCTGATTGATGAGCCCTGCAGACCCCTAAATGTGCTTATTCCATTGCGTGAGTTGCTTCTTCTTCTCCCAGATAACGAAGGAAAATACCTTCATATAAACGTCAAAAAAATGTATCTTTGTAAAAGATGAATCGGGGAGCTCTTCGATGAATCTCAGTTTTGTGATGAGGATCTTCAGAAAGCTTCCCATGTTCTGGGTAATTGATGATAGGTCGTCTTTAGTCTTCAGTTTCAACAATTGAAACAGCGATTGCATATTTTTCTTTTAATTGGCCTTTGAGTAACTGTGGTAGTACCCATCGTTGACATACTAGAAAGGTAATTGCCTCATCTTCCCCTAATGCCATCGTGGTTGCCAAGTTAGCTAGTGCATCTGCCAAGTGATTTTCTTCCCTTGGAACATGTTCTAAGACAACACTATCAAATCTACTAAGTAGATTAGAAGCGTACTAAGAATATGGGATCAAGTTGTCCTTTTTAACTTCATAATCCTTGAGAAGTTGGTTGATCACTAACTTGGAATCCCCATAAATTTCAATGTCTGAAATTTTCATTTCATTTGCCATTTGAAGACCAATTATCATAGCTTAAAATTCGGCAACATTATTTGAACAGTTTTCTGGAAATGAAAATGTGTATGTAAGAATTTATCTTTGTGGAGAGACAAATATCACACTCGCCCCAGCTCCTCAGAATGTGCCACACCATCAAAGAACATCATTCATGGGGGAAGGATATCAAAAGGAACACTTCCTCATCAGGAAAGTCCTCTGAAATTTCTCAATCGACTGGTATGGGATGGTCAGCTAAGAAATTAGCAAGGGCTTGTCCTTTGACTGTTTTACGCGGAATATACAAGATTTCGAATTCATTGAACAAAATAGACCACCTTGCGAGTCACCCAGAAAGAACAGGTCTTGACATAACATATTTGAGAGGGTTCACTTTTGCAACTGCATAGACTGTGTGAGCAAAAAAAAAATGTCTCAATTTTTGAGAAGCAAAACTAATGCAAAAGAAGTCTTCTCAATTGAAGGGTACTTGAACTCTTTTGTGGTCAGTCTCCGACTCTCAAAAATTATAGAGTCTTTTCCTTATTATCCTCATTGTTTTGTACCAGAAGAGTCCTGAGGGATTCTTCTTGAGCAGCAATGTAGAGTATAAGTGCTTTTCCCGGGATAAGAGTTCCCAACACCGGGGGATTAAGCAAGTATTTCTTGATGTTGTCCAAAGCATTTTGGCAGGTTTGGTCCCATATGAATGGAGCATCTTTCTTCATAATTCGACTAAATGGTTGACATCGTCCAACCAAATTTGAAATGAACCGACGAATGAAAATAAGTTGTCCTTGAAGACTTCACAATTCACGTAGATTTTTAGGTGGTGCCATTTTTTGAATGACATCAATCTTTAATGGGTTGACTTCAATGCCATGATGTCAGACAATATATGCAAGGAACTTTCTTGATGTGACGCCAAATGAACATTTAAGAGGATTAATCTTCAGTCAGAATTTTTTTAATCGTTCAAAAACTATGAGAAGATCTTTGAGATGAGTCATTCTTTCCTTGGTTTTGGCAATTAAGTCATCAACATAGCATTCTACGATTTTATTAAGCATGTCATCAAAAATCTTTTGCATGACTCGTTGGTAAGTAGCACCGGCATTCTTAAGTCCAAAAGGCATAACCTTGTAGTAATAAATCTCCTTTGGAGTGCGGAACGCAGTTAACTCTTAATCTTTTGGTGACATTCTTATTTGACAGTAACTAGAGAAGCAATCTATGAATGAAAGAGCCTCATGTCCTATTGTTGCATCCACCGTGAGTTCAGTTATAGGAATAAGGAAGTCATCTTTTGGGCATGCAGAGTTTAAGTCACGGAAGTCCACACAAACTCGTATTTATCCATTTTTCTTTTTAATTGGGACAATACTTGAAATCCATGTTGGATATTTAACCTCTCGAATAAAGCCTGCATCAATTAGTTTGTTGATTTCTTCCTCAATCTTTGGAATAAGATCAAGCCTGAAGAAACGTTGAGATTGCTTGATTGGACGTGTGCCATGCTTAACCGCAAGGTTATGGACTGCAATTTTAGGCTCAAGACCCGACATTTCTTTGAAAGTCCAGGCAAAGATGTCTCTATATTCAGATAATAATTCGACATACTCTTTTTCCTCTAGAGGGCTTAAGAGTGCACTGACGAAAACTGCTTAGGTTCTTCAAACGAACCCAAGTTTATTTCTTTCAGTTGATCAACAGTAGATTGCCCTTCGTCTTCAAGTGTTGGAGGTGCTTCCTTGACTTCTTCATCTTGTGAATCAAAATTCAAATATTCTTCCTCCACTATGAAATGGTGGGAAGTAGCATAAATCATTTCTTCTGTAACTTCTGCTTGGTCTTCTTGGTTAGGGTGTCTCATGCATATAATGGTTCATCTTTTGACTTTTAGCACTTCATCAATGTTGATTTCTAAATCCACTTTACGCTTCATTTGTGATGGAATTAGGCTTCAAACATCATCATCATTTTCTGATCTAAGCTCAATTTTTCTTTAACTTACCTATTACCTCTTTCCTCAAGTGTAGAGCTTGTGCCTTTAATCCGAGAAAATATAGAGTTTTGTGGCTGAGAATTCAGAGTTTCACTATTCTGAGCAGTGGTATCTAACTTACTGATTACTAAAGCCCGAGAAGAATGGTTACAATGAGGAGTTGACCTATTTACTTGACCACCCATATTCAACCTTTCAAACACCGCAGTATAGGGGCTTAGAGCTTCAATCCGATCAAAGATCGAAGTCCGTAAAGTAGGTACTTGGTCCTCATTATCTTCAACTTCTTCAACACTAATGTACTGTGTAATTTCTTGCTTGCCTTTTCTTCCTTTAGAGACTCGGACAGGCTCTGTTGGTGTGAATCCTAGGCCAGTTTTAGGCAAACTGATTCTATACCCTTGTTGGCGTAACTTCTTCTGAGTTTCATTAAGGCCATGAACCTTCTCACCTGTAACTTCGGGACTGAGTTGCCCAAGTATTGTAGGATTTTCAAAGTCATATCTTGAATTAGCCAAGAGCTTGTATGCATTTGGATCAAATCTTTCTTCAGTTCTTTGACAATGGAGTGATTTTTGTCTCGTCGAGTCATGAGAGCCAAAGACAAATCCCTCCAGTGTTGGTTTGGTAGTTTTGGACTTCTCAAGCTTCATAACAAGAATTATAGAACTCTCATATAGTACATCCATATCATTTTCTGCCATAGCATGAGTGGGTTTTGTTGTCATTTCTTTTGTCTCGGCAAGCTCAACAAATGGTGATTGTCCTTTCTTTCTCATAGACTTTAAAATATACTTGAAAATGGGCTTGCCTTTGGGAGTTTTTGAAAATGACCTAGACTCTTGTGTAACAGTTATAGACTTCTTACTATCACAATCAAGAGTTTTTTCAGAATTAACTGGAACTTCTTTACCTTTAGGTTTTTCTGTTGAAGGAATTTTTGATGGAAGAACTTCTGTTGGTGTATCAGCATTTAAGTAAAACTTGGCATCTGTAAAATGTGATTCCACCTGAGTGAATGGCTTATCATCTGCAAACACAGCCTTCACGCCATTCCTATAAAATTTGAAACATTGATGCAATGTGGAGGGAACTATGCCATTTCCATGGACCCAATGTCTCCCTAGCAACAAGTTGTAGGAGCTCTTTGGGTCAATGACATAGAACAGAGTTTCAGCATTTAACTCCCCAATGGAGAGGTGGACCCTAATCATTCTGATTGCTCTCTGGCCTTCTTGATTAAAGCCTTGAATGATTAAACGACTTTGAGCCAACTCATCAACCGTGATGCCAAGGTTCTCCATAGTAGACTTTGGCATGATGTTCATTGCAGAACCTCCATCAATGAGGATCTGAGTGACTTTCTGAAAATGACCTAGACTCTTGTGTAACAGTTATAGACTTCTTACTATCACAATCAAGAGTTTTTTCAGAATTAACTGGAACTTCTTTACCTTTAGGTTTTTCTGTTGAAGGAATTTTTGATGGAAGAACTTCTGTTGGTGTATCAGCATTTAAGTAAAACTTGGCATCTGTAAAATGTGATTCCACCTGAGTGAATGGCTTATCATCTGCAAACACAGCCTTCACGCCATTCCTATAAAATTTGAAACATTGATGCAATGTGGAGGGAACTATGCCATTTCCATGGACCCAATGTCTCCCTAGCAACAAGTTGTAGGAGCTCTTTGGGTCAATGACATAGAACAGAGTTTCAACATTTAACTCCCCAATGGAGAGGTGGACCCTAATCATTCTGATTGCTCTCTGGCCTTCTTGATTAAAGCCTTGAATGATTAAACAACTTTGAGCCAACTCATCAACCGTGATGCCAAGGTTCTCCATAGTAGACTTTGGCATGATGTTCATTGCAGAACCTCCATCAATGAGGATCTGAGTGACTTTCTGTTGCCGAACATATCCAAAAATGAAGAGTGGTCGATTATATATCTTTGACCCTAATTGAAGATCCTCATCAGTGAAAGTGATTGCTGCACAACAAGTGACATAAGTCACAATAGGGACTTGCTCATCATTATCTTCTAGGGTTGAGATTCTTCTTCAGAATCTTCTTCTCCATTCTGCCTGTCAGTTTCATTAATAGTTACTATATAAACAGTCTGAATTTGATCCTCGCTAAAATATCCAGTCGGGAAGAAATCTCATAAAGTAGAGATCCTGCGAGAACCGTTGTATGAAACTCCATCCACTTGGTCATTTTTTGAGAAATTCAGACATAATTGTAGCGTGATTTGATTCAGCTACTTCATCACCGTCCAAAAGGATCTTCCCTTGTTTTGCCAATGTCATAACCAATTCTTTGAATATGAAGCACTTCTTAATTGGATGACTGATAATACGGTGATACTTGTAGTATTTTGGGTCATGCACTCGTCCTATCTCCTCCGGGTGTTTGCATTCTGGGAGTTTAATTATTTTTTTTAGAGCAAAAATTCCAATGTACCAAGTACATCGGAGTTTGGGAATAGGTACTCCTTTTTCTCCAATTCCTTAGTGTAGGACGAGGTCTCTATTTCTCTTGGAATTTTCTTTGTTTGCTCTCTTTTTTATTCTTTTCTTTCACAAAGACCTTCAAGGGTACGCCTGTGGCGGCCATAGTCTCCTTGGAGACCTTTTTTGATAGCTTCTCATCTTTCTTTCCTTCTTTTTTGTCCTTGTGTTGCTCCAAGACAGAAAGGTTCTTTCCACTATGAGCATTGATGTTGATCTCTATGTCATGCGCATGTGTAGCCAACTCTTCAAAGGAACGGGGTTTGATGCTTTGAAGGATATAGAGGAGTCCCCAATGCATACCCTACATGCATATCTCGACACCAGAAATTTCTGAGAGTCGGTCTTTGTAGTCTAAGCTGAGCGTACGCCACCTGTTGATATAATCAGTAACAAGTTCATCCTTCCATTGCTTAGTATTGGTGAGTTCCATCATGCTCACGATACGACGAGTACTGTAAAAGCAATTTAAGAATTCTCATTCCATCTGCTCCTAACTATCAATCGACTCAGCCCCCAAGTTAGTGTACCAATTGAAGGCATTTCCTTTAAGGGAACAGACAAATTATTTTGCCAGAAAATCACCCTCAGATCTAGCATTATTGCAAGTCTCAACAAAATGAGTGACGTGTTGTTTAGAATTGCCTTTTCCATCGAATTGTTGAAGCTTGGGAAGTTGAAACCCATCTGGCATTTTCATGTAGTCAATTCATTTTGTGTAAGGTTTCGAATACATGAGCGAGCTTTGCGAAACACCACCATACTGTGACCTAATCGTGTTAGTGATCATATCTTGAAGTTGTTGAACAAACAACAAAGCAATAAAAAGGAGCAAAACTAGGATGATTTGCCCTTCGCTCGGACGTGCTTGCATGGCGAGCCTTGTTGGTTGTAGCCCTTTGTGGTGTCAAAAGTAGGTGGGTGTGAGAGTTCTTGACTCGACTCCTTAGATTTCTGACCTTCCAACCTATTCATAAGGGAAGCAATTTGCAAGTCTTTTTTTTCAACGGTTTTGGTGAGCTTTTCAATAACGCTAGCCATGGTTGCATGTTGGTTGATTGTGATTACGTCTGGAAATCTAGGTACCTTGGATAAATCAACTCTCTTAGAGATCCGAGGGATGAAACTGAGCGCGATCTTGTACTTGAATTAAAATCTGACATAAAGCGAGATGAGCGCGGTGACATGTCTTCAGAAAAGAGCTTTCAAAAACTAGAGGAACTTATTTAAGACTTGTGTTGTTGAAGTTCATCGTCCTCAAGGACTCGAGAGTGATAAATGGATGATGAGCTTTTGTACTTGCAGGCTGATGCCGGACAGAATAGTGATTATTCTGTAGGCTAGTGTCAACAAGTATTTTACAAGGAAGAACGCAAGAGAATCGCCCAAAACACAGAGAAAATCCTCTGGTATTCAAATTAATATTCAAAATTCAAGTCCTTCAAAATCAGCCCACAAGCCAGGCTATAAAGCTAAAAAATCGTAAATATCAAAATTTTACCAAAAATAGAAAAATCCCAATAATTATGCCAAAATAAAATACGAAATAAAAGAAGGAAACTGCCAAAAATCTGGCCCAAATCGAGTTCAAAATTACTTCCTAAACGACAAAAAAAAATTACTATAAAAGGAAAGAAATAACTAAAAATGGGGATTCGGAAGGGAAAATAGTAGATTTTGGTCTCGAAAAAATATGTACCTAGTATAGCTTGGTGCCCATGACGTGCGTGCCAGAGAGAGCTTTCCAAATTGGGGTCATGTGAGCGATTCTGATACTCGTAGTCAAAGTTATGGCCAAAATACCGAAATGCACCCAAAATATTAAAAGCAACGGCCATTTGGCGGATCACGACATCACAATTTAACATTAGCAACTCTCGGTACACGTCGTTAAAAGACTAAGAACAAGTACGACCTAATACAATGCAAGTTGTTAATACAATGGTGTATTGAAGACTCGCACCAAGAGTCGTAAAAGTTTAAAAGCAACGACCGTTTGGCAGGATCACAACGTCACAATTTAACATTAACGACTCTCAGTGCACGTCATTAATAAAAATATATTTTTCATGACATGGATAGTAAGGACATACGCTTGCAAGTCATTAAAAACCTTTAAAGACCTACATAGCATGTTGTTAAAACAATTTTTTTCTTGTACTGTACTCTTCACGCATCCATTAGGTTCCAGTTTTAAGGGTTGCCCAGTCTCACCTAACTGAGGCTCCTTTACCGGTTTAACTCATCGTAGGACTACGTTTTAGGGATTATCCTCTTCCATCTAAATGGAGCTCCAACCCGGATTATTCCACTAAGTTCCTTTACCAGATTGCCCCACAAGGGTTCCCTTTACCGGATTACCTCATCACTCAACAAGAGGACACTCCTTCCAATTGAGCTCACCACCCTCACCATGCCAATGAAGATGAATCCCTTATGTTCATACTAGCGTGCACATACAATTCAAGCAATGTAATACTAATTGTCATGTTTGCATATTTTTTAAATAAACGTCACATAATTTCATATTGAACATATTTCACATATTACACATTCTATATCACTTATATTGACAATTAAATATGTTTTCATATCAAAACATGTTTTTAAGACAATTTATCAAATATATAAGTGTTTCTTTCACAAATACACATGAATTCACATAATTCTTTCACAATTGAACCTCAACATGCTTATATAATCATTTAAGGTAATTATAAATACGTAATTACATCATTTAACATTGCTAATTCAATAATTAATATAGTCTAGCATGCTTTAACCTTGAAAGACATCTAATTATACCTACATAACCAACTGGTTACCAAAAATAACCAATATACTCACAAAAATCTTGAATTCTATGGGTTAGATATCCCTACCTCAATTTGGAAGAGCTTCCAAATAAAATTCCCAAATTTCTCATTGAAATCAAATTTCTCAAATTTGATTCCTAATGGATCAAACTCAAGCCATCGATGCGTAGACCTACTCTCTCTTCTTCGGTGCCTTCCAATTATCACCCCAAGCCTCTTAAATTCAGTGAGAAGGGAAGAAGATGATATAGAGATATATCTATATCTATATCACTCTCTCATGGTTGATTAAGAATAAGAGAAATGAATTCTACATCCTCCTCTTTGCTATTAATAAACTTACCTCCTTTACTTACAAAAAATGTCACTAGTCATTCACAAAACCTTCCCCGGCTCTGATTTCACTTTCGGTAACTCCTACGGACTCGAAATTGATTTCATATTGTATAAAATATTTTATTTAAGCTACTCTTCAAATTTTGTGTCATTCCAACACTCTTATATTTTTTAGGTGCACGAGACTCGCATCCCGGGCCCACCCGACCCAAAAATCTCAACTTTTGCCAAACGCTCCAAAAATATTTTCAAACATTTATACAAGTCCCCAAATATGTATTTTACATTTTAAACACATATAAATAATCATTTAAAGATTTTATATAATAGTAAATGAAAATAAAAGAAAACTAGCCAAAAATGTTCACGGTTCTTACACCTTAGCTTTAGAAAAATCATTACCGGACCCACCGATAAGTAGAAAAAGGAATAAGAACAATTTGGGTCATACAGGATCTCGGACCTATCCTATAACACATATGGATCGAACCCTTTGCACATAGCACCTAATTCGCATAACCCATGGATACGCACGTATGGGAATCACTCGGAGGCAACCACGCATCGCATAGCATGGTGACCCGTCATGCGCGCACACGTGCCGTACTGCCCCCGGAGGCAACCCTCGTGTCGCATAGCATAGTGATACGTCATGCGCAATCGCACGCATACATGCTGCCCTAAGGCAGCATGGCGTGCGCCGCCATAGAGCACTTGCCACACAACCGCTGCCCTAGGGTAGTTCTGGCTCGCCTGCACGCACGCATTGAGTCACTACCCTAGGGCAGCACTGTGGGCACTTCGCAGTGGGGCAGGCACACCTGCAAGCGCACGCATTCACTACCCTAGGGTAGTGTTATACGTGGGTGGTAGTTGCGTCAGCACGCACTACTGCCAGCGCAGCATTGGCACAGGCCACCCCATGCACGATATGTGCATAGTGTGTTTCTACGTGCAGAGTAGCACGCACTACCCTAAGGTAGTGCACTCACCAACTTCTGCCGTTGGTAGTGCTCGCTTGGCTCGAGTGTTCTCTTCTCCCTTCTTCTTTATCTATCCTCCATGGATGCGTTCTTCACGATCTAAGGTTCTTCGATTACAAGCCTTTCTAATATTTAGATCAAAAATATAAAATACATCGAAATAAAATTATCCCAAATCCTTACATCATAAAAAGAAAAACCCTAACCTCATCCATAAATCCATACAATCAACCATTCATGGTAATTAATAAAATTAATAACATATGCATAACATGATTTTAGAACCCATAAATATTTAGAAAAAATTTAAACACATAATTTTTCATAAACATCAAGGTGGTTCTTATACCACTTGATGGGAAAGGGAATTTTTTACAATTGCAGAAGCATGTTAAGACGAATTGACAAATTTAGTCAAACCCTTTAATGTATGAAAGATTATGTAAACAGCAAAAAAATTTCTATTGAACACAAATATGATTGCATGAAAAATATGAGATTCAAAGATTATGTACCTTGATGGGAATAATTTTTCAACCCCCTAGTCTTCAAGAATTGGTGAAACAATCGATTTCCTTAGTGTACTGCCTATAAGAATCACCGATATAACCCTTGAGGTCAATTCTCTAAAAACCTAATTCTTGTGGGAGAACCTTAGGTTTGTGAATTAATTTCTCTTTCTGCAATCTCCTACAACCACTCTTATTGTAATTGCAAAACCATAGTCTTATGACTCACACCTTAATATGGGAGAGAATATGACATATTTATAGGAGACTTTTCTCAAGTCAACTTTTCATTTTCATAAATGCAAGATATGATAAATCATATCTTTATATAAAAGGAAAATATATATACACTCCATATCATATATTCTCCCTACGAAAAATAAGATATTATGTATATATTTAAATTATATATTATAGGATATTAAAATATCTAATATATATTTATATATAATTTCACTTGTGCCTTTAACATGTAATTAAATTATAAATACATCTAGCACATTAAATCAATTCATATTTAACAACCCAGTTGGTATTAAATTGACCTAGTGGGCTAGAAGTGAGAATCTTATTTAAGGGCCCAAACTCTTATTGGCTCCAATGAATTATAAATTGGTTTGATCATCCCATGACCTTACATTTTAATAATACATTAACCACAATTTAATTCCACTATATAAGTGTGGTTGCACTCCAACTTAGAACGGTTGAACCATGTATTGTCTTTAAATCTTATGTTACCTCAACACACAACACCCATGTTAATTATGTGAAATTAGCCCTCTACGCACAATTGGATATGGACGTATAATTGTCAATCAATCTAAATCAACAATTGAATATTTATTAAGCCACTTGATTATTTTTCGTTTAATCAAAAAGCCTTTAATAAAATTTATGCACTTTGCCAAGGTGCATACCCATTTTATTAAAGCCGAACCAAGTACTTGGATATACCATTGATTAGACTAATCATTCCATAATAAATTAGCTAGTATAGATATAAATCTTAGGAGCATGTTCCGAAGCATATGATCAACCAACACCCAACATATTTGAATTTTAGACCCTGAGATCCACCGCATATATCAAAGTGTTAACCATGCTTAGGGTTCATCACTCCCTAATACTTGAGGATAATATTCGTCATAACACTGACAAGTAGTAAATGCAATGACGACCTTACAATTACTTTGATAATGACTTGTCAGCGATCTTGTTATACATGTTCTTTATCAATAGGGAGCCCACTCACTTTTGCTAAATGAACAAAACACTTTATGATAACGCAACATAAGTGAGTTGTGCTCCTGACTTTCATAACCATACCATGCACGCACCAAGTCATTGCGTAGTCAATGGATACTACGATTTGGGTCTTGAATTGAATCAATACATAGCATTTATTATATATAAACAGTGTTTTTGATAAGCAACAGGTTCTTGTTGATAAGTCAATGTCATTACATCCCAATTGGTGCTTTGAAGGGCATACAATCTGATGTGACCAAAATTGTTTTTCTTTTTATAGCCTACTATTGCCTATCAAAATATAATTTAAATCACTCGCAAGAGAACGAATCTTTGTAGATACGGTTCTATATAGAGGGTATCGATCCCACGAGGACTACGTGGGTGAATTGCACTATTGAGAGAGAACTTCCAATTTAATCCTAAAAACAGAATTTTGGTATGGATTTGGAACTATTTCGTAAAATGTAAAAACATTAACAATAAAGAGTTTGTAAAGTTGAGAGAGAGAGATAGGGGTGGTTTCCACCTCTAGCCATTTGACGTGTCCAAGTATGTAGCAAATGGGACTTTCTAGAATTATATGCAACACAATGTCATTAGGCTTGTGGCCTACAATGACATATCAAAAGATAAACATGATTTTTAACTAAACATAGCCCATCTTCAACAAGCATAGTCCTTCAACCTATCTACTTATCCTACCTTCTAAATGTACCTAAGTGCATCTGAACTACCCTATTTTGGCATGGACTATATAAGCAAGAAACATCACATTCCATTACAAAGCCATCATCTACACTTTTTGTGAAAGTTGTAAATGTTGGGCATTCAAAATAAAATATTTTTACTGTAAGACAAGAGGAAGAAATGACATCAAATGAATATATTAAAGAGGTTCAACAATATTATACAAAACACTAGGCTAAGTAATCAACATATAAATATAAATCCCAAAGTTGCTACAAAATGAACAAGTTACATGGCTAGGGGTTTCACCCACACCCTAGATGAAACTTTAGTTGAACATAGGAGACTTGTAATCCTCCATGGACAGAGATATGAAGCTCTAAAGGGTCTGGTTTAGCTGCTCTTCCCTCCCCTCCAACTTGATATATATATCTTTTTGCTCAAAACATGCATATATGTCCATCCACAATGTCCTTGGGTCCCACCATGCTTATATATCTATATAATCCACCTAATATATATATGCTCCCTTCATATGTCTCTTTGAAGTCAAAAAATCCTCCAAAAGGACGTGTAAAGGTCATTCATAAATGCAAGTGGTAAGACAAGTGGACAAGTAGGCAACTTGCAGTCTGTAGAATCTCGATTGTGCGAAATTGAGGTTTTGCACAATCGAGATTTCAATCATACGAAATGTCTATTTCGCACAATCGAGATTTTGATCTTGCGAAATCAGCATCTCGATTGTGCGAAATGCCTTCTTGAATTTCTTGATTCCTTCACTTCCACAGCATTTGATCGAAAATATTGCCATTTTTGGGACAAAACCTAAAATTCAACAAAAATACAAAAATAGCATAAAAATACCTAAGTAAACATAAATATGGAATCAACATATACAATTAAGAAGGGTTAAATGCGCAGCACTAAACACTTATCACAATCCTAACAATAATTGGATGTGTGAATTTCTTGCCAAGGAAAAAAAATTTAAATTTTTTTAAAGTCGTGTACTTTTGTTATTTATAGCGGGTTGGGAAGGACAAGGCAATCCTATGTCCGCAATAAAAAGTTGTTTATGGAGCTTTTGGCACCCATAAAAAAAATTTATTTCATAAAATATGGAGAAATGTTTTTATAATTATAAGGCCTAAGACCTTTCTCTCTCCTTCCACATGAACTTTAATTCTTATTTAAAGCAATGAAGGTGGCCCACCATAAAAATTAATTTATTTTTTGGCAAAAGTGCAACATACCCCCTTGGACTTTCAAAGTAAGCAGATCAGTCCTTGTGGTTTCAAAATATGAGCACATTACCCCCTTTGAAAAGAATTCTGGCCACTTTTCGTTCGATGTCATTATGCATTTACTAAACTGTCCCTTATAATTAACTTTTTTTAAAAATACAAAAAATGAAAAATACCCTAAATATCCTTCTGGAACCTCCAATTCACCGACCACCACTTTTGGATCATCAATGCAACTTCCACCATTGAAGTTCCAATCAAACCTCCACTATCGTTAACATCTTCTCCACCACAAAGACCCATTTCGGACAACCACCAAACCACCATTGATGCTCCGTCACGAGTACCCAAGTCTCCCACTCACCATTGAAGCTCTATTTCTTTTCTCTTTCTTTTATTTGACTTCCTCCTTTTTCTCCTAAGTTCACGGTTTCCATATCTCTATTTTCCATAGACATCATTATTGCTCTATATTTTCTCCCTTTTTCTTTATTTTCTTTTTCCTAACCTTGTCCTTCAACTTTCGGTTGGTGGGTCTTCTTGTCAGTGATAGAGCATGGTGGTTTGGCTGCTAGTGGCTTGGTGGAGGTGATATGGTTATGGTGGTTGGTTTCAATGGAGGTGGTGATTTGCGACTTGGTGGAGAGGTTGTTGAAGGTGGTGGCTATGGTGGTTCGTGCATAGCTGTTTGGAGTTGGTTTTTGTTAGTTGGTGAAGATGATAGAGCTCAGATGATGAGACATGGTTGATGGTGGAGTTGGTATATTGTTGCGGTGGTCTTGTTGGTCTTGGTAATGTTGGTGGAATGGTGGATGTATTTAGGTGAAGATGATGGTGGGTTGTGGCAATGGTGGAGTACGTGTTTGGGTGAAGATGATGGTGGCAGCGGGTAGTTTGGCCAGTGGTGGTGCATGGTGGTTTGTGGTGTTTTGTCACGATTTCAGTTTGGTACGATGATGGTGTAGGTTGTGGTTGGTTTGTTTGGGTGGTTGGCTTATTTTTGTTGGGTCTTGGTGTGGAGTTGAGCCAACGGTAATCATGGTGGTCGCATGGTGGAGGAAGTGGGTCTGGGCAGGAGGTGTGGTGGAGCTCGCGGCAATGCATAGTAGAGACTGGTCGTGGCAGCCATGTTTAATGGGTTAGTGTTTGGTTGTGGTGATGGACTTTTGGGTCTTCAATGGTGAGAGTTTGTGGTGGTGAGGTTAGTGGTTTATGGTGGTGGTCGTGAGTTGAGGGAAGTGGAGATGGGTGTTTTCGATTTGCAGTGACCGGTTGGCATTGGTATACAGTTGAAAATAAAGAAGAGGGGTATAAAGGTAACATTGGATGGTAATTTTGAAATTATAGAAAAATTTTAAGTCATGTGAATCAGAAAGTGACCAAAAATCTATTCAAGGTGGTAAATTGCTCATTTTTTAAACTACAAAGACTGATCTGCTCACTTTGAAAGTTCAAGGGGGTATTTTGCTCACATAGTGAAAGTATAGGGGGGTATGTTGCACTTTTGCCTTATTTTTTTCATTTCATACAATATGGAGAGATTTTTTATAATTATATGACCTTTCTTTCCTTCAACATGAACTTTAATTCTTATTTAAATCAATGAAGGTGGAGTGACTTTTTTTAAGAATTTGTATTCACTTGTCGATTGATTAATATGCTTAGCCTAATTTAAAGCTTTTTAACTTTGGTGTTTTTTATATACATCATCTTGCTTTAAATTTAAACATTGTCACAAGTTAGATACAGGACATAAAAGTTAGACTAGTTGATCTTTTCATGGATTAATTCATTCCCTTATATATGAATAACAACGGTATATTTCTGATTTACATGTAAATGTGGGTCATTCCTAATTGCAGGGCCGGCTCAACCCTTAGGCAAATTAGGCGGTTGCCTAAGGTCCCAGCCAATAAAAGGCCTCCAAATTATTATTTTTTCTTAATAAGAGTTCCTAAAATTTTTATTTTCTAATATTATTAGACTTTTTAAAAATTTTGTTTCCTTGTAATGATAGGCCTCAACCAATGGTAAATATTTAATAATAGGCCCAAATAATTTAATTCATCCTAAAACTTTTAATTTTTATCCATATCTCAAAACCTTCCTCTTTTTTCTCTTTGTCACTCCTGAATTCATTTTTTTTTATGAATTGTTGAATATATACTTAATAGATAATTGTAAAAAATTAGAAATTATAAAACTTTCCATCTCTCCTATTAATTTTTATCTTTTTTCCTTATTCCTTGAGTTTTCTCTTCTCTCATTACAATAATTTTTTATTATAATTAATAATAAAATAACAAAAAATTTAAGTGAAAAAGCAATAAATGAACAACCAAGCCATCTAAAAGAATTACTAGAAGTTAATACAATAATGAAAGATAAACACATTAGCAACTTAGATTCATAATGATAATCAAACGTGTGAGAAGATTATTTGCGAGTAATATGAAAAAAGAATTAAAGAAAGTGAACCAAGTAAAAAAAATGAAGATTTTATTCAAAAATCATATTTAATTCTTACAAATATTTATGCAATGAAAAAATATCCTTAAAAATTAAAAGATTTATTAGTAAAAAAATGGTCCAATTAAATATAATAATTTTAATAAGGATAATTTTTATATAAACATTATTAACTAATATTTAATATTAAAATATTATATGGTAAATGAAACTTTTATATATTTTTCGCTTAAAACTTCAAATTATATTCAGCGGCCCGGCTAATTGTATAAAATGGTATATGTAGATGTGAACCCAACAGAGACAAGGCCAACGACTTAGAGTCAACACCATTATCTCTTAACAAAGTACCTTCTTTTTTTTTTTTCATTTCCTTTCTCTGTGTCAATGACTTTTGTTCTGGAAATAATTGGAAGATGGATTCAAGAGACAGATGTGAGAGAAAAGTACCGCTATATCATTTCAAATTCAAAAGGGCAATCATTTTATGCTTGTGGAGTAAAATGAAAAACCATTAAAAGACTGGAACCCATATGTGGGCAAAAGCCCATACCCTTTTACTTTTAGAGAGAGTGGGCAAAAAGGCACAGCTGTAAGACTTTTTATTGTTCTCATGTCAAGGGACATAAATAATTTAGGGTTGAAAGAGACCAGAGGTTCCTGACAAAGATTCCCAATATATTATTCTCATATATATATATATTGTTCACGTGATTCATGATTGAGTGCCCTCAATAAAAGTTGCAAATAGGACCTAAAATTCAACACTGCAATGAACAGCAGGTAATCTTGAGAATTATTTGAGCACCAAAAGCGACTTTTATAACTTACTGAGCCTCAGTTGAGTTAAAAAAATATTGAATTTCCAGATACTTACCATGTAGTATCTCTGTCAATTAATATTCATTATTTTTCTTGATAATAAGAAATAACAACTAATCATTAGTCGGATACTTCAATCTCAGTATTAACGAATACAAATGTATGTGTGGGCTTTTATTTTTTCATTGGATAAGTTAATGATTGTATACATGAAAGAAAATTTACAGCATGAGGGATCCCCCACAACAAACAGGTCCCAAAGCCTACAAAAACACAGCTTTGGGATGGCAGCCAAGAACTTTACAAAACACAAAAAACCAGTGCTAACCACAAACAAAAGAAACAACCACATCAACAAAACTGGCAAAAACAGAATGATAGAGTAGAGAAGACACCCCACAAAACACTATCTTCCACAAGCAGCAACAAACAACCAGCCAAACCAATTACCTGTATGACAGAAGCAAAATATGGCCATACACAAATCAGCTAAACAATCCAAGTTGACTTTAGCTAGGGAGATTCCACTCTGCAAGTCCTGATCAAATAATGATATTGTCAAGAGAAAAAAAATCTGTACTTATAATTTTCATTCACCTACAAAGACCGCTATTGAACCCTGATCAACTAAAAATTTTGTAATTAATACATACACTCAATAGTTAAAAGGGCTAATTCAGTGCACGAAACTTTCGTCGTTAGAAGAACGTTAAATGTACAGAGTCTTTTTTTTTGTTTTTTGCATGCGGAGAGACTTTTTGTTTCGAAATAATAGATAGAGACTTAATTCCAGGTTACAATGAACCTAGTTTGCCCTCTAATACACTTTACAGTTGACTTATGGAAGAAAAAAAAGAACAACTTACAGTACTATAACTGAACAACAGGAGGAAAAAGTTTATAGACAGCCCACGGGTGACTCTATCTTAATTAATTCTTAGATTAATTTACATGATCTGAAAGGTTATATATGCATGGTATTCATTAATTTCTTGCTAGATATATGTACATAATCCTGGTCAAGTTTAAAATGGCCCTATTAACCCTTTTATAGATATTCTAAGTGGAATCTCAAATTCATGAAAAATATTGAACCTTACTGTAGATGCAAAAATCTATTGAGAAAAATAGTTTAAGTGGAAGTGCACACTATGCCCCCTTTCAATGGGCATGATATGTGAATTTATATTCATTTTTAGTAGTAGGTTACTTATATTTATCCCAAAATTATGAGATTTGATTACATTAATGTTGACCAAGTCTTCCTTCTGACTTTTTCACAATTAGGCTACTCCGTCATATGCTATGTGTACCATGTTTATGCCATAACATTTGTGTCCTCCACATGGCTTGTTTCTACTGGTGAGATTTTTTCTTCCACACTTGCCTAGCTTGGAGTGATTTGTGTTTGCAAAGAAACAATATGTGCACCAATTTGTTTAGATTAATTATATAAACAGGTGTTACAAAAAAGAAAAAATAAATAAAAGAAAAACAATACATTGAAAAGTTCTTTTATTTATATTTTGTTAACACTAAGACTATTTAAGTTTACAAGTCATGCCAAACAAAATCAGGAGAACAGTGGTCCAAGAGTTCCATCAAACTAGGGGTGTTTATACTAAAATCATCACTAGAAAACCAGAAGGAACTCTCATAACCTTCATTCATCTTTGGCTTTTCTGCTTCAAAGAACCCAACCGCGCTCTCAGAGACATCTTTGATGGCATTTTGGTCTTGATCAGCTCTGCCATTGTTGGCACAATCTGACTTAGAATTTGCATCCTTGGGAACACTATACTTGTCTCCTAGTTTTGAGATTGCTCGCGAAGAAGCTCCAACCTTTGTTTTGGTCTTCTTCACCCCGAGCTTCTTGCTCAAATGAGTGTTCCACTGGTTCTTCACTTGGTTATCAGTTCGCCCCGGCACACGTCCAGCAATTAAAGACCACCTTTATATTCAAGATATAGATTTGCCAATTGTAATTGTTTGAATAGAAAATAACACTATGTCAGAGCAATATATAGGACTAATGGTGCAGCAAATGTTGATACACTATTACTTTACAAAGATTCTGTAATTCTAATTATGCAATTTGTTAAATTTTGTGATCTATCTTCTCTTCAAGGAATAACAAATACTGCTATGAATTTTGTTTTAAACTGACATATCTGCCAAGAAATAAAAGTAGTGGTTAAAGAAGAAGAACTTTAAGATAAAACAATCTACTTAAAAGTTCATCAAACGAAATTGAAAATTTTTCTATGAAAATGATGGAGGAATGGATATATATGCTGAAAAGAAGATATATATATAACCTGTTTCCTAGTAGATTATGAAGCCGAATGATGAGATCATTTTCTTCCTCTGAAAAATCTCCGCGCTTTACACTGGGACTTAGATAATTAATCCACCTTAATCTGCAACTTTTCCCACCCCTCTTCAAACCTATACATGTATATATGTATAAAGTTCACAAAATTAATCACAAAATTAAACAAGAAATTAGCAACACCCAAATAAATATATATATATATGCAAGCCCAGTTGCATGCAATATAAAACACAGCTTTTATAGATAAAAAATCTACCTGTCATTTTGGCAACAGAATTCCACTTTCCTTTTCCATGCACTCTTACGTACTCCATGAGAATTCCATCCTCTTCTTCTGACCACAACCCTTTTCTGTATCCATTCCCTCCTTCCATGAGCTTAATGCAAACTAAAATGAGAGAGAGAGAGAGAGAGAAAAGGGCTGAAGGGGCCGGGACTCTTGTGTTGGGACTTAGATGTTTGGATCTTGTATAGCCTTTATATATATATATATATATGAAGATTCTATTTCAGTGTACAATAAAGTGTGGCTTGGATTTCATCATCTATATATCCTCGAAGCTGGGAGTCTTGGAATTGTATTATTTTTAACTTATTTTTATTTTTTATATTTCCAGTCAGAAAGATTAGATTCGTGATGAGTTGTAGTACCATTACATGGGGTAAAGCTGTCCGACTGTCAACAAATGATCTTTGTTTGTTACGCTAAAGCTTAAGTTTCCATTAACGTGTAGGGGCTATCACCGTCAGGATAGCTTCAATCCCTATCCCCCCCTCCTCTCTCTCTCTCTCTCTCTCTATATATATATATATATATATACATATACACACACTCACTTACTGTGTGTGTGTATTTTTGGAGATATTAATCGTGCAAGACCACCGAGCCTAAAGAGCTTGACCACATGCCTCAGAAGGCTTATCTGCTAGCAGTGAGGAAAAGTCACGTGAGAGAAAATTCTTTTGCTTTCCAACCATTCCTGCATTTAAAGAAATTTCCAAATATTATAGAACTTCTAAGAAACTGATAACTCAAGTGAGTTTGAGCTCAATCCATCACTAGTCTTCAGATAATTTTATTTTTACTCTTGCAATTAAGCTCCCATGGTGTTTTCGGAGACTTTATCTCTCCTGCCACCTTTCGCTTTCTGGCAATCAAAATAATTAACTGAGTGTGAATCACTCAAGAACGATACGTTAGTGATCCTTTTTCACCTTTAAAGTAAAAAGTGAAGGATAATTAAAGTACTTAAGAGTGATGGCTTGAGTTTATTCCTGACTAGAAAGCACGGATATAAATATGGGACACAAATACGATACGAGTAAGATGATATGACAAATGTCAAAATAATTGAATTCGGATATGGTAAGATACGACAATATAAAAATAATAAATTATATTTTTATATATACAAAAAATTGATTTTATTATTGTTTTTAACATTTCTTTATAAAATATTATGATTAACAAAAAAAAAATTACAGTTACAAGTCATATTGCATAATTTGAATGGATAAGTTTTGTACTAAATCATAATATATATATATATATATATATATATGTCAATACTTCTTTTTTAAAATTTTAAATATTTTTAACAATATATATATTTTAAAATTATGGATACATTTAGAAAGTATCAAACACGTATCCATGAATATTCGAGGAGTATCGGTATTTGCTACGGGTATGTTACTTTAGAAGTATCTATGCTTTCTAAATTTCAAAGAAGTAAAATAAAAATGAAAAAATCCATAGCATTGAAATTCAGTTTTTCTTTTTCAATAATTTTCACGAAATTCTAAGAAACATCTTGTCAAATGAAATACTCCCTACAAATTTCACGCATGAGGTGGCTAGTCTCGCACATAAAACATAAGGAATATCTACAACTGATAACAAACAATCATAGAATACAATGACAAAAGAAAAAGAATTATAAATGCTGAAAGGAAAGTCTAACTGAAATAAATAAGAATCTTAAATAACATAGTACTAAGCCCGAACGATTTTGTTCTTGGGTTTTACCTCAAAAGGCCTCATACCATTTGGAGAGAATACACTACATATAAGCACATCCCCTTCTCCACACCCAAGCGATGTGGGATTGAGCACCTTGTAGCCTGCCAGTGTGGTAGCTCAGCCAATTATTTCTTCTTGCACCCGCCCACAAGGGTCACTACAATCCACCCTCCTACAAGGCCCGACGTCCTCGTCGGCACACTTCTGGCTGAGTTCAAGCTTTAATACCAATTGTAACAGCCTGCTCCACCTAATGGTATAATATTGTCCGCTTTAGGCCCAAAGCGAATACTATCATACCATCAGGTGGAGCAGGGTATTAGACTGTAACTCAATGACCCCTTAACCAAAAATCATTAAAGTAAATACTTTATGAAAAGAGCTAAGTCCCTACACTGAAGTCTGGTAAAGAATAGATGATCGTCACACTCTACGAACTCCACGCTCTAACCTCAATGTGAAAACTGCCTGAGACCTGAAATATCAGCAAAGTGGGTTAAACCTACTAGCAAGTTCCCTCTACTACCACCCAATCAGAGAACGGTAAATATACCCTCTATATGAGGACAGTAAAGATATATAGATATAATTATACCATTTAATCATTTAATCTTCTATCTTAGAAATAACTATAACTATATTCTGAACCAACCCATCCATTATCGCACTAAGTTAGAACAAATTTCTAAGTTCAAACCATAGGCAATTCTAACATGCTTGAACACACTAAGTTTTCTAATTAGATCATAGGCAATCCTACAATGCATTCCTCCATATATTCTACAAATGTCTTACAAGGTATTAGGCAAATCTATTCTGCCTCCACCAATAATCATTTTCCAAAACACCAAATTTATGTTTGTATAAAATTATATATAACCTACCAGCTCATAAATATATCCCCAATTAACCCTGTAACCCAAGAATAGAGTAGCCCCACACACTGCACTAATCCATCAATTATCTCAATGCAAGTGCAGACTAGTTTTAAGTTTACACAAGAAGCAATTCTAACATGCTCAAATATATAACGAGAAATTTTCTTATTAGATATTAGGCAATCCTGACATGCCCCAAATAAAATATAAAAATACCTTATTAGGTATTAGACGATCCCAACACGCCTGGCAATCATGACATACCAAATATAATGTATATATATACCTTATTAGGTATTAGGTGATCCCGACACACCTGGTAATCCTAACATACCAAATATAATGTATAGATACCTTATTAGGTATTAGGCGATGCTAACATGCCTGACAATCCTGATATGCCAAATATAATGTATAGATATCTTATTAGGTATTAGGCAATCCCGACATGCTTGGTAATCCTGACATGCCAAATATAATGCATAGATACCTTATTAGGTATTAGGTAATCCTAACACATCTGACAATCCTAACATGCCAAATATAATTAATAAATACCTTATTAGGTATTAGGCAATTCCGACATGCTTGACAATTCTGACATGCCAAATATAATGAATAGATACCTTATTAGGTATTAGGCGATCCTAACACGTTTGGCAATTCTGACGTGCCAAATATAATGTATAGATACCTTATTAAGTATTAGGCGATCCTGACACGCCTAGATAATTAACATTTAAATAAAAGTCTAACATACTTCAAAGCATGCTAAATAATACCATCTAAATTCTATCGTCCCATTTATTAATTTAAACAAATAAAAAATAACACAACATACTATGAATGTAAATAAGTTTATCATATTCCCATAAACTGTTTTAAACACCATACAATTAATCAAGAATATTTATTCAAGCAAAGAAACAATTAAAGAAAATTAAACAATTAATTAAAAGAAAACCCCACAATAAAGTCAATACCTCAATTTAAACATCAAGTATTTAAACCTAGCTCTAATCCTAGGTTTCCATGCAAAATCTATTTTTAAAAGTCTTAAATTATATTTCTGGAATTTTCAATAATTTAAAAATATTTTTCAGAACAAAAGAAAAATAAAAATCCAATTTTGAACTATACTTTTTGTACTAATTCTACAACAAGGGGAACTCATTTCATTTTGAAATTAAATACCCATATTTATTCTATCCCTAAAAGATTAATTTGAATTTTCAAAAATCTTCTAGAATTTAAAAGTAATTTTAAAAAATATTTTTTTCCTTTTTTTTCAATTTAAAAATGATTTAAAATTAAAAATAAATAAATAAATCAAACTGTTCACGAATACTTGATAATTTAATGGGTTGCATGATCTGCTCCCCACAACACATGTATTTATTATAAAGAATTTTTAATTCTAACAGCACAAGAAATTCTAAAAACAAAAGAAAATTAACAGCACAATGAAATCGCTAAAAACTAAACTTTCTCCAAAAATTCTAAAAAAAATAAATAAGAAACCTAATAATTAAAAACTACTAAATATTAAATTTCAGCTAATTCTGAGTTCGTTTGGTCCACGGACAAAATTTTTGAAATATTCAGCAATCTTCCTATAGGATGAAAAAACGTAATTTTGGAGACCTAGACAAGGGTTTTTGGCTGAAAAACGACATGGTTTGCTTATTGGGTCATTTCTGATCGAGAATGACTCTCGTGGGGTCAAAATACGTTCGTCGAAAAATTCTGGACATCGACATTATTCACAGAAATTAAATGTAAATACATACAACATGATTTAATTCACTAAATATAAATTTCATAAACGAAATCTTAGATTTTGGTCAACATACATATCTCCAAAAACAAAATCCTAGTTTCCATCAATCTATATAATTGAAACAAAACCCTAGGTTAACACAATACATTTGTGTTTAATCAAATGAAAATTCATTTAACATACATGCAATTAAGCAAAAATCTCAAATTGTTAAACATAATCGTACATAAACCTATATGCATATACATGTATATTCATGAAATCAAAAAATACAAATATTTATATATATTTGCAAGTTTAAAGGGGAAGTGGAGAGATTGAACTTGCCTTGTGATGTTGAGCAAAATCACATTTTCTCTCTTTTCTTAACGTCTATCGTTTTCTCCCTGTCTCTGCATAGAAGCTACTAAACCCTAATTTCTTTTCTCTTATTTAATATTCCTAAATAATTAAATTAATAAATATAAAATATTTAGCCCAACTATATATAAATATATATAGCTCAGCCTAGCAATCTAGCCCAACCTGATAATAATTAAAAATAAAAAAGGAAACGCAGCCCAAACCCACATATCTTTATTTAAAAGAAAAAATTATATTTAAAAAAAATATTTGACACACAATTAAACTCAGTCAACACTTAGCAACAATTCAAACATCCACCTTAAACACATAAAAATAGGCATTGACAAAATTAATTAAAATATTTAAATAATTAAAAACCTAATCAAATAAATAAAAATTCAATTTAAATATCCTCAACTTACGGGGTATTGCATCAAATTGAAATATCTTGTAGTCATATGAAAAGAAAACAAATTAGAGAATTTTCAGTTCAATGAGCCAAATGATTAAACAATAATGTGCTACTAAAGTAAAGTGATAGAGTGCTAAGCTTTAGAACAATCATAAAGTTGATGATTTCAATTATTAAAAAATCAGATTTAATATCAGGAAAAACAAAAATCTGCCATACTATTAAAGTTTAGTTTAAATTCACAATTGTTTAGATAAATAATTCAAAAAATATAGAAATTAAAGTAATTCAATTTAGTTGACAAATCAAACTAATAACATTTAGAAAAAAGGTAAACTTACAAATGGAAATTAAAAAATAATGTGGAGGTTGGATTCCATAGTTACACCAGACAGTGAGTCTCACACTCAGATGGTGATTGAATTGTTCGATCAAGTGTTAGATGTAGAGACCGGGTCCAATTTTGACCTGTTTCTATTTTAAGCATTATTTTTCTCCTAATTGCATTTTAAATGATGTTTAACATATTTTAATTGTGAAAACATGTTTGGGGAGTAGTATTAGGGTTTTTGAATGGTTTGAGAATATTTGGAGACATTTGACTTTTTGGGTCAATGGGGCCCACGATGTAGTCCGGTTGGCCCGAAAATTTAAAAATTTTTTGAAAAAATATTACTTTTGGTTATGAATCAAATAAAATGTTTAGAGAGTTAAAGAATCGATTTCGGAGCCACAGTCGCTTTCGAAATCAAAAACGAAGGTCGAGAGGGTACATTAAGTGACTCGACCGGGGCAAATTAGTCATTTCGCACCCCAAGTGGGGTGATAAATATCTAGAGGGTTGGGATATTTTATTTTTACAGATCTCCCTCCCTCTCTCTAACTCTCCCACTTCATGTCTTTCTCTTCTCTCTAGATTTTGGAGGTGGTAGGCTAGGAATCGGGAAACGCCGAAGGTAAGTGTTTTGCTCTGCTCGGTGAGGGTTACTCTTTGAACTGAACAAAGTCTTCATTTGGCAAGGTAGAAAGGGTTGAAATTTTAAAACTTGGCTCCCAAGCTTAGGACTTGAGCTAGGGGTGTGAAATCTTCTTTATTTTGATTCTATAGGTCTCTTACTTGTGACATGAAAGATATGTTCGATATTTTGTGAAATTAGGATTTTGTGCATATATGTTTATGTTGAGATTATATATAATGCATGATTTGGTGGTGTTTATGAATACATTTTATGATTGTGTTCATTTGAGGGTTGTGTGAGTTTTGATTCCATGTGTTGAAAAAATGCATGAAATGAGTTTTTCTTAAAAAAATATTAGTTGTGATTCTACATAAAATAAGTGATTTTCATTATGACAAGCTTGAGAATGACATGCATTAACTTGGTTATGTTATGCATTTGATGAGAATTGTGATAATATTGAGTTGTGGTGCATTATGTGATAAAATGCAATATGTGAGAATTGTGAATTTTGTGCATTTATGTGATAAGTGTATATTATGTAAAAAGTGTGATTTTTGGGGCATGTGTGAGAATTAAGAAGGGTTCGGGGCTCTAGGGTGCAAGGCCCAAAATTTGGCCAAGCAGGTGTTACTTACGTCGGGTTAGTAGCCCAAAAAGTGTAAGCAGAATTTGTGGTTTCGAAGAAACCCTTACTATGGATTGTGACAAGCGAAGTCCTCAATTGAATTGATTTCTGGATTATACGTGCTGTGAGTTTACTTGTGAGTTGTGACTTCATATAAATTGTCATATTTTGAAATCTGAAGCATCACGCATGATTTCTAAAACTTGTATGTTTTAAGGATGAAAAGTATGGATACTTGTCATATAATCATGTAGAGACTTCTTATGCATTCATGCATGGCTGCCTGAGTTAACGTAGAGTCAGGTAGATCATTCCTACTGGACGCAGTTGTATGCTCACCCCCATCCCCCAAACTCTTTTACAGATAAAGCTCCCATGGAGGATGAAGCTTAGGTTGGCACGTGAATCTTTTTGAGTTCTTTTGGATTCATACCTTTTGGATATGTAGATAGATGTCTATGCCAGTTTGTGGCATGTGGACTATATTAAAAATGTTATAATTAAATTTGAATTATGTTGGTATATTTAGATTTCAAATGTAATGGCCACATATGACTTATGTATAATTTTTGAGGAATATAATATATAGTGAAGAGTTGAATCTCAATGTTTATGTGATATGGATTTGATTAATTGTTAGATTCAATTTGCATATTGGGACCAATATGTGTGAGATATTTCAATGTTTTGCATAACATAGAGAATATACGTATGTTGCGGATTAAGAAATGGGATAAGAATGATAATTGTAATCACTTAGTAGATTTGTGGTTGTAGCAGGTGAGTAATTACAATGCATCGTAATCTCAATTACGATGCATCATAAACCCAATTACGATGCATCGTAAATGGTTGAGTGTTTTGGGTGGAATTCGAGAGGATTTTGCAGGATGTTATGTAACTTGTGCGATGCATCATAACCAACATTACAATGCATCATAATGTGTGGCTGGGTAGAACAATTGAAATAAAATTTGGATAATTGTGGGACGTTATGTAACAGATCCATTGGGGTTAGTTGGGTTTGTAATGTACGTGAACATACGTGCATGCAACTTAGGCTTCCGTGGTAATATACATGGATGGACATTCTATTAGGGTTAATGGACAACGTCACCTCTGGTCCCATACGTAGGTAAACGTGTGTAGGTGATCGATTACGCTTCCGCATTGAGATTAGAGATATGAAATGTATTAGAGTGCAATTGGTGATAAATAAAATTAATAATTGATTTCACCGCTCACACTCCATTTTCTTCGCTCTTCACTGGGAGTCAAAAATCGGGGCGTGACATTAGATGCCCTATGGTGTAGCCCATTCATGTGTTATTTTCCTTTGAACCTAATGGCCCAATTAGTGAGGCTTAATTTAGGTTGGGTTCTCAACTGTTGCTATGGTTGAAGCCCAATGTAACTCTCTTATTTTTCTATATATATATTGTCTAAATTTCCAAAAAAAAAAAAAAAAAGAGAGCATTAACACCTTATAACAATAGTAGAAAAGTAATTAGGATTTATTTTAGATCACTAAAAAAAATTGTTCTTTTTTAATGAGTTTTTTTCAACTTTGTTTAAAATTATTTTTTTTCAAACTGTCAACCAAAAAATTAATTCAAATTGTTTTATGTTATTCTATTATTTGGAAACAGATATATCTTTAAAAAGTGGATCAAATACATCTTTGAGTTTCTTTGATTCTGTTTTCAGAAAACAAAAGCAGTTCAAAATTTTATTTGATTGACAAAAAAAATGAAAGAAAAATATGAGAGCATTCTTTTTTGTTATCGAAAAATGATTTTCAATATTATTACTAATTTTTTCACAGAACCAAACATAGTTTTCCTGAAAGTTGTAATTAGTGCTGCAAATGAAACGAGCTCGGTTCAAACTCATTTGATAAGCAAAAACTCAAGCTCAATTTCTAGACTCATTTAGTAAACGAGTCGATCTTGAACAATATTAAGCTCAATTTTTGTAAATTCGTGAACATAAACTCATGTAGGCTCATAAACACGTTCATAAATACAGACTTGTATGAGTTCATAAATTTAAGTTCATAAACATGTTCACAAGCATAAATTTGTGTAGGCTTATACAAATTCTTAAACAAACCAAAACATGATCATAAACTCAAATTAAGTTAAAAAAAACTCATAGTTTATCACAATCCCGAAGTGAGTAGGAGTCGTGAGAAATGGTTTGCAACCCTAGGTTATAACGTTGAAAGGGTATCCAGCACGCACCAATGTGATGCGTGGGTAATAAAGCAAGTATTGATAAAATTACCACGGACCAGCACGTTGAGGCTAGCTCTCAGCCAATGGCAACTCGTGACTACGTACTGCTGAAAAGAAACAACAGTAAGTGTCCTTCGACTGATTGATTGGCAGGTCCACTATGGTAACGTACTGGTCGGTGACAGAAAAAGGTGAATGCATGTAATGGGTTATGTTTATATGTGGTTTAATTTTTGTCTTTTACCATCACTGATTACTATCGATCTTTGCATGATTTTCATGTCAATGCAATACTGCATGCCTTGCTTTGGATTCTGGTATTTATTTGTATGCAACCCAGCAATGGGACCATCCATGGTGAACTAATCTTAGATCCATTACTCGATGCAAAGAAAAAGTTGATACATAGCTTTTTTGGATACAAATCAGTATATAAAGTAAATTTGTAAGTTGTGACTGATCAACGAGTGTGATGAGTATGACTCTGATATTTTGTATATCGGGTATGCGCAAATGCATGTATCATCGGTGTACCATACGAGTTGTGAATTTACAGTACATATAGTACACTAATAAATCAAATGCGTCCGACGCAATGTATATTTACTCTTCTAACACGTTCTCTTCTAAAAAACTTGGTCAAGTACTTGCATGGGTCCAACGAGCCAATGAATAATAATGTTTTAAAAATTATGGAAGTAGAAAAATGACGAGATTTGAACCCAGAACTTCCCAGACTCTTGTTAGACGTACATTATCTACTTCAAAAACTTAAACTATTATAAAAGAGTGTAACTTGAATATTTATACAACTAAAAGCTGAGTTAATAACTTCCCCTCTAAAGTTCCTTAAGAATCCGTTTGACTAGCTTGAAGTAATAGGAAAAAAAAAGAAAAGGAAAAAATTAATTTCTTTTAGGAGTTTGGTTAGAAAGAAAGTGAAATTTTTTAGGAAAGTAGAATTCTATAACTGCCATATTTATTTCAAAACGTTTCAAGTATAAAACATGAGAAAATGTTTATGCCTCATTAGTTGTTTATGTTCACTCTTATTTTTCTTCAGTGCAACTTTTCTAGTATAACACATTCTCATTTTTAGTAATATAATATAACCTTGAAAATTAATAATATGTTTTGTCTTTCTTCTTTTATTATTTGACTTGGAACTCTCTTTTTTATTTCTACTTTATTTTTATTTAATTATGGTATATTTATATTTTAGTATTTTTTTTCTTTTCTTTTTTCTTTCATTCTATATCATTGTGGTACCCAACCAAGTGGCCTATCACTAAGTTATATATATCCATAGTTTTCATGACATAAACTTAAAACATTTGCATACATCTAACAAAAAAATAAATTTTAAATCACCAATGAGTTCCACCTAAGAAAAATATTATGAGCCCTATTTTAAAAGTAAATAAAAATAATTATATTTATTATTTTTAATAAAACATCATTTTACTATTTTTTTGCTAAAATTGAATATAAATAATTGGGCACAAAAAAGATTCATCTAACAGAAATTCATTTATTTTTTTAGTATTTGAAATCATTAGGGTAGTTTTGGTAGGTAAAATCATTTTCTTTTCATTTTGATAGTATCCAAAACAAAACAAAAAAATAATATTTTCTCACAACTTTCTTAAAAAACATTCATGTTGACCAAATGTATGTAGGAAAATTAGTTTTCTTTTTATTCACTTCCCTTTTATTTTCATTTTCTATTTTCTTTCTTTTCTACTTTGATTCTCTCTGACCAAACGGAGTCTAAAAGAAAAATAAATCCCCTAAGAAAAGGTGAGCCAAATCTCTTCTTTTTTCTTTTTTTGTATACCTTTCAAAAAAAAAATCTCATTTTTTATTTTCTCAAAATCACCTCCTTCCAGGCCTGATTCTTAACAGTGAATTTCTGAATTATTTGCAAGGCTAATGAAAGGGTGGAACAGTTCCCAGAAAAGGTCAAATATACAGTCAATCTTATTGAGAAGGGTAGTTGACTATTGGAATCTGACATTTTTCATACATTTCATGTTCGTAATAATGAAAAACAAACTGTGGCTTCTAATTGTTCAAGAATGGTAGGATAGTGTGCTAAATGGTAATATGTTTGATGATCATTTGATTTGACTTTTTTAGCGCATAGATTCATTTAATTATTTAAATAGAGTTTAGAATTTTTATAGTTGAATTCGATTAATAATATCGATGACATGATATCACCAATTAATTAAATATTGACACGTACATAGTAGTAAGACTCTATTTTATCAAGCAGATACATTTTTACTTACGTGAAATATATAATTGGTTTGTGATATAGTATCACCGGTACAATAAAGACTTGTTGTCCCTTAAATGATTTGTTCTCTTGAAAAAAAATAAAAAAAAATAGCATGGGAGTTGAATCTAAGGGCTAGTTTGAATTGATAGAATTGGAAGGAAAAAATAAATGACCGATAGTGTTTTTTTATGTTTGGTTTGTTAAAAGGAGAGAGAGAAAAAAAAGATCAAATCTTTCCTTTGTTATCCTCTTAAAAGTAGAAAATTTTGGAGAAAAATGATAAGGAGTTAAGAAAAACTTTTATAATACTAAGGGTCCGTTTGGATAAAGTGGGGAGAAAAGAAAGGAGAGGATAACATTAGTTATGAGAGAAAGGAGAGGAGAGGAGAGGATAGCAATAACCTCTATTTATGTTTGGATAAACAGGAGAGAAAAGAAAGGAAAAGATAGTAATTTTGTTTTGATAGAGAAAAGAAAAGAAAGGATAACAATCAAATTACTAACATACCCTTTTACTTAAGTTTATGGAAGAGTATAAGAATTTTATGTGTTAAAATATTGAGGTCAATTTTGGTATTATAAAACTTATACTTAAGTTTCAATCCTTTCCCTCCCAATCTTCTCATTTTTGGGAGGATTGCAATTGAGGGATAAGGAAGGATTGCTATCCCTCCTTATCATTTCTTTTCTTTTAAAAATACTCACCCAAACACAATATCCCCTATCCTCTCCTTTCTTTTCTCTCCTTATCCTTCCAAATCCCTCAATCCAAACGAAGCCTAAAACTAACCCTTACATTTTAAAGAACAAAAATTTAAACACATTTGAGTCCGTTTTTAACATTAGGTGATGTGCCATTGTTGAATATATATATATATTCAGTTTGATAAGACAATAAAACTATGGAAGGTGTGGATTCTTAGAGCCATTAAATCCTATTTTAAGACTCTATTTTCTTTGTTTATGCTATGTTTAGTAGGAAGGAAGAAAATTGGATACAGGGGAGAGAAGAATGGATGGATGAAACATTTCTAGGGAAGAGATATTGTTTTTTTCTCTTTTTGTTTGATTGGATGGAAGAGAAGAGAAGAATGTGACACTTTAATTTGTTTGTTAAGAGATAAGAGAAAAAGATAGATTGCTAATATTGAGTTTATTTAATAATTATAAAGGGTAGTAATGTGATTTAAAATTTTCATAACACTATAATAGTCATGCTTTTTCTTCTTTCCTATCTTTCGTCTATATTTGGAGGAATGAAAATTTGTAAAGGAGGAAGGATGGCTCATCCATCCTCTTTTCTCTTCCCTCACTGTCCCCTCTCTACCAAACAAAGAAAGTTTATTCCTTCATTCTTATCTAACATCCACCCTTCTTTCCAAATGGACCATACAGTAAAATATTCGAAAAAAAAATTCATGATGAATTTGTGACATATATATCTATAATTGGCAAGTTTTGGTGTCAAAACTATATTTGGAGTTGTTTTAACTTTTTGTTCAATTCTTTGTAATCAATCATGGAGCTCACAAACAAGTGCATGAACATCGTTGTTGATCAAGTAAGAGTGTCATATAATCAAGATAAGTGAGTGAGGATGCTTTGCACTTTGTATCTTGAAGTTCAATTTTGAAAACTAGGGTTTTAAACTTCAATTTTGAGAGTTTTCAAAGTTGGACCGGTCCAATTGAAGTTGGACAGGTCCAAGTACGTTTAGTTTCTCAAAAATCAATTTTTGGCCACAGTTGACTGATCCACTTGAGTTTGATCAGACCGGTCCAACTTAGTTGAACTGGTCTAGATGAAGCCCGAATCGGTCCAACTTTGCTGAGTTAGCTTTTTTGATTTGAAAATTCCTATTTTGACTCAAAATTGATTTCTAAAATTCAGGGACTTTGGAAATATGCTAAAGTATTTCTGAACTTATTTTCCAATAAATTTTAGAACTTAATCCTCTATAAATACTCTCTTATGTTTTCTTTCTAATTACGCTTTTTGAAAAATATTATTTTAGAGAGAGCTTTGAGATATTTTTAGGATGAAAAATTCTCCATTAATTTTTTGTTTATGTTTATTTGAAATCACGTCTATATACATTGAGTGATTAGGGTTATGACTCTTTCTACTTGATCAATTGTTCGAAAATTACTTCAGAGATTTCTTATTAATCAAGTCACTAGTTCGTTTGACTTAGTTTCCTAAATATGTTATTAGGGCCATACATAAAGGGCATTTGGGGATTCAACAACATGATAGCCTTCAATCTTGCTCTCCAATCCAAAATCTCCTGGAGACTAGGGAAAAAGGATAGTTCATTTCTTTGACATATTTTAAAAATCATTACTCTCCTAGGCAAATGGAATGCCTCTCGGTTTTGGAAAGCTTGGCTGCAACTAAATAAGCCCATCATTCAAAGAGGCCGAGCATATATGAAAATTTTATTTTTTAATAAAAAAAAAAAGGAAAAACCCTTTTAACCACTGACTCTTTAAACTTGTGGTTGCAATATAAACATCACGTACATACCATCATCAAGAAAATGGAGATTTGGCTCGATGAAAAGGATTAATCGTTGGTGAGAAAACTTGATCCCCTCCAAGGATAATCATATGGTTACATCCACATCCATCTGAAACAAATTCATGACACCATCCTTGATCAAAAGTATCTGTGTTTTCATATCTAATTAATGCAGGTCAATACAAAACATTTCATACGTACAGATCTTTCGCCACCATATCTTTCTATATTTATGCATGTGTGTGTCTATATGTATTATGCATCTGGAAAGTCATTAATTGGCAACACTAGAAAACGAGAAACTGAAGCACAGGTCTGAGAAGAACTGATGGAACCTACTATGACAAAGACCTAATACAAAGACCAGCCCAGCCAAGTTTTCCTAGCTTCTCTCTCTCTCTGACTCTCTGACTCTCGTAGATATATAAACCATGCACAAATTGATGGTACGTAAGTCAGTGAGTGGGCATAATGCCACACAGAAACAGAAGCAATTAATGTGATTTATGGACTTTATTACATATATATATATATACACCCAACGTAATATAATGCATGTGAAAGGCTCGTGCATTTAATGCATGCATGCTTACGAGCATTAACGTTGGCCACACAATAATTTTCAGAAAAAAAAATAAAAAATTACGCTTTTAAACTCTAAAAACTAATAAATTCTATAAATTTTTCATAAAAACATAAGAATTATACTTTTAATTTTTAAAGACAAATAAGTTTTATAAAAAAATTTCAAGGACAAATAAGTCCTAAAAAAATGTTCATCGGATAATGAAATCTTACTTTTCATAAAAAAATCTAACAAAGTTTATAACTAGTACAATTCATCTTTTATCCTTTTCATATATCAC
Source organism: Cornus controversa (assembly GCA_026545225.1). Taxonomy (NCBI): domain Eukaryota; kingdom Viridiplantae; phylum Streptophyta; class Magnoliopsida; order Cornales; family Cornaceae; genus Cornus; species Cornus controversa. The sequence goes on from CM048845.1 coordinate 56,809,133, forward strand.
CTATGTTGTCTAACTAATTTTCTCCAAACTATTTTACTAAAAACTTTATTGAAAACAAATAATTTAAGAAATTTTTTTTATTTCAAATTCACGTTATATTCAATTTATTAAGATAACTTGATAATATTTTTAGATAACATTGTCTTGAATTCATGGAGATTTATTTTTTATTATTGAGTTTTTTTAAGCAATATTAAATAGAAAATTCAAAAATAATAATCATTTATTATTCATAAATGTAATGAATCAAAAGTATTTCATTGTATTTTAACATGTTGTGAGTATTTACGGAAAGTAAATTTGAAATATTTTTTTAAATATTATAGGATTATTAATTTTGGTAACAATTAATATTTTTTAAAATAGGTATTAGTTACAAAATATTGAAAGTAAAGAGAAAATTTGTATTTTAGTGTGAAAAAAAGGCACTAATGAAAATTGAGAAATAAATGGTAATACTGAATTTTTTTTAATTATTTATTAAATTTGAACTTAGTTGGAAATATTTTTTAAAAGTAAGACTTATTTGTCTTTGTAAAAGTTTTATAAGAATTATTTGTTATTAATGTTTAAAAGTAGGACTTCTTTGTATTTTTAAAAATTTTGTAGGAGTTATTTCTCTTTAGAGTTTAAAAGTAGGATTTATCAGTAATTTTTCCAAAGAAAAATGATCCTACTTTAATTTTGTCATTAAAAATTGGTGGGAATATCTCTTGCGCTCCAATTCATGTTTCCATAAAATAAAATAATTGAGTCTACCCTCCAAATGGTTCTTAGTATTTGTCAACATTCTCTATTTTCTTCTTCAACCTAATCTCTCATAGGAGCCGTGAAGTAAAACTTATCCATTTTTTACACGTTTTTATTTTCTATGAAAATTAATAACATTTTCAAATTCATGATTTTTTTTAAAATTTTATATCCTAAATCTCTTGTTAGTGAAAAAATTCTCAAATTTTTCTTCATTGTGGCAAAGCGTTAGACTACGTATGAATTATGGACTAAATCAAATGATTTTTTTTCTTTTCTATTTACGATAAACATTTGGATTCTAAGTTTTATTATTCTTTCAGTGATTTCTAGATCATATTTTGGATGAAGTGAATGTTTTTGAAAAAAATGATAAAATCACATAAGAGGAGGGTTGAATAGAGTTACATGAATAACTCCATAGTAAACTTTCATTTTAAAATAAAGAGCAACACCGTCATATTTTTTTTTTCCTATAGTTTCATAAAACACAAATATCACTTCTTTTAATTTTATTAATTTACTCCCTCCTATTATTAAATTGATCAAATCACCACCTCCTATTAGTTATCACTTCAAGTTAACGGTAACACGTCTGTGACTCACATGGTCTACCTCCAAAGCTTTGAATGACTAAAATATTCTTCATCAAATCGTTCGTTAAATTTATTCAAAATGCCTTAAATTTCCTAATTTCATTTGCCAACTAACAGTTCCCTGAGGTGGTTTGATTGTTACAGGAGATATAATGTCAAAAAAATTGATAGAACAGGAGTTTTTGTGAATTAAATCTTAAATTTCCTTTAACCAATAAGTCCTATTTTTAAAAATAAAATAAAAAAATTCATTTAAATTCTAAATCACTGAACCTTCCATTAAGTCCTTTCCAAATACATGTAAATATTGGTAATTATAAATTGAAAAGTTGATACATAACTTTTTTTATATATATTCTTTTAACTTTTAATTAATTAATGGATACTGCAGAATTCAAATACTAATTAATTTCATTTAAATTCAATTTAAAAATATTTTATAGAATTAATAACGAATTTAATATACAAAAAATTAAATATATTATAACAAATCAAAAAAATGTTATATTTTCTTTTTATTTAAATTTTGTATCTAATTTTGTGAAGTTAAAAATGAAAGTTTGAGCTTAAATTTTATAGCTAATTTATCAATGGTATAAAGGAAACTTTTAGTGATGTAAAATTTAAATGGAATTTTTTTTTAAAGTAGGACTTATCAATTTTTTAAAAAAATTATAAGATTTATTTGTCTTTTAATAAAAAAACTAGGATTTGGAAACAATTTTTCAAAACACTGAAAAAACTTTGCCCACACTAGCTTTGAGGTAAACGAAAAAAAAAAGAAATATTTATTCTCTCTTATGATTTTTTATTTTTTATTTGTAAAATCTAGTCTAACAATTACTGGTGCCTCACCATTTCGCACTTGTCACGAAATGATTGGTTTAAATGTTAAATCATCCTTTTTTTTTTATTTCATTTGCTGGACCTGTTTACATCTAATCAAATAGTACCACTGTGTTGGTCTTGACAGTTGAGAACAGTCTCTGCATGTGGACATGTGAACCTCTTCCGTATAACAACATATCCTATACTAGTAATTGGGTAGGCATGCCTAGTAAATCCAATTATATTTCCGGTAAAAGAAAAAGGATAAAGGGAAAAAAAACAATCTCCACATCTATTTATTATCCTTTTACAAATAATCCTCCCAACTAGAAATTATCATTTTGAAATATTGATTTCTTGCAATTAAAGACATATTCTTATTAAATATGTCCTTTTATATTAAATTGTCTTTATTATGTTTTCTCTTATTCAAATATTAATTAAAGTTAAAATCATAAAACTTCCCTCTACCATAAAAAAATTCTCATAAAATTTTTCTAATTTTTCTCTCATATAAGGACAATTTTAATCCGCCCTGTCAGTTTGCATTTGAGATTACCAAAATGTCTTTCGTTTATTTAATAAATTTAAATAGATAAAAAGAGTTATTGTAAAATATCGCATGTGCCCATAAGGTACACGACATTATTTGATAAATTTATAAAACGTTAAAGGCTTAAGTGAATCCAGGTCATCTGAATCATCTTGAAGGCCTATGTTGAATTTGAGTTAGTTTAAACTTATGATTAGCTTTAAAAAAACTTAATTCTTAAGTAAATAATTTCTAAGACATACACTTGAATTAGAAAATATCATTTATGGTTCTTAAAAGTATTAACTTAGGCTTTGAACTCAATTGATTCATTTTATAAAACCTTGTCATGCACATTTACTTCTTTGGAAACTTATCTCAAAAATTTGGCTGAGTGTTGAATTTTAGGGGCAAAAATGTAAATATGAGTTTTCGATGAATTTTGATACAAAAAGTGCATGCAATTGAACCCCATGATTTATCATGATCATATAAATTTTTTCAGCTCCAAATGACTTGATTTGGTCATTCAAATTTAACAATGAACTTTTGACTCAACGTTGTGAAATTTCATTTTATACTAAAAACTAAAAAAATTAGATTTTGATTCACTTGGAATTTGATTTTGAAACTATTTTTATTAATTCCAAATTAGGGGGGGGGGGTACTTTTCTTATTTACATTGTGTTGACCCAATGGTGTTCACCTAAGGACAATCTAGTAATTTTGATGATTACAAATCATTAAACGTGTTTTAACGCTAATATCTACATTGAGTTATTGTGCTAGTCGATCAAATTCAAAGATAAGAATCAAGGAAGTAAAGTCAAATTTTAAAACACTTCAAGCTCAAATGTTCAACACAAACATCTTCAAGTGTATTGAAATACAAGATCACCAAAATAGAAGCATTCAAGCCAACAAGATTATCAAACTCTAGAATGCAAAGCAAAGAAACATGTCTCGTGTCAGGACCGGAATTTATTTTGACCGGTTCCGGGCGATTTTGGACCGGATTGATTTTTTTTCGAATAAATTAAATTCGAAAAGATGTGGATATATATATACATATGTGGAATTATATATATATATAGCTTGGATGTGGACATTTATATATATAGGATTATATATATAGAAGTGGAGGAAATGCACATATATATATATATATATATATATATATATATATATAGTGGGTTTGTACGTATATGTGGAAGAAAGGAGAATACCCATGTGGTATTTTATACATATAATGAATATATGTAATTATATAACTATGTGGGTGAGATTATGTGGTGTATAATAAAGCAAGAAAAGAGGATAAGAAATGAGAGGAGGAGAGGGAATCTGCCGAAAAAGAAAAAGAAGAAAAGAAAAAAAAAAAAAAAGAAAGAGAAGGAGAAATCGGGGAGAGAGAGAGAAACCGAGAAGGTAGAGAGAGAAAGGGAAATCGGGAGAGGGAACGGCCGATTCTGGTGCTGGCCGTGAAGGCAAGGACACGATCGTCGCTAGGCTCGGTGGTGCGCTCTACGGTGAGCCTTGGTCGGAGCTCGATGGGTTGTTGGTGGTCCGATTTTGGGTTTATTCGACTGGGGGGATCACGGTGGTGCGAGCTGCTTGATTCGCAGTTTCGATTGGCCCTTGGTGGTGGTGGTTTGGCTGAAGATGGTGATGCTCTCGGCTATGAGGTGGTTCGCCGTGTTTGGCTTCGGCCGGTAAAACCTTGGTTGGGTCTTCATGGTGGTTCGACTGACCCAGCGGCTGGGGATTTTCTGGGCCTGGGTTGTTGAGTTACAATGGTTGAGTTTTGGTTAGTCTTCATGGGCTAGCCACGGTTTGATGGGTTCATGGCAGCAGGTGGTGTTTGGTTCAGGTTTGGACTGAGCTCGGCTGGGTTCGGTTACAGAGGCTTCGAATGGGTCTGTGGTGGTTGGATCTTAGTAGTGCCGAACCTGGGTTCCGGCAGGGGGTTTCAAAATTGGGTTTGTGCAGGGGTGGATCTCGCGGTGAGTTTTGGCTATGGGTCCTCCCATGTGGGTTCGGTTGATGCTTGAGGTTGACGATGGTAGTCATTGGGTCGGCTGGTGTATGCCGAAGGTGGAGACTAGTTTGGCTTCAAAAGGGTGGCCTTTGTGGTTGTAGCTTGCGGATTTGGATTCGACTATGGGTCTTCACCGAAGTGGTGATGACGGTGGCTGCCATAGTTTGTAAAGTTGAAAGGTGACAGCTTGTTATTGAAAATTGAATTAGTTTGGGTTTTGGTTGTAGCTGGGTTTTGGTTGGGCTTCGCATGGTTGATGCATGGCGATCCAAGGTGGTGGCAGTGGATGGCCGATTATGGGTCTACATTGTATATTAGGCTTGAAAGTAATGGTTTGTGATTTGGGCCCTCATTAATAGCGGGCTTCGACCTTGGAGTTGGGTTGGAATTAAATTTGGGTTGGTTTCCATTTGATTTCATATTGGATTGTGGTTTGTATTGGCTCGAAAAGTGGATAGAAATGGGCCAAAAATAGCTTGAGTTGGACTCATGATTTGGATTGTTGGCGTGGGCTTGACACGGGACGTGACCGAGCAAAGAAATGGACCGCTTTGCAGGCGCGGGCTTAGTGAAAGCGGGACCTAAGGCAAGTTGATTCTTGCCTCTATCTCCTATGTATATTTTAATTATGTTGATTAATTTTACGTATGTTCTTAATTTGATCATATGTAGCGTTTGTATATATATATGTGCGTATATATATAAAGATGAATATATATGTATATACGTGGGAGGTGAGGATATATATATGTGGGTATATATATATGTGTGTGGGCTTGGAGAATAAGAGCATTGTTAAATTCAAATGCTGATTTGCATTGTTACATGCATATTTAGGAATTGAGCCATGTAAAGTATGCTAAATTATATATGTATATTTAGCTAGATGTTGCCTTGCATGCATATATAATTCTTATGCATGAGTTGAGTATACGTAAGTATATATGTGATTATATATGTGGTGCAGTAGTAGAAATGTATGCTAAATTGATTATGGCATAGAAGGGCATTGGAAAAGCATGAAATGTGTGAAGTGTTATGTATGCTTTTACTACCTATATGGGTGACATGATATCTATATATATATATATATATATATATATATATATATTTGCGTGATTGCATATGGTTGTAAGAATGCATGTTGGTTGCTCGTAATAAATGCATGATTGGAATGAAAGCATGATTATATTTATGCTAATGTACATGTATATATGATTATATGCAGGATGTGACATATATATGTTGTGTATGTGCAAATGTGACTATATACGATTTCGGTGAAAAGTGTGTTCATTGGTGAAAAACGTGAAAATGTGATTTTTATAGATTTATGCATGAAAGATATGATTTTCTTGAAAATGCATAAGCATGATAACTTTCATGGACTGAGTGAATGACATTGTGACAATCTTGAGTTGAGAAGGAAAATGCATTGAATTGATAAAATGCATTGTATGGTGTGGATAAGTGCATTGATGTGATTATGTGCACTATGTGAAAAGCGAGATTTTTGGGGCATGTGTGAGAATTAATAAGGGTATTAAACTCTAGGGTGCAAGACCCAAAACTTGGTCAAGCGGGTGTTGCTTCTGTCGGGTTAGTAGTCCGAAAAGCGTGAGCAGAGTATGTGGTCCCAAAGCGACCCTTACTACAGATTGTGACAAGCGAAGTCCTCAGTTGAATTGATTTTTGAAAATTTGTGGCGTGAGTTATATATACGAAATGTGACTGTCAATTTGATATATATATATATATATATATATATATATATATATATATATGCATTGAGGTGGAAAGCATCACGCATGATTTAAAAAACGTGATTGTTTATGGGTAAAAAGCATGTATACATGTCATGTAGGCATATAGCGATTTCATGTGCATTTATGCATGATTCAGTGGATCTTGTTGAGTAGGTGATATGGTATTTGATTTACATTGTTCATGTAAATGCTTCTGTTCATATATGTTTTCTTTACATAATGAGGTTGGATGTATATTGCTCTTGAACATGTTGTAAATGATTTTCATAAGTCATGTGTAGTAGATTTAATTGTTCATAAGTGCTAGAACTGCCATGTGCGTTGTTGGTTCATGTATGCTAGGAGGGGCATGACTTTAAATATTGTGATATATTTAAGTGCATGTATATTTTTGAGAATATGTGAGGATCGACCTGCTGCTGCGATGATAGTATGGTTCTACATACCTTGTTGGGCCTTTGAGCTCACCCCCTCCCAGGTTTTGCAAGTGTTGCTAGTTTTGGAGTCAGTTGGGGGAATGGATAGTACCAGTTGCTGAAGTAGTGATTAGTCTCCTTAGAATCTGACTTATGTTCAGGATTTTAGATAGACGTATTACATTTGGATTAAATGTATGGAGCGATTATGTTGATTCAGTTCCTTCAGTTGTATTTATTCATGTGATGTATGTATATAATACGGACATTCAAGGACTGAGACATGTATATTTTTGATTGTATTAAGCATGTTGTAGAAATGCTGGGGGGACACGTGCCCAGAAGTGTCCATTTTTATTGTTAGATATAAATGCTGGGGGGACACGTGCCCAGAAGTGTCCATTTGAATTTAAAGCAGGTATAACATGCCAGGATCTGATTATTTAGAATGAGTTATGCCCAATTTTCATAAAAATAATAGGAAATTGAGATTGTATGATCAGGTGGTGGTTATAGCGTGAGGTTGAGTAAACGGGTTCGCGACTCAGGATTCGGGTCAGTCCGGGGGAGTCCCGGCGGTCCGAATTTCGGGGCATGACATCTCGGCTTTGAAAAAATATATGTGATTTCACCAAGGAATGAAAGGACTGATGTAGTATAATTTGAAGAAGGGAATAATTTTGATGTAAAAACTGAAGAAGGGAATGGTCATGCAGTAGAAACTAAAAAGGAAATGGCTATGCTTCAGCTGGTGCTTTCCTCAACTTTTATGATGACACTTTTTTATAGTTGCAGTATTTGGAGCTAACAATGAAGCTAAGATTGAACCAAATGATATTGATGTAGTTGATACTAATGTTGAATTTGATACTGAATATGAATTAAATACAAAAACTGAATCTGATGTAAACTCTAAGTATGCATCAAGTGAGGAGTTAAGAAGTGTACAAAATTCCAATGATAATGATGATGATGCCAGAAGCTACTCTTATCCAAATTTCAATATTCAAAGAGACTTGGGAAACAAAAAAAAACTAGAAGAATGTCAGAAGTTTGGTTGTGCAGCTGAATTTAGAGCCCTAAGGCATATAGTAATACAAGGAAAGTTTGGCTAAAATTTCTTAGGAATGATAGAGATAAAGTCACTATGATATACAAACAAGAATGTGGATGGAGGATTCATTCATCCATCAACACAAAAGATTACTCATTCTAAATAAGAAAATTCAATTATAAACACAATTGTAATGGTACAAGGGTAAATGGCCATGTTACATATGGTTACCTAGCTAAACATTATATTGGAAAATTTAGGAACGATCCAACTTGTTCGGTGAATTTGATCTTGATATGAGTGAGCATAAGGTTTATAGGGCAAAGAAGAATTCTTTAAGATTGATTGGGGGTAATTTTTTAAAATAATTTGGAAAAGATAGGGACTATTGTAACGACCCAATTTTTTTTTTCAAATTATAACTAAAGGTTAAGTGAATTTTTAAGCATGATTAGTCACCTAATGACATGTTAGTGGACTTAAATGATCCTTTCTATGTTTTCGGTTACGGGTGTAGGACCGGAATGGGTTCGGGTAACCCGGGATATAACCACGGACTCTAGGGAGTGGTGTGGGGGTATGGATGAAATTTTTAGGGCATCAATAAAGTTTTAGAAGATGAGGAAAGGCTAGTTTGCGAATAAGTGAAAATAGCCAATAACAAGGAGCAAATAAGGGAATGATAGAGGGTTTAGTTGTAAAAGGGGCAAATATATGTATTATATAGATATATATATGGAAAAAGAGAGAAAAGATTAGATTTTTAGGGGCTCTTTCTCTCTCTCTTGGCTGGATCTATCTCTCTCTACAAAATTTTTCTTTTCTCATTCTCTCTAAATATTGAGGGTCTAGAAGTAAGATTTGAGGGTGGAGCCAAGAATTAAAGTTGATCCCCTCACTCTCCTCTTCATTTTAATCGGTGAAAAGTTGTAATTGGAGGAGTTTGAAGCTTGGTGAAATTTAGGTCTTCCACTTCTAAGCTTGGATTTTGAGGTAGGGGTTCTCCTTCTCATTTACTTGTCGATTCTAGGGTTTCGGGTGAAGTAGTGAGAGCTAAGGGTGTGTATTGCATGTTTTAGAGATGTAAGATAAGTGGGATGAGGTATTTTCTTCTTCTTTGGAGTCTCTTGTATGCAATATATATATATATATATATATATATATATCTTAGTATGTATAATGTGAGGGACAAATGCATGAAAATGTGAGAGAATGAGAGCATATATGCTTATGTGCTTAATGTGGTGTACATGTGTAATTATGTGCAAATGTGTGACATGTATGTGTTATGTGTTGTCCTATGAGTTAAATGTATGCTATCTTTGTATAGAAAATGCATGCATTGGTGAAGCATGATTAAAATGTGCTTAAGTGAGATTTATGTGCATATGTGTATAATATGCTAGGTTTCACATGTATAGGTAAATATATTTGTGGCTTTGTGGAGATGAAATTGCATGCTATGTATTACACTAATTAGTTCATGCATTGTGGAATGTGAATGTTGAATACTTGATTATTATATGTTCAAAATACATATATGGGCCGTTGTGAGGGAATGGGGAAATGAGGTCAAAACTAGGTGTCGGTGAATTGGGTCAATTATGCTCGGTGGCGGTGCTGACATGGACTAACCACCTTGAGCCACCCAATGATTCGGTGATGATGCTGATACGGACTAATCACCTTGAGTCCAATTATGCTCAGTGGCGGTGCTGATATGAACTAACCACTTTGAGCCACCTAATACTCAGTGACAGTGCTGATATGGTCTAATCACCTTGAATAAGCAAATATTTGGTGACGGTGCTGATATGGTCTAATCACCAATGAGCAAACCAAAATGTTGCCCCGGAGGTATGATGTTGGTGGAATAGGTCAAAGTCATGAGACGATGGTGGGAGGCACCCCAGGTTACATGATTGGTCAAAAATTATGTTAGAATATCGGGTTGAGTCCGAGAGAGTGATAATGATGTGTTATTGCTTTCATTTTTAAATTGTGAAACATGATATGTGTTAATGCATTCTTTTATATATATGCGTTGCTTGTGAATGAACATGGAATATGTTGGATGATACATGTAATGTAGTGACATGCATTCATGTAGGTCGTGTCGAGTCGGCACTTAGGTGGGTTAGGGTATCTTTACTAAGCCGCAGTGGTGTTCACCCATTTATTCTAAACTCTTTTACAGATAAGGTGCCGATGACAGATGAGACTTGAGTGTCCAAGTGGAACTCTTGTAATTTTTTGGCTACATTTTGGGTATTTGTACAGTTGGCTATCTGTACCGGCTTGTGGCACGATAATTATCTAGTTGTAGTCATGGTAGAATTTGTTACACTTTGAACCTTATGCATAAATTCTTGTAATGACTATAAACTTAGAAAATCATATGAATGATTTGTACCTTTTGAGAAAAGTGTATGTGTTGGAGATGTATGGTACCAAAGGACCATTTTTCTCTTGAGTTATGACTTCTTGTATAGATAATTATGAGTTAATGGAGTATGGAAGGTTTGTATGCATGAGTTGTTGAATGAAGATAGTAAGAAAAATTGATGAAATTACATTTCAAATGTAAATTGCATGTTATGTGAATATACTTGATAGGAATTTATATGTATAGAAGGATAATTGTATTAGCTTCAATTTGATAGGTTATGGGTCTTGTTTGAACTTAAATTGAGAAAGATACGCATGTTTTAGTGTAAGAGTTGGTAATCTGACCTATACCCATTGATTTGAGTATAACCCTATTTTTGGTTGGTATTTTTAGATGATTCTAATTGGGATAGATACTAGACATGTTAAGGATGATCCATGCCAAATTTCAAGTCAAATGGACTTACGGATTGTGAAATATTCGAATTTGAAGTTGGGATAAAGCTTTGGCTAAATTAGTGTTGCAGAATTTCGCCTGGGATTAACGGCGATTGATCCCCCTCTTTTACGGCCACCGATTGCCCCTGTAAAAGGCCAAAAACTAGCATCGATCGACCTTGGGCGATCGATCCCCTTTTTACAGCATGCACTATTCAAACAGTATTTTTATCCAACTTCAAAGAAGCATATCTCCTTCATTTCAACTCGGATTTCGATGATTCTTTTTTTAAAATTATGTATTTTTAAACCCTCTTTCCAATGGTTGCATTTTCAAATATTGATTATAAACTCACAAGGAGTTATGTATTCGTATTTGTGGGATAGAAGCATTCGAAAGGTTGTATAGTTGAGGCCATTGAGGTTAGGTGGTGTTGACTTGTGCATAGGTAATTATAAATGGGTGACTAAGCTTCCGTGGTAATGAAAGGTTAAGATAGTCCATTAGGGCTTAATGGGTGGGTTAACCTCCGATTTCTCGGAAGTCGGGGGATTGGGGCGTTACAACTATGGTCATTTGATCCTTGAAACAAACCCTGGAAGTATTGTTAAGATGTCTAAAATTCCCTATGGTTATGGACCACCTTCATTCTATAAGATGTTCTTTTTCTTAGAGGCACAATGAAAAGGATTCAAAGAAGGATGTAGACCATTTATTGGTCTTGATGGATGTTTCCTAAAGGGGCCTATGGTGGGCACTTGTTGAGTGCTCTTGGCAGGGATGCCTACAATGGTTTCTTCCCAATTGCAATTGCTTATGTTGAGGCAAAATGTAAGGACTATTGGACATTTTTTTTTGGAGGAGTTGATGGAGGTGCTTGGCAGTTACCATGCCTTCACATTTATCTCTTATCGCCAGAAGGTATGCAAGTTTTTTCATCCATAATTTCTACTGAAATTTCAACTCATATCTAATGTATACTTTCTTAATTCATTTTCTTCATTTTTCAAGGTCTAGTTGAGACTTTTGATAACCAATTTTTCAGAGCAAACATTAGGTTATGTCTTAAGCACATGTATGATAATTTCAAGCTGAAATTCAAAGTTAGGAGACTTGGGAACATATTCTGAAATTAGGTGAATCTTGCTTTATTATACTTTATTGACTAGGCACACAAGCTTGCTTGCTTTTTTGGTATATGAGAGTTTATATTGGTTTCAAATGTATGACAGTGCATTGACCATGTCTTCACATGTAAAATTGACATGTTTGGTGTAATGGCAGTTGTGTATCCTACATACATGTAACGATAGTTGTGTTTCATACACATTGGATATTTGTCCAAATGGTTTCTACTCATATACCAATCTATGTATGTGCTTCTTGATTTCTAATGATGGGTTTGGGTGTAATGACAGTTGGAGTGTCCAATGTAAAATTGACAGGTTTATGTTAAGACAATGTGTATGTCAGTGTGGATATGGGTAATGTTTAGTGAATGGGTACTAATTACACAACTCCTTCGAGGTATTTGTTAAGATAATTTATATATCAGTGGCAGTTGATTTTAGTCACTGAAAATTTCTAAGTCGTATAATTGCAAGTTTTTATCATGGAACTCAATTTATAAAGCAAAAGCCATATCTTCTTAGCCTTATCATCAAATTCCAGAATTAAACTTTCATATGACTAAGATAAACTAAAAAAACTACTTGTTTGTCCAGATTTTCGAACAAATTCTTGAATCCTGATACTGTTGAGGTTTCTGTCCACCTCAATGGTTCAAATTTTGCAGCTCCTCTTGAGTCTAAGAAGCCTCTTAATATTCTTTCCCTTCCCAACCTACCAAACTACAATCAAGTTTTCATTGAATGTGTGTATCTTCAATTGTGTATATCAGTAATGCATATGAGGTGTAACAACTGTTGAAATGTCCAATGTGTGTATCTTCAATTGTGTAACTTCAATTTCATACCAAAATACAAGCCTTCCATTTCATTCAAAAGACCACAATTACATGAACATGTCATGTACATCATTTACAACCCTTATCCACTAGCAAAAATAGGATCACATAAGCATTCACTAGTTTTTCACAAAAGCATTGCCAGACCATGAATACAAATACAAAGCACAAAACATAGTTTCCTCGAATAATAGAGAAGACAATACATGCTGCAAAAAAGTTCTTCATCATTTTTTGTCTTGCTTCCATGGCGTCCAAATGGGAACTAATAGCATGAACATGGAACTTCAACTCAGCAATGTCATATTCCAATCACTCGGACCAAATTTTGTAGATGTCATTGGGGAAATAGGTACACACCATGACTATAAACTGTATCTTCTGTTGGCACAGGCATGGTACAGTCTCCCCATGCTATATTCATGGGGACGAAGATGGTGGTCAGTTGAGGATGGCCTGTTCTGCTCTCTAGTGGAGGTTATATATATAGCTGGTGTGGAAACAATTGTGGATATGACCGTTAGGGATTTGTATGTAGCAGTCGTGTGAAGAAGATGACTACACCGATTCTTAAAATCGGGCTTGGGTTGGGTCGAATCGAGTTTCTATGTATTAAAAATTGAATCGGGTCGGGCTTTTGGTTGAATACTCTTCCCATCCCTATTGATGTGGAACGGACCCATATGACACTAAGTGTAACAGGTCGGGCGTTTGCCCTCTACCCAAAAGCCTATGCTGTTAGGTAGTGCTGCATACCCACCCATTTATACCCAATCACTTTTCCATCCGGATCCGATGTGGGACAAGACCCTCTAACATTCTCTCCCCCACCCGAACTCGCAACACCCTCGTTACGGTCGGACCACCCTGTCTATCCGGGTGGTTGCACCCGGACACTTCTGGGCCAAGCGCTAGGCGTGGCACCGGATCAAGGATTGGGTCTGGCTTTGATGCCAACTGTAATGAGTCGGACGCTTGCCCTCTACCCAAAAGCCTAAGCTGTTAGGTAGTACTGCATACCCACCCATTTATACCCAATCACTTTTCCATCCAGATCCGACGTGGGACAAATCCCTCTAACATTAAGCCAGTTTGAAACTAGCCCACCCATTTGTACCCTTAATTGGGAATGATTTTCCTCTTCCACCTGCGCTTCGTCTGCCTTATCTTCTTATTCACTTACTATCTATCATTTACAGTAATTGTATCTTACAAACATACAATTGATTTTGCATTCACAAAATATCATATTTATCTAACTTTAAACAACTATTAAAAATGTGTGATTTTTTTATGCATTTTTTTATTCAACAACATTTAATATCACTATTCTATCAAGTGGACTATTGGACATCTAGAAATTCCACTAAGATGAATATTTCACATTAGTTTTCTATACGAACCTTTCACCTTTCTTAAATCATGTAATTGAAGAGGCTACATGCATAGTTTCCAACAGCGGTTGCAGACGAGGTGCAACAGAATCAGGTCTGTATTGTCGCAATGTAATGAAATTGATTATAGTATTTGTGACTTCTTCTTTTTTAAGTTGCACGCGAGGCTCAAAATGCATCTATACACAAATTTCTACAACATCGTTCAAATAAAAATGAATTTTTAATACATTTTAGTAATTTTTATTTAATTTTTCAAGACCATTTAACACTATATCACACGAGAGTTATCATTAACATGAGAGATCCCGACACCAGAATGAAGTTTAATTTTCAACATATTTATTATTTTTTTAATTTTGGTTACTTGTATATTATTTCAAATTTAATTTGCTTACATTTAATTACTTTCACCAATTTTTAAAGCTATATATACATTTATGCGTTGACTCGGCTTTTTTTTTTTTTTCTTAGTCTTCCTCTCAATGTAGATGTATATTTATGAAATTAAAATGGATAAATAGTGACAATGATGCTTTTAATCACATGCATTGATGCTTCTTCACCGGTGGCCTCATCAAAACTCAAATAAGTGCATCTAAGCTTCCTCCTACTCTTACTCCTATTCTTACAGAGGAAAAAATCTACAATACACTGGTCTGGTAAATTTAGATCGTGCGTGTTATACACGTACAATAAAACATATTGCACGCATTATACACACACGATTCAGATTCACCCGGTGTAATTACACCTGAATATGTCTACTCTGAACCTATTAAAGTAATGGCTGCAAGGTATACTCTTAGGTTGCCAAGAGGAATGGTGCACACTTATTGCACTCTGTTTACAATGCTAGCAAGCACTACACTTCTTAACATCTCTTCCACATTATGAATTCTCCAAAGCTCTGCTCTTTAAAGCAATACAGTTCAGAGCCACCATATTTTTGTTTGTGGTCCAATTGCCAAATCAAGAAAGGGGCACTCTTCAACCATAAATCATTGATAGAAAGTAGTGGGTATGTGACCTAATAATGGGAAGTCATTTATAGTGCCCAGTTCTGGTTCCATCACTTGTTTACATCAGTGAGTCTATATCAGCTAAAAGCTACATGATTCATAAATTCCCATTTATGTTTAGATCTGAATATAGATCATATTCAATATTAACCCTAAAGTTTTCGAAACCACTTGGTGTAACCCCAGGACTTCCGGTGCATGTAAAACAAGAAGATTACATGTGTCCGGTGGTAGATTATGAGGTGCTCTAAAAAGCCTGACACTACCGTCTATACCAAAAAAAAAATTGC
This sequence comes from Cornus controversa, assembly GCA_026545225.1. Lineage (NCBI taxonomy): Eukaryota > Viridiplantae > Streptophyta > Magnoliopsida > Cornales > Cornaceae > Cornus > Cornus controversa. The sequence continues at coordinate 56,824,612 of CM048845.1, forward strand.
ACAAAATACAAATATGGCTACCCTTCAAACAAATCATAAGGATCAATAGGCTCCAAAGGTCTGTCATTTCTTAAAGATCTCTTTCAACATCTAACTGGAGATCACTTTACGAAAGACTGAAAAGGAAAATTTAGGAATAGAAAATGCAAAACCATGAACGATTCAAAAGCACAAGTGAAATGGGCTGTCTACAAAAAATATAGTATTTGCTACGAAGGAATGTTTGACAAACTAAAAGGAAAATCATATGGGACAATTAAAAGACTATAAGCAATCGATTATGAAGTTAGTTTTGGCAAATATTAGCAAAATTCCCAACATTGTACATTATCAACTTGTCCACGAATGCTTCAGAAGCTGTAGACATTATGTACTTGATCATGCCTATAGCTGAAGCTGTTCATTAGGATCAATTTTCCATGAATTTCTCAACAAGGTTACTGGATAATTTTCAATGTTTTCTGCCAGAGTATAATTTAAACTCGAAATCCCCTCACATGAAGTTCTTGGCATGTAGAGTCACCCATCTTTCTTGACAACCTTGTTAACCTCCCTAACCACTGTTCCTGACAAGGCAGAGTTCAAGAGTAACCAACTACATAGTCCAAACTAAAAGAAAAGACAAGGAAAAGAAAGAACAAAGATCCACACATACAATTAGAAAATAAGAGTCTAAATATACTGCATCTAATATGTAATCGATAGTTAAAATATGAAAAATCAAAACTAAAAGAGGTGGGAATAAAATATTAGCCCAAGCTACCATAGATATGCAACCCAGATATATATAACAAAAGAAAAAAAAATACTACTATAAATATCTTTATAAAGAATTTTGGTTGTGAGCTCTTGCACACAAACATGGATCTCTCTATTGTCCTATGTTTTCTGGTGGTGCATCCAGCAGAACAGCAGATAGCAGCCAGTCTTCAATTTTTTTTGATGACGTGGCACAATGCCATATGCTAGGTCACCGTCAAAAAATAGAGAACGGTGGAGAGGATCTGTCTCACTTGGATAGATGAATACACTAAATCCATGCAAAGTAAAGACTGCAGCTTTCAGAAATGTATCTAACGAAGATAAACTTATTTTGAATATTGATTAGAAGAGACAACTATAATGCTTCTGTAATTATGAATCTGCAGAATATAAACTTAAGTTTGATCTAAACTCAGAACACTAAGAGGATGTCTGCAATATCATGAAAAAGCATACATCAACAACTTATAAAGCAATAAACCAAAACAGTACTTGTAGATTTCTGCAGTTGTTTTGTAGTTCCTGCATGATTTTTTTTTGGGGGGGGGGGGGGGGGGGGTGCGGGGGTGGGGGCGCCATAAAGTCGTAAGAAATTGTAACTACTAAGGATGTGAATTAAATCATAAATGATTTTTGACTAACTTGATCACTGGACTCTCTGGAGCAGTTTCCCCACCATAATTTTTTGCTGCACCCCACTCAAGGACTCGGAATTCATGATTGCGTTTGATACAAGGATAACTGTAGATGGAGATGCAGCATTTACCTACAAAGACAACATTAAAAAAATAGAAAAATAAATAAATAAATTACGAAAGCAGTAGTATTAGCAAGTATACTATTTAGAAATAAAGAAAGTCAAACTATATTACAAAAAGCAAGGTAGCAAGAGTAATCACATCTATATAGCTTTTGGATCAGCCCCAGTAGGGGATTTTCAAGCCTTAAAGAAGTAATGATGGTGATTAAGACAAGGACATGGTTATTTCATTGAAAGATTTAAAATGAAGAACCGCTTTAACCCACAAATAAGAAGCACCCATATATTCATACCCAAACACGGCCATTTAAACCAACTGCAATTTCAAAGGAGAGCTTCTTGCCTAGAGCCTCAAGAACTGGACATGTTGGGGAGCTCAGCAGCCTAGAAATTGAAAATAAGAGATCGTTAAAACTGAAAGAAATTTTTAAGCTTCGATACAATCTATGTAGTATATTTGCTATCCGACAGAGGTAACAGATTTGTATTGAGGAAATTCTGACACTTCTATAAATTAAAAAAGGGTAAAAGAATCAGACATTCGTGAAAGGCCAGTTGATGATTCAAACATGTATCCATCTTTAAGGGGGCCAAACTCCGCTGCTTTCCCATCGGCTGTGAAACAGTAAGACAGTTTATTTATAAACTACAGATCAAGTGAGTAGACCTTCTGATACAACAACAATTTTACAAATGAGGAAACAGGCAAGTGACAACATATGCAAGGTAGATGCAATGGAACTACAAGTCCAAATAAACTAACCATCAGTGCATGACAGCTCTGGATTCATGCCAGTGTTTGCCTTGGCAACCCGAAGATAAAGCAAAGTACCTACCTGCAAGATGAAGTTTAAGCCAACAGAAGCTTTTAAATTTCAAAAGAACAAATTAATGAATGATGAAAATAATTAACAATAGAAGCAACAACCATATGGTACTAAATCAACACATGAAATTAAGAATTCACAATATTGTCGCAGATACAGTCTATATACTATTTACCCATAAGAAGTGCTCTGCCAGACACCCATAACCATTTTATGTACTAGAAGAAAACAAGTGTTTCAATCATATTATATACCAAAAAAGAAAAGAAAAGAAATGTTAAAGGAGATCAATGAGAAGATGTAGCCTCGTCATATTGGTTCTATCGTCCTTTCATTGAACTCACAGGAGATCATAGTCACCTCGACACAGCAAAAGAGACCCAAAAAATTTTAAGCTATCCATCTTCAACTCAGAAATGAGGGCAGGCATTGGCGCAACAGTATGATTTGCTCCATTGTGACCTAGAGGTCACGGGTTCAAAACAGGAGACAGTCTCTCTGCATGTGGAGGTAAGGTTGTGTACATCCGACCCTCCCTAGACCCACAATGAAGGGAGCCTCTTGCATTAGGCTAGGTCTTTTTTTACCTCCAACACAGAAATTTAAAATATGTTGCTTGTCAACAAGCAAGTGGCAAGCACATGATGTGTAATAACAAATTAGGATACACCAAACAAGCAAAATCAAATTTTACACTCAAGTTAATAAGAATATCAAAGTCCTGGGAACTTCTGTGAATAAGGAAGGATGTGAAACAACTGCATTATTTATACCCGCTTATGATACAGGAGTACCACTTGTTTGGATATGATAGTAGATAAGCATATAATCTCTAGATAATTGTGATATTCTACTGTTCTCTAGGAAGCACTAATACTTCCCCAGGGTTGCCATGGCCGTCTCGGATATGTATCCAACACGGATACGCGCCGGATACATGTCTGATACTTATTTGGAATTTTTAGATATATATTTTTTAAATGGGTAAATTACTCTGACTACCCCTCAGGTTTGAGATAATTACTATAAGATGAAAGTTTTGAAAAAAAATGAGGTCAACCTCCCTTAAGGTTTGATGAAATTACATTCAACCCCGCTATCGTTAGTGCACCGTTAGTGCTGTTAAGCATTTTTTTCCTAAATACCCATAATACCCTTCAATGAAATAAGTCTTTACAGACAAACTTGATCCTATAATTTATTATATTAAGTATACTTGTTTAATATATTTATAACATATATATATATATTGTTGTGTACATATATATTATATCAAAAACGGCTGCTGCCGCCATCACTCTACCCCCACCCCGCCGCCAGCACCACCTCCTTCGGCCACCATTTTCTCTCTTCTCCTCTCTGGGTCTTTTTCTCTACCACTGCCTCAGTGGTTCCTCCCTCCACCACCATCCCTTCTCATCTCTCGGTTCTCTACCAGCAGCAGCAGCAGCACCACCACCACTATCTAATTACAAGACTAATTTTGAATTAAACATATATATAACTAAACATATCTACAATAACTTCATATATTAGGACTGTATAATTACAACTAATCAAAATTTTTATTAAATTACTTATAATAGTTATATATTTTATACACTTGTTACATAACTCATACCGTACATATAGAAGCCCTTCTATTCCCTCCCACCACCGACAACACTGCTTCCTACGACTGCCGGCACCACCAGTTCCTCTGACCACCGGCACCACCAGTTCCTCCCACCACCAGAACCAATATCTCCCTCTCCAGCAACTCTCTATCTTGCGTCACTTTCTAGTGTTTCGATTGAAACAGAGAAGACCGACGATTTTGCTATTTAGGGTTTCGATTGGAGACGGAGATCGAGGGTCGACAATTTTGAGGTCTCTATCTTTCTCTACCACTGTGTTGATTGATGGTTGAAAACTCCGACCGGCCATGGTGGATTTCACTGAATTTGTGATTTTGATGTTATAGGTCTAATATATATGTCAATATATGTAATGTACTCTACACTAAGGGATGATAAGTATGGTAATTTGAATAGCAGTAATGTTGGGATTGCTTTGGTGGTGTCCATTGATCTGTCACAAATCTGCAAGGTGGAGAGATGGAGACAGTGAGGAGCGGCGGGGGTGGTTGGTTGGGTGGTCCAAGATTGGGGTTAGTTGGGTCATGATGGTGGGTTTTGGAGAGGGGTCGGTGGTGGTGCAGTGAACTGTAAGGATTAGTGGCGGCGGGGTGAGAGGGGCGATGGCGGCAAGAGGGTGCAACGGTGGTGATGGTGAAGAGGGTGCAGCGATGGTGAACGTAGAGTCTGTGAGAGAGAATGAATGGAGAGGGTAATTTAGTAAAATCATTATACTAAGCATGACATATGCAACTATGATACTAAAGATGATGGGTATAATTTTCTAAATATGCTACAGCCGTTAACCAAACTGACGGCTTTTAACATTGGAAGGGGTGTAATAGTTATTTTTGTAGAAGATTAATCTATGGGTAATATAGAGAAACCTCAAGGGAGGTCATGGTAATTTACCCTTTTTAAATTGGATATGGCAAGATATACTTCTGGGATAAGGCTGGGCAAAATCAAATATTTTTATAAAAAAGAGGGTCTAATTGTAATAATAAAAAAGTTCATCATTTAAAAAATAAAACAACAAGGACTTAAAAGCCCAAATCGATGCTAATCGACACTCATCAACAGAGAGAGAGAGAGAGAGAACAAGGAGAAGGGAGATTTGGTGTCTACTAAGAGATGTATTAATTTGGGTTATTCAAGTTCTAAGGTTAGGGTTTTACTTTTTGTGTTTCATCTAATTGGCTCTTTATTTATGAACATATTGGTGGACTTGGTGTTAGCATTTACATTCATAATGTTATGGAAAAATAATAAAAATTAATTTTGTATATATAAAAATATAATATATTATTATTTTATTGCCATATCTTGTCGTACCCGTATCCTGTTTTTTGGAGATTCGCTGTATCGCCATATCCGTGTTGTGTCGTGTAGTATCCGTGCTTCATAGACTATTCTACAATTCAATGTTTTCAATTTAAAGATATTTTTTGCTGAACTAAAGGGAGCATGGATGTAGTGTTTCCAGACCATGGCCGAGGAGAATCCCTGTTTTCAGTAGATTTGCCCCTTCAAGTGATGTTTTGTTTCTAGATGTTTGCTTTAGGCTTTAGCATTAAACAATCTTTTTGCTACTCATTATTTTCAGTGAAGCAGGTTTTACAATCCAATCATGGTTAACATATGTTATGTTGTGGGCCGAATTTTGTCTCGACCCGAGTCGCGTTGCGCCGGTTTTAACCTGAAAAATGGGCTTTGTGTGGCCTTAAGCCACCAAAGCCACGAGGGTCCAGGGCAGTGCCCCAGGAAAAAATTTTCTTAGAGCCGGATTAGGACTCTCTTGTAGTCCAATATATAAGGGCATCTAAGGGTTTGTAGTGAATGAGAGAAGACATTGAAAACGCAGAAAGAGAGCAAGAGCTAGGGTTTGAGGTTGAAACTTGTAATCTCCTAATTTTCGCATAGTGAAATCTTTTGCCGGATCTTCGTCGTGGACGTAGGCACATCGCCGAACCATGTAAATTCCTATGTTCTATATGATGTGTTTGTTTCGTTTTGTGTTGTATTTCGTGATTGTGCTTGGTTCGTGACAGTTTTTCACAACAACAACAAACACAAAATTGGGATGAGACAATCATTAAGGAAGTATCTTCAAGTACTATGACACAAGTTAAAATTGCAAATTACTAAGCATATATGGAATAGCAGTCAACAAAAATTTAAATACAAAAAGACTATAGTTCCAACTATAACAGACATCATGTCAAAAATTTTACAAAAATCATACAACTAATACAAGATTGGGATGAGACCATTATTAAGAAAGCATTTTCAGGTTCTATGATACAAGTTAATATAGCAAAGTACTCAGCTTCTCTGGAGTCGCAATCAACAAAACTTAAAATAGCATAATGCCTTGGTTCAAATGATAATAGGCATATCATTATTAAAATTGTAGTAGTTGAACCTCAAACTTAGGAATGTTCCTCCTAGTTCCTCCTTCAAATGCAAGTGCAGGAAGAAACGCCAATGCAGGTCCTTTTATGTCCACGAGGAAGTTCTGCAATGAAAGGAACAAGAAGTTTTTCAAAGTTCACATGAGAATGTTGAGTTTTTAGGTAGTAAAATATAAATTCATATCTAACAATATTGTACATTGACATACTATAAAGTAGTAGCTGGGACAAGATCATGGCAACCACCCCACACCCAATAAGAAGAAAAAGAAGGGGTTTGAGTTTTGGGTTTGTGGGGGTAGGGGGAAAAGTCCCATCACTACACAATTTCTCTACAAAAATGACAAACAACTACCAAATACAGACAAGCAGAAATAAGAAAAGGCCACTATCGACTGTTTGTTAGAGCATGGCTTGGATCTGTTACTTTATACAATGCTCAAGGTGCATTGGATCTGTGTATAATTTTGGCTAGGCATGAAGGATGAAGATGTAATGTAGGTGATGTTCAATATCCTTTGCAGACTTGAGAATCCAAGCATGCAGTTTTATTATTATTATCACTCACATGATGTCTCCTCCTCCTGCAGTTTCTTTCTTTTCTTCAGAGAAAACACATCCGTACGTTACAGATCACACGTTCACACATGTTGGCATATATGTACGTGAAGGGACGTGTCGATGTAAGGTTAAAACAGATATTGTATTTGGGTAATATAATATTTCACCATACCTTTATAAGGGAAAAAAAATGGAAAAGAAAGCCCTCAAATGCATACATAAGCCTTGAGCTGCTCAGAATCTCACAATTACTCTCTTAATACTTATAAAAAAAAATTATTTTCTCCTAATACTATAGCTGTTTCTCTTTCTTATTACTAGACTTGTTTCAAGCACTAAATCCAAATTCATTTTGAAACATTCTTCTTTACTCGGCTTTGAAGCCCTGACCACAATTTGTATCAGAAACTTTGGACGATGATGCACTTTTGTAGGGTATTTGGAAGGAGAAAACATAATTGAAAGCTGTATGCAACCTTAAAAGGTTGTTGTCCCATCCATCAACTAGGGGTCTAGGAGGGGTAGGTTAGATATAGATCTATCCCCTGATTTGGCAGAAAGTGGTTATGCTGAGACTAATTTCCGCATTTTCACCTTAACAAAATTTTAAAATAAAAGACCTGCCCCTTTACTTTAGTTTTGGTGTTTTCATTTTGCAAATTAGCACTTTGCTAGAATATTAAATACAACATTTTTTACCATTATGGCTAAGAATCCTATCGATCAAATAGAACACAGAATCATCCTAAGAAGCACCAAAACAGATACGGGACATAGATACGACACGACGCGGACACGACGACACGGAAAATCCTAAAAAATAGGACAAGGACACGGCGGGGACATGGCAAATAATACATATATATTTATATATAATATATGATGTTGTACTTTAAAAAATTACAAGTAATATTATTTTTCATCAGAAACAAAGAAAAAATCCACAAATCATAAGTCACAAGTACACAATTGAATGTACTCCATAACAACAATAATTATAAGAGAACGATGTCACAAAGTTATAAACCCAAATCAAAACGAGACATTAGAATAAAAACTAGTTTTATCATTTAATCATCATTCCAGCTTACTTCAAATACAAAAGCATCATTAGAAAGTCACATGTAAAATATAGCAGTTGTACAGCAAGAGAAAGAAGAGGAAAAAAGAACAAAGATGAACAAATGAGATGGGTTGTAGTTGAATGTTAAAACAACATTTCCAGAACTTGTGTTTTACGGGGGAAAAAGAAAGAAAGAAAGAAAGAGGCTAAAGAAAGAGAAAAAAGCAAAGAAACAAAGAAAAATAAGGTTTTGATAGAAAAAGAATTAGGGATTAGTGAAAAATAAAGTAAGAATCTATGGAAGAGAAAATATTCATAGAAACAAGAGAAAAAAGAGAAACAAAAAAAGGATTGGTGTGTCCAACACATTTCCGTGCCGTGTCTGAAAATTCATGGCATGTCTGTGGCGTGTCTATGCCATGTCCGAAAATTCAAAAAAATAAAAAAAAATCAGACCCCTTTTTTTGCGTGTCCGACACAGATTCTTTGCCTTTTTAGGCTTGTTCGTGCTTCCTACAAATCAGCATCACCATCTCATATGAATGGGGTCGGCCACATGAATTCTCTTTATCCATTCTTTTCTATTATAAGTCATCTCTCTGTTAATATTTAACTTTTTTAAGTCATTTCTAAGTATTTCATACCATGTTAATTTTGGGTGCCATCTCTGTCTCTTACCCTCTATGCAAATTAACCTTCCTCTTCTTACCGGTGCATCTATAGGTCTTCTATGTATGTCCATACCACCTAAGTCTACTCTCTCTTAATCTTATCACTAATAGGTGTCATATCTAATTTCTCAAGCACATTTTGGTTTATAACCCTATCTTTTCTAGACACTCTTAACATCCTCATTTCCGCTACATGAATCTTTGTTCTTGCTTCTTTTTTAACGTCCAACACTTCGCACCATATATAATAGTTGGCTTAATAACTGTTCTATAAAATTTTCATTTAGTTTATATGGTAGCCTACATTTTTCCCAGCCTGTGCCAATCCTACTAATTATATCACAATCTATCTCTACATCCTTTTGTATTAATGACCATAAATATCGAAAGTGTTCACTTTGGATAATCCTTTGATTTTGAAGTGTAACCATTACATCATTAATATCTTGACTCTTTACTAAATTTGCATTCCATATATTTAGTTTGAGTCCTATTAACCCTTAACCCTTTTGATTCTAACGCGTTTCTCCACCTTTCTAATTTAATTGCTAAACCTAATTAAAAATGGTATTCTAGGTCTTTGTTCATGTAATTTCTATTTTCTAGGAGTATTCTAATTTTTATCATGCTTACTTTAACCTCACATTGTCAACTTCTTTGAGACTCTGCCCTCAATAAAATGAAGCATGCTTTGGGTATGTTTGTAAGTTGATAACTCAAAAATAATTTGGAGGGAGATTAAGTTTGCAAAGAAAAAGATCAGAAATGAGATGTTGAGCTTTTTGCTTGTTGAGTAGTCTCAAAAAAATCATACCCATGCAATACAGAAGAAAACATCATATCCATGTAACATATGCTGCTTTATTATATTATATGAAATAGCACCATCAAATTGTGCAATACAGAAATGCACTAGCCAGGCTCATATCATGAATTTATAATAATAGAGAACCTAAACAAATAGTTATAATTTCAATGTAGAACTAAGCTAAAAACAAAAGAAGGTTTTACCAAAAACTGATACTGAAGATATAATAACATTAAACCAACATTACCAACTATACGACTACTCAGGACATGGAAGTGCTTACATCTGCTCTAGTGTCTACCACAATTCCAAGAACAGTATCCCCAACACAAGGCAAGTACTGTAAAAGAACAATCAAACAAAATTACAATGTTATACCCATAAAAAGTAAAGCATATAGTTAGAATTATTTAGTGCCACAAATGAGAGAGAATAATAGATAACAGCCTTATTCAATATTTTTACTGAATAAAATAAATGAAAACAAAAGAACTGTAAAACCCTAATGCAATATATAACAAAGCCCAAAATGCACTCAATTTTGCATGCAGACCTAGAAAATCATGAAAAATTTAATCAAGTAAAAAAAACAGAAGTACCCAGTAATGAGCAATACATAAAGTAAGATAACAAAAATAAAAAAGCTTAAAACAACTAAAACAATATAATGTTAACCTACAAATATAAAAAATAAAAATTGGGCCAAACAAAACAAAATGAAATTAACAAAACAACATAATTGTGAACTTACAAATTTATAAATATTTATTTATCATATTAGAGTTGGGTGTGTCTTAAAGCAGAACAAAGAGAAGGACATGTTATCGTTGAAGCTTTTCCTTGGGGGCCAGAAAGTAAATCTAGTAGAGAGAATTTTTTAGACAGGTAAATCCACATAAAGATTTCAAAAGTACAAAAGACCTAAATCAATCCTCAAAAAATAGAATAACCTAATGAGAAGACAATTGGAAAAAAAATAATATGCTAAAAAACGTTCGATAGTCCATCTTATAAAAATACTCACCAAAATACCCTTCTCTTACCCAAAAAAAAACCTACTAATAAAAAAAAATCATCAAACACCAAAGAATCTGATAGTTTTGAACAGTAAAATATACTGTTTAAGGACTCAGACTTCAGATTCTGAAATATATGTGTGGGACCATAAGGGGCCATTGCTTGGTTCAGTGGTAAAAATAGGGGCTTACAATCTGGAGAAAGTAGGTTCAACTCCGAGGACAGACAGTTTCTGCAAATAATAGTGAAGTGTAGGTCTCTACCAGTCTACCCTACCCCTTCTAGCATCCTCAATTAACAACGACTACAGTAGGTAGTTGACTATTTTAAGAACCATAAGTTTAAGTCACCTATCAGTCCTATCTATTAGATAGATTGCTAAAAGGAGATCTATTAACAAGCTTCAAATCATTTTTCAAAATTTTTATTCCATTCCTCCAACAGGATATAGAATATTTGATGGAAGGGAAGAAAAGGAATATGATGCAAAATATTGGGGAAGAGGAGATATAAAACAATCCCCGAAAAATAAGAGCAAAGACTCTGAGTTTGGTAGAATATAAAGAAACAAAGATCCAACTACGAAAAAATCGAAGAAGACAACCCCGATGAGAAGCATTGGCAGAATATGAAGAAACAAAATTTGATCTTGAAAATATTGAAGAAGACAACCCATGAGAAGAAGCAAAATGAACAATGGGGGGAAAAATCTCTTTTGACAGCAACCCGCCAATCGGATAAGATATATTTGCATCCATATTCAACAAATCTTCCTCCCTCGAATAACACTTGAAAGAGCACAGCCAAGCTATGCCTCCAAGAATCTTGACCTCCCATTTTTTCCAATGAGATAATTGCAAAAAACTTATCTCCACCCAAAGAAGTCTAAAATTGAACACTATAGAAAAATGAAAACCACAAAGAAGGACCATGCATTCCACATATTCAAATCTTACAATTCAATTCAATTTCACCTCTTTTTGGCACAAATCACTAAATGAATCCTACATTCTAAGGAATCTTAATAAATGTACACAACAGGAACTCCATTCAGAATCAATTCCTGGGATAGAGCTCAACAATTTTTTTTTTTTTTTGACAAGTAAGATTGAATTAGAAAACATTCAAAAGGGGAACACACCCACAAAACAATCAAGGAATAGGGCCCTCAGCCTCTCAATATGTCTTGGGATAGAGCTCAACATAAAAAGAAAGAAAAAAAATATACAAGATATCAATTTACTATATGAATCAAATAAGACAATGTCCACAGTCAACCACAATTCCTTTATGATGTGCTTGGTACGCAGGAATGCCCATTCCATCCATTCCTTTGTTTGGTATGAATTTTAAGGTGGGAATCGTCATTCCCTCAAAATGAAAATCTATTCCCAAGAATGAAAATCCATTCCATAGTTAAACCTATGAAATGGGCATTCCATTTCTAGTAAGATTAAAATATATATATATATTACCAAAAAATCCCTTCACCTACACCACCACCACCTCCACATCGCCACCTTGCTCCATCACCTCCACCTCCATCCCTACCACACCACCGCCACCTTGCTCCATCACCTCCACCTCCATCCCTACCACACCACCGCCACCACACCACCACCTCCACATCGCCACCTTCCTCCACCGCCACCACCACACCATCGCCACCTTCCTCCACCGCCACCCCCACCACCACACCACCGCCACCACCTCCACATCATCACCTTCCTCCACCACCACCACACTTTTGTTAGTTTAATTTATTTGTCACTAGGACTATTTTGGACAGTTTGATTTAAAATTTATTTCATTCCTACTGCATTTCATATTTGCAACCAAACAATAGAATGTGAATGACCATTCCATTCCATTCTCATTCTCATTCCATTCCATTCCCACGTACCAAACGCAGCATTAGAACTCCCCAATCCCACCATCCACTCATCCTTATATTACCTAAAGAGTAACCATAAAAGTAAATTTAACCATAAGCTAAAACATGGTTAAACAATCCTTTATTTTTGCATGAAATATATATTAATCAGATACCAATGTGACAGAAGATTTTATAAGCCAGTAAATTATATGTTCTGTTGATATGGACTAGACACACTTTGGCACAACTACAGGACATCAAACAAGGTAAATGCCAAGTATCTGGACATTCGTTGAAGTGTGCATGTTTGTCGCTTCAGTTGATCTAGGGAATTTCTTAAGCCATATAGTTGCAGTAACTAGAGGCCCAATAAGGTCCTATCTGTCTGAATTACTTATCAAGTTCTTTTCGATAATCGACGCGAATTTCTTCCTGTATTCCAACCAATTGTTCCTGTAATTTGTTTAACTTTTCGGCCAAATTATTATAAAACTTATGAAGCCATGTTCTTTTCCTGAATTTCGATTTAAATTAAACAAATTGAAGCCCAAATTTTCTCCAATTCAATTTGATGATCCAATCTTAATGTAAATTCATTGAATATCTGCAAACATTTGGCAACTCACAGAACCACAATCTGAGGTGTAGTTTATATTAAATTACAAAGATGCACATCTTTCCCTACTGCAATGCTACCTTCAATTCAAAACACATTTCTCTTTATTAGTGCAATCTTTATTTGCATCGAACTAGGCTTTTTCTCATATTGTTCTTGAATGATACTCTCTAAGCTTCTAATTGAGGGATGAATTTCTTATTAAAACTTTTCGTGCATAAACTCTCATCCATCTCATTGTAAGTTCAATGCTGCATGAACACTTCAATCAAACTGAAATACTCACGCAAAGCATGTCACATGCCTCAGCGACTATAAACAGGTCCCATTTTTCTTAATCTAAAAAATGCAGTTGTATCCTAAAAAGCAGGTATCATGCTTCTTCATCTCAAAAATGCAATTGCAACATAATTTACATGAAGAACAACCTCAAAACTATAAAATAAATAGATCAAATAAATGACATGATAGAAAATGGCCTATCAGCTTCAGGAAACATGTTCTATTCACTGATATGATTGAACATGCTTCAAAATGACTGATTTATACATGAAAAAGCATGTTTCATAGTGACTGATTTATAAATAAAAGAAGCATGCTTCATTTTTCTTTTTCTTTAATCATCAGAATGGAGTTCAGCAACATCCACATTTGAGAAACAGTAAGTAAACTCTACATGCCTTAATTTTCCAAGGTCAAGATTAATTTAAAACTACATAAAACCTAACTCTTAGGCAAACTAAGAATCCTTAGAATTTACGCTTCACATGAAGAAGATAAAATTAAGATTATATAATTCCATCACAGTAAAAAATAAATAAAGCATAGCATCTTCTTCACGGTTTGATAACAATTAGCAATGTACTCACCCTTTTCTGGGAGCTTTCAACCCAATATTTGTTTGGCTTTGAATACCTCAACTTCCCAGCCTTCATGACAGAAATTGAATCACAGTCCTGAAAGATTCAGGTGCATCAGAAGAATGTTAGTGCACAAGAAGAATGTTGAGGCAAATGAAAAGAAAAATATCAATAAACAATATTTTTGAAGATTAAGCAAGGGAATGAAAAAGGAAACAGAGTGGAGATAGACAATGGTTATAAACTAATAAAAAAGAGATCCCGTGTTCAAATTGCTCTGGGCATGAAAACTACTATCTTAGAGTACTGCATGCACAAAGGACTTAATAAATTAATTATTAAGTTGAGTGAATTTATTATCAAGTTAAGAGCCATCTGTTTGTGAAATCCGAAGCTGTCAATCTGTTGCGAGAAAGATTATATTAAGCCATTAAAAGTGTCAAAGCAAGAAAAGAGTCAAAAAACACAATCAATATTAAGCCTACATAATCAAGCAGCCAACAAGAGATTGAACAACTGCAAAGAGGGTTATTGGGTTATTAATACATGAGAAACCCTTTCACTTAGGGAAGAAGTTAGTCAAAATCCACTTCTTCATACCCATGATTGCATACCAGACCAACACATGATATCACCGCCGGCCAATCCATAAGCTTCTAAGTCTCTACGAGCTACTACACCAAGAGAGGAAGATAGTGCTTCGAAGAAGGCCACTCGAGGCCCTTTGTCTCCCAAAGAACTCTATGGATCCCACTCTCTCATTTAACAAAAGCATTATTCCATATATACTATACATATGGGTGGATGAACATCATATGATGCATAACCCTAATACAAGTGAAATTAAATACAGCTGAAAAAAAAAATAGAAGAATCAGAATTAAAACCCTAAAAAAAACCTGACGGAGACCGCTTCCGAGCTTAATGGTTTGATTGGCCATATTTGAAAGATCGAGAACCACATCCCCTGGAACCTAAACACATTTAGATTTATCAGGAATCATCATTATATAAATATATGTTCTTGTGTATACATATATATATGTATATGTACATATATATTCAATATATATAAAAGGACTAGAAAGCATGTGGAACTCACAACAAGTTGATCAACAAAACTCGTAGGCGATTCCAACGGCTTATCTTCCATCCTTTTTACTCCAAGAGAGAACACATGAAATTGACAATTTCTTTGAAGTTTGAACTGGAGAGAGAGACTAGTTAAATGTTCACTCGCGTGATTGGTCTCCTGGGAATCCCAAAATTGTTAGAAAAGGAAATTGGAGGAAGTAGAGGAATTAATACAAGGGAAAAGAAATGAGAGGCAATGCGAATTCCTTTCCGTGAGGCAAACATAAATGAAAAAGGAGAAAAATAAGGTAATATTACTTCTTTTTTTTTTTACAAGGGCAAGAAACTCACACAACACCCACTTTTTTTTCATAACCGCACATGAAACCTTGACATTCTACCTCAGAAGGTTAACAAAATAACACTAGACTACATTTGGTAGTTAGTATTAAATTAGTTTTTTCTTTTTTGTTTTTCCTTTCATTTTAGGGTTTGGAGAGTTTTGTAACAAATAATACCATGATACTATCTAGTTTCTAGGATTGGATTAGGCATAATTCTATTCCGATATGTGGTCTACGGATTGGTTAATATGTAATCCGATCTGATCTGTGGAGAAAACTTAATCTAATCCGATTCGTGAAATGACGGATTGAATCAGATCGGATTGACGGATTCGGCTTAATCTAAACAACCAAATATAATTATTTTTTAACTAGGGCTCAATAACATTTTTTTAGCCTAAAAGATATAAGATATTATAATAATATTATTAAAAGTTATAAGATATTATTATATATTTATATTTATACTATTATTAAAAGTACAAGTTGTTTCAAATCATTTAATTTTATAAAAACTCTTTTATTAATAAATTCCTCTAGAGTCCCAATACATTTAACCACAATTCTAATTCAAAAATATTGACAAATTTATTAATAAATTCCTCTAGAGTCCCAATACACTTTTTTCTTTTTTTTTGATAAGTAAAAATTTCATAGAAAGGCGCCCAAACAGGGGACGCGTCCCAAACACAAAGCAAAAGTCAAAGTCTTAAGCTATCTAAAAAAGTCAAAAGGGACTCCGTAGAAGTACAAAAGGAACCCTCCGACCAAAAGAAAAGGAATAGAGTCCCAATACACTTAACCACAATTCTAATTCTAATTCTACTTCTAAAATATTGACAAATTTATTAATAAATTTCTCTAGAGTCCCAATACACTTAATCACAATTCTAATTCTAATTCTAAAATATTGACAAATATCATTTTAAACACAAACTCTTCAAAATAATCATTTTAGGACTCCAAAATACAAGTCACTTCTAATGTCAAAATAATTATTTTTTCCTTTTTTTAGAAATTAGTTTGCTTGCAGAAGAAAGACTATAAGGAGAACTTGCACATAATTATGTTTCTGTAAAAATCCTTTTTTAAAATTAATTTTATTTTTAAAAATCAAGATGTTGTGTTTACTTGCTGAAGAAAGACGTGAGAACTCAAACCTTTGTAAGACACATAAACTCAACTGTTTACTTTTATAACCCAATAAGGGTAGTTTTCTCTCTTTCTTTATGTACTTATATACTTTAATATTTAGGGAGGCGATATCCGCACTCCCTTTTTCAAAGATTGCCACTCCACTCGCCTTTTTATTTTAAATGAACTGACAAAAAAGTCCTTAAACTAATTAATTGATCATTTCTTATTTTATAATACCATAAGTATCCTTTATACTATAAACTTTAACTTTTTTAACTCTTTATTTTATAATACCATAACTATATACTATGAAATTTAACCTTTTTTTTTAATATCAATTACTTCCCTTTAGTGATTTTTTTTTTCATTATCAAAAGAAAAATAACTTCTTTCTTAGATTTTTTTTTTAGGGCCGGGGGGGGGGGGGGGGGGGGGGGGGCGGCGGAGGTGGTCTTGTCAAAACATATAATTTATTCAAGAGAAATATTTTTTTTTCTCGGTCTTGTCAAAAGAGAGATAATTTATTAAGACACATTAACTCAATTGTTTACTTTTATAACCCAATAAGGTTAGTTTTCTCTCTTTTTTTTATGTACTTTTATACTTGAATATTTAGGGAGGCAATATCCGCACTCCTTTTTTCAACGATTGCACTCCACTAGCCTTTTTATTTTAAATAAAATGACAAAAATGTCCTTAAACTAATTAATTGGTCATTTCTTATTTTATAATACCATAACTATCCTTTATACTATAAATTTTAACTTTTTTAACTCTTTATTTTATAATACCATAACTATATACTATGAATTTTAACATTTTTTTTAATATCAGTTACTTCCCTTTAGTACTTTTTTTTCATTATCAAAAGAAAAATAACTTCTTTCTTGGAATTTTTTTTTTTTTTTTTGGGGGGGGAGGGTCTTGTCAAAACATATAATTTATTCAAGAGAAATACTTTTTTCTCGGTCTTGTCAAAAGAGAATTTATTCGGATAAATTTTTTTGGGTCATTTCTTTTTGTACTATATATATATTTTTGTGGTCATGTCAAAGGAAATAATTTATTCAACAGAGATAACATTTTTTTGTCTTTGTCAAAAGAAATAATTTATTAAAAAAAAAAAAATTAAGTCTTTTTTTTTAGTTCCAGTCAAAAGAGATAAATATTCAATGAAGATAACTATATTTTTTGGGGCCAGTCAAAAGAGACAATGTATTCAATATGGATAACCTTTTTTTTGTGTCCTCTAAAACTAGACTTTTTTATGTATTTTTTTTTTTTTTTGGGATCCTCTCAAAAGATACCAAAGACATTAAATATTGGAGACAGAAAGAGTGATATTGAAATGATAGTTGTGTATTTTTTTTTTAAAATAATCATTCACTTATAAAGCGTGGGTTAGGAGTGTCATTTCGTTTAAGAAAGGAGTGCAAATGTAGAAAAGGGGAGTACGAATATCGCCTCCCTAATATTTATTCAGTTATGTGTATTCTCTTTTATAGTCCATTGGATCAAGTTCTTTTAAAATAAAAAATTAAATTATCAATAAAAATTCTGTATTATTTCAAATGGAGATTAAAGTTACTTTCATGTCTACCAACTAGATATTAGATGTAAAGCATAACTGATAAACAAAAATGCTTATAATAATTAAATCGGATTCATTCCATAATAATTAAAACATAATGAAAATTAATCTAACTATATTGATGGAGAAATTACCAGAGTAAGCTGTAATCAAGTTTTGAGTTACGTATTGAAAATGTAAAAAAGGAAGAGTTTTAGGGTGAGGAGATAGAAAAGAAAATTGCTAATTTTGTTTAAATCCGTCTTTACCACTAAAGAGATTATTAATAGATTTTTATTAAGAAATTATTAATTGCATCAATTGGATCTCTTCTTTACAACTAAAGATATTTTGTTTAAATAGAGCTTTTGAGTTTAATTTTACTCGGTGCTCTTTTGTTCAATAGATTCTTATTTTATTTTATATATTTTTTGAGTTTTATATACTTTGATTATTAATATTAATACTAATCTATACTATACAAAAAAATTTATATTTTTATATACATTTTTTTATGAGTTTCATCTTAAGCATTTTCATGAAGGATTTAATTTTAAAGATTTGATGAATTTAGTGTGGGTTTGAAATTCATATAATTTTTTTTTACTCAGATTCAATTTAAATGAAAGGATGTAATATATTTTTTTTTCCAAAGGTTCAGATCTAAATATTAGGTATATTAATAATTATTATTATGTTAACTTATTTTTATTTATTTATTTGTTGGATGGATATTATTTTATGAGTTTCAATAATGATAATATAATCTCAGGTTTTCATTCCAACACATGCAAGATATGTGTGTGTGTGTGTGTATAGAGAGAAATGTGAAATATGTAATTTTACATTGATTTTTTTGTTTGTTTAAACTTAATTTAATTTCTTTTTTATTTTTTTTTGTTTTTTTAAATTTATTTTACTTTCTTTTTTCGAATTAATTTTGTTTTGAAGGAATCATGTTACTAGAGTGCAATATTTTTCCAATGAGTACTCACACACAATTAATAGTAAGTTCAATTTTTTTACACTACTCCATTAGAATTTTTTAATTTCATTCACCAACCAAATTTCTCTTGAAATTGTTTTTTATTCTTTTTTATTATATATTATAGCACTTTATTCAAAAGATATCTATATATCTATATTTTATAATAAGAACAAAAGAGTCAGGTTCACGAGCTTTTCGAGCTCGGATCGAAACTCGTATAGAGATACAGATATTACACGCACAAAAAACACACATGCACAGATCTATCATACACATATTACACACACGCATATGCACAATGCACATATCTGTCTAAAACTAAATTTCCATCAAAAGAAATTTTATACAAAATTATAAAAGTAGAAATACCTGGAAAATCACCGATCTCGTCAAAGCCACTGCTCCGATCTCGCCAAAGCTATCGTCACCATCCTCCCATGCCGAGAGAGAGAGAGAGAGAGAAAACACAAAATACAGATCGGCAGTCGAGAGTTGGGACTTAGGATGTAGAGAGAGAGAGAAGTGCGGGCAGTGCGGCTAGGGTTGAGAGTAATTGAGTGGTTAAAGAATGTATATAGATGGGCTTTCAGAACATGGGCTTAGGTTTGAGCTATGTTAATTCTCTTGGACTTGGTCCATTTTTAAAAAAAAAGTTGGGTAACGCATTTTATTGATGTAGTTGGGCTGAGCTAAAGTTATAAGTTTAAAAGAATATACTTGTGATTGGGTTGGACAAATGCATGGCCTGTGATTGCATTGGGCTATAGACTAAAGTTATAAGTTTAAAAGAAGATAAATGGCCTTAGCTCACGAAGTTATTTAATATATATATATATACACACATTCCCGAGCTATAATTGAGCCTATATAATGAGCTTGTTCACGAATATGTTCACGAATTAACAAGCCGAGTAGAGAGGTGTTTGAGATTGGTTCGTTTATTAATCAAACACATATTTTGTTTGGACTCGGTTTGTTTAATAAATAAACGAACACGAACTGAGCCCAACTCGAGCCGAGTTCAAGAATATGTTCACGAATTAACAAGCCGAGTAGAGAGGTGTTTGAGATTGGTTCGTTTATTAATCAAACACATATTTTGTTTGGACTCGGTTTGTTTAATAAATAAACGAACACGAACCGAGCCCAACTCGAGCCGAGTTCAAGCTATTTGTCGAACGCTTAGGTCGTTTGCAGCCCCAGTTAAAAGTAGCTAAAAAATCAATCATGTGACTCAAAATATCTTTTGCTATTTACGGTCTAAAATCAATTCATCTAATGGTCACGATTGCAAATTCGTGATAGTGCCGTAGGCACGGACATACACTAGTATATATATGTGTGTGTGTATCACTTAATGTTTAGGATTTCAAAAAAGATTATATGTTAAGAATTTTCAAAAGTAAAGCAACAACTAATTATAAATTCACTTAAATAATCTTAGAGTTGTTGGAATAGTAATTTTATTTTCTTATTATTAGTATCATAGTTTCTTAATATGATTATATAAATTTATTTTTAATTACGTGCATTGCATGTGATCTTTTACTAATATAATTATATATATAAGATATTATTATATATATAATAAATATTATAAATTTTAACGGATTGCCACAGATCAGATTTCTGACCCCAATTCGTAATTCAATTTGTTGCCTACGGATTATTATTTTCTAAATCCACAACCGATTTGTTAGTCATCCAATCCGATCTGATCTACACGAATCGAATTTGATTGAATTAGATTGAAGCATCACGCACGATTTATAAAACGTGATTGTTTATGGGTAAAAAGCATGAATAATTGTCATATAAATTTGTAATGATTTCATATGCATTCATACATGTATCTTGAGTTAGAGTACAGATGGGTGAATCATTTCTACTGAGCCGCTGTGGTACTCAACCCCCCCCCCCCCCCTTCCCCTATTTTCAAACTATTTTCAGATAAGGTACAAATGGAGGATGAGGCACGATTGGTTGATAGACTTTGAAGTTCTCTTTGAGTTTTAACCTTTTGAGATGTAGCCATGCCGCCTTGTGGCATGTGGACTAGATTGAAAGCATTGTATTTGCATTTGATTCAAGTTGTTACACTTTAGTTTCAAAGGTAATGACTATATATGAACTATGTATAACTTTTGGAGTTGAATGAAAAATGTTGGTTTTGTTTCCACTATGTATAGTCCTTGTATATGAATGATTAGATGTGATTGATCATGAGTATGATTTAATGCTTGTGAATGAGGTTGGTTCCTTTCACTACAAGAAAAAAGACTTTTTACAGCGAGCAAAACGGGCTTTTACCACGGGTTTGACCCGTCGTGGTATCCGGTGTCGTAGTTGCTATCAGACTTTCTACCACGGGCTAAGTCCGTGGTAGAATACAGACTTTCTACCACGGGTTGTATTCTACCACGGGCTGAGCCCGTGGTAGAAAGTCTTTTCTAGTACTATTAAAAAAACTTTCTACCATGGGTTGAGCCCGTGGTTGAAAGTTTGTAATTTTTTTTAAAAAAATTATATGCCTTGATTTCTCTCACAAAAACTACCTATATAACAACAAACACATGTACAACAAAAATCACTCTTCTTCAATTCCACTTATACATTACAAGATAACACCCAAAGTCATATATTCACGCGAAGCCTTGCAAAGCCAAATACTACAAATAAATCTATCACACGACCATATTATCCACAACACAAGAACTTGTACAACAATGCCTCTTATTCCACCAAGACACAACTCCCATGCCTGTTCAAATTAATTGCACTTGCTATATATATATAAGATGAAACGACATTAAAAAAGGTAAACTTGCATCCAAATATTAATCCTACCAATCACAAACAAATAAATTAATCTCAAACTTCTTTTTATTCAAAGAAGAAAAAAGTTTAAATACTAATACAACCAAAATTATAGATATATGAATCACATGATTGCTTACCAATAGCATTCCTATCAACGAAAACATTAAGCTTTATCAAAACTACATTAAAAAAACTGAAACACTTTGCTTAAATGCACAACACAACTATACAAAAAAAAAACAGCCATAGTATCCGAAAGTTAGTCACTGTCCAGTGTGTCACTGTCTAAAATATCTGATCGGTCTTCAAAAAAGATATATGTCCAAAAGTTGGCTAAAATAAACCTGCATTATAAAATATTTGCAATCAAAACCAATACTTTTTCTAACAATCAGTTCAATTGAAACTCTAAGTACACTAATAAAATACTCCATATTTAAACAAATGGCTTAAGAGTAGTTCATGTCATGTAATGCATGTATATTATATATTTTTCATATTATTGTATTACGTAGATTCATCATTAAACTTATTTTTTTGTTTTGTTTTGGGTGTGTGTGTGTGTTCTGATGTCACTAAGCAAGTATGAATAAAGCCCAAAGCATACAAATTACAAGGGGCATTACTCAAGTAAAATCATAAGAAGAAAAAAAAAATCTCTGACCACCCCTAAACACAGTTTTCATTAAAGGCTCTTTTATCATTTTACAACCAATATATATATTTTTTTCTTGAGAGGTATAATGATAAATTAAAGTGTTAGTTGCATAACTAGGGGTATTTGCAAAACTGTGAAAGTTGAGGGAATTTTTTGAGATCCTTAGGCTGTTGTAAAAATAAGGCAAAGGTTATTTAATTATTTTTAAAATGGTTGTTGAAAATTGCATGAACATCTCTCATGCTGTTTTAGTGTATTAACACTAAAATACAAGCAATATATATTGTCACAACCTATAAAATGTTAGGTTCAACCACATTTTAGTGTATTAACAATAAATTGTCACATATTTTGTAGAAATTTTGATTGTGTGTATCATCACCATGGTAGTGCAAGGCACAAATACAAGTAATGTATATTGTCACAACCTGTAGTCTCCAAAGCATTCTTCAAGTTTTAGGGTTTATCCTATTTGTGTGGCACATTTAAAAGAAGTAAATGAGCATATATACAACACTTATAAATTTCTTGAGATATATATATATATATATATATATATATATATATATATATATATGTAGGTCAGTTCAACTACTTGATATATATAGATAATTTAATGTTAATTTAAGGCTTAATTTTAATCATGTTGTGTTAGTTTTGTGGATGTGACGTAAATGTTAGTTTTAATCTAGTATTTTGGTAGTAGCATTGCTTGAGAAAAATGATGTTTTGATTGAAAATGATGTTAAACAGATTCATAAGACAAGAAAAATGAGTTGAATTAGGATTATGACTCAAGCGTGGGGCTTTCACCAATTTAGGTTTGATCAAGTATAGTTATTAGTTAGCGATGCAGCTCACAAAAAAACTAAAACAAGTGAAACAATATGTGTGAGAGCTGAAGAAGACAAGAATAAGGCATGGTTATAAATGAGACTAATCAAATACAGAGAAATTTAGGGTCGATTTGGGGACTCACTCACTCTAGAGAGCTAATAGTGATTCGTCCAAACTGGGTAAAAGAACATAGCAACATTCTTAATAGTGATTAGTAAACTTCCTGGCAAATCCCAGCTTATCTAAAAACCATCATCAACTTGCTTTCACAATAAAAAAAAGAAAGAAAGTAAAGAAAAGGTTCAAGTTAGTACAACAGTTCGCTTATCCAATGAAATCTTATCCCATAACTCACCATGACAATAAGGATTCGGACAAAGACAACATCAAAATTAGTGGAAAGAGTTGGAGCACTTAAAAGGTTGCATTCAAAGAGTCAGAGACAGTGAAACCTGAATTTCAGTTTGTGCACTACATAGTTACAAGGTGAGAATTACAAGAAAAAAATATTATTTCTCTGCAAACACTATTAAAAATGAAAAAATGAAACAAAAAGATTAATCAGAACTTAGTTACAAGTAGCATTTTCAAAATAATCATGACAAAATAACTGTTTCGGCATATCAAACAACATGGCCTTCATATCTAAAACTGATAATGACAAAATCACTAGTTATAATTACTAAAAGCAGCATTTTCAAAATAATAATAATAAACTATCAAAACAACATAATATCTACAAAATCAGAACATATTGAATCTCTTTCTCTACTGAATCATCTCCTATGCAATCATCAAGTCCGCACAAAATTTTATAAACTCTTTTGTTGAAATCTAATTACATGATGAATAAACTACTTTTTATTAACAATTATAAAGAGGAAAGAAAATGAATGGGGAACCAAATGGATAAAATTTCAAATCTTAGTTTACTAAATTCAAGCTCAGTAAAGTGTAATTCTCCAAAATTTTCTCAAATAAGAAGTAACAAAGGATCAAACAAGAATGGAAAATACGTTGAAGAAAAAGAAAAAATTCATAAAGAGAGTTACAAGTTGAAAACAATACAAAATCAAAATACCAAACTAAAAAAATAATTGCACTCACCAAAAGTAAAAACTGAACAAATGATCACATAATAAAGAAAAAAGGTCCTAATAAGTAGGTTTGATGAAAAAGTGCCTTGGATTTACTACATACCAGAGCAATAAACAAGTTGTGACTCCAAAATTTCTATTTCTGAAGCAAAATTCAACTAACAAATAGAGAATGTTGAGTGAGAAACCAAAGGGAATATATTGATTGAAATGGAAGTCAAAATGATGTTCTACTATGAAATAGAACTCATGGAGTTATACTGTCATTTGATTCTCTGTGTCTATATAATTCTGTGTATGTATAACTGCAGAAGTATGGAGAGAAATTGTTGATAGAGGGAAAAACAATCAGAAAACTAGCTTCCACTTAAAATTTAACTACTAAAACATAATGTTAAAGAAGAAGAAACAAAAATCGT
The DNA here is from genome assembly GCA_026545225.1 of Cornus controversa. Classification (NCBI taxonomy): domain Eukaryota; kingdom Viridiplantae; phylum Streptophyta; class Magnoliopsida; order Cornales; family Cornaceae; genus Cornus; species Cornus controversa. Next base: position 56,849,407 of record CM048845.1, read on the forward strand.
TAACAGAAAATTGATCTCAAACTTATTCTGATCGATTTGGGAAAAAATTTAGGTTAGGGCTTGCCAGTGAGACACCTCTAGGCATACAATACTCCTCTAGGTTAGGGCTTAGCTATCAAGACCCAATAAGCATATCTGTATAAAAGCTAGGCTCATTGTTAATTTTAACAACAAGATGTATATGAATCAACCTAGGGTTTCCGTGAGCCAAATTTGGGGAAAATTAATATCAACACACAACCAGTGCCAATCCAACCCAAATATATATAAATTTGGGTGCCTGTGAATGCATATTTGAATAACAGATAGATATGCGCGGATGCTTCTGTAGACACAAAAAAAATTCAAGCTTGTCGATGTGCGCCTATGCATATGTAGAGATAGAGATGAGATTATACCTGATTTGATCTTGAAGAAGCACAGATTGTGAAGAACATAGACAGGAGATGATAGTCCTTAACGTGAGATGAGCTTTGAAATCCTACACCGTTTGAAACTTTTGGAGTTGAGAATCCATGGATTTTACTCACTATAGCTCACTGAATCACGTTCTCTTGATTTCTTTGTTGTTATTCTCTCTCAAAGCCCTAGAATCGACTTTCTCTCTCTATCGATTTCTAAGCATACACGGCCTCTTGTTCTCACTGAGCTCACGATTTCTCTTGAAGCTCTTCCCTCTCTCGCCAGAGAACCCTAGGTCAGTGGTGTTTGGGTATTGCTAAGTTTAATATTTGTCAAAAAAAAAAAAACATGGCGCGGAACATAAAATATTCCACCACGGGCTACACGGGCCCGTCGTAAAAAAGCTGTCGTTAAAGGCTACATTTCTTATAGAGTTTCTTGCATGATTTTAGAGTTTTATGAAATGATCATGATAGTAGAAGGGACTTCGAATGCCAAAAATAGCCAATTGCATAGTTGCGGGATTTTCTGCAGGTGCATCAGTCCAGGCACTTCGATGCATTGAAATGTCCGCTTTCATGCATCAAAAAACCTCCAGGATTTTGAGAAATCAAAATTCTCGAGATTGATTTTTGAGTGATACTTGTGCGATGCATCAAAACCATCATTTCGATGCATCAAAATCACTATTCATAGCATGCTCCAAAATTTACCCAAACTTCAATTGGGCATAACTTCTTCGTTTTAGATCAAAATTGAGCGTGGTTTTTTTTAAATTGAGTATTTTTGAATCCTATAACCAATGATGATGGTTTTAGTTTCAAGTTCCAGTCACACAAGGATTTGAGTTCTAGAATTGAGGGGTTATGTAAGTGTGGCTTGATGTGGGGCTCATGAGGTTGGTTGTGGTTGAGGTTGAGTTTGCACATCCATGTGCAAGAAAAGAGTTAAGATTATATAATATTTGAGAGTGAAGAGAGTTCATTAGAGATTAACGGATGAGTTCACCTTCGACTTTCGGAGAACAAAAATTGGGGCGTGACAACTTAGTATCAGAGCGTGATATCAAAGAGTGATTGTGGTTAGGGTACGGATGATAAGCATAAGTCGCCCTTGGTTTTTGAAGAATGGAAATTAGGGCATGATAGCATGGTATCAGAGCACTAAGTTAGAATACCTTTGGACGAGGAGGAGGGTTAAGCCACGTTTTGAGTTAAAGGGACTTGATGATTTATAGGATTATGACCTCGAACTTATGATCTTAGATTTGATGTTGTGAATGTAAGTTGAGACTAAGTGTATATTAAATGGAAAAATTTTTGTGCTTATTTATTGAATTAACATGCTACTTTGACGTAACTTAGCATGTTGTACGTGCATAAAATGAAATGGACAAGTGTATTCATGGTCGAATTTCTAAGTGTCTTCTTGTCATCTATATAGAAAGATGCCACCAAGAAGAGCTCATGGAGGAACACTGGAAGTAGTTCCTATAGGAGGAGAGCAATTCATGTGCTACATGGTCACTACCATGCGGCAAATTGCTAAGGGGACACAACAAGAAACCCAAGAGGAGACACAAGCTCCACCTAGAGCAGCTCCTCCTAGCCGAATGATAATGACATTGGGACATATTAGGAAACATAGTCCACCGACCTATTATGGGGCATACGATCCCATGGTGGCAGATAACTAGCTAGATCAAATTGTCAAGCTCCTTACCGTACTTGAAATAGATGAGGACTTCAGGGTGAAAGTGGCCCCTCACTATCTTGTAGAAAAGGCTAGTTGTTGGTGGAAATTCATCGGAGACTACCATATCATCGAGGCAATGAATTGGGACATGTTTCAAGTACTCTTCCTTGAGAAATACTTCCCGATGACGGTAATGGAATATGAGACAAAATTCACGTCATTGGCTTGGTTTGCAAAAGAAATGATCCCAACAGAAGAGTTGAAGATCAAGCAGTTTATAAGGGGTATTCAACCCTATTTGTGAGATAAAGTTAGGATTCTAGGTTTGACCAACTATGCAATGATGGTAGAGAGGGCGTTGGTAGCCGAGGAGCTCGACAATGATAACCAAAGGATAAGGGAAGCTAAAACCAAACAAGAAGCACAGGGTCCCTTCCGGACAATCGTGCTAGAAAGAAGTGAAGGGATGGTGGGTCGTTCTCACAAGGACAACAAACCCAATCGATAGCATCTGTAGCTATATCTACTGGATCCATCTAATCTAGAGTGGTTTGCTTCAATTGTTAGAAGCCAGGTCACAGAATGACTGAGTGTACTCAGGGACAGGTTCCTTCAATGACAGATAAGAGGTGCTTCAATTGTCAGAAGATGGGGCATATTAGTTGGGATTGCCCACAGAAGAAAGGTGCACAAGGTGGGATTGGTTCACAGCAACATCCTACACAACCTACTATTTTGCAGTTAGATTTTAAGATATTGCCACCACCACAGACAATGCCATCAGTTCAAAGTTCATGGGTACAGCTAGATGAGCCACGTATAGCGCTCCCAGCTAGCAGTCAGGATATCAGGGTACAGGACAGTAGGGCTAGGGAGCACAGGGCTATGCCTTTACTCTTGTCCCAGCAGAGACCTCAACAGAATCGTAAGTGGTCCGAGGTATATTTCTTGTATCCAGCTCATGGGTTAGGGTTTTAGTGGACTCAAGTGCATCACATTCATTCATTTCATATGCATTTGCTTGTGCTTTAAGGTTGGATGTGTCATCTTTGCACTCGATTTTATCCATTGATGCGCCAGTTGGTGGTAGAGTGACTTTGAGTAAGGTATGTCAATCTTGCGAGATCGAGATTTTGGGACATCAATTAACATTTGATTTCAACCTTCTTGATATGTCTAGTTTTGATGTGATTTTGGATATGGATTCGCTATCGACCTATAGGGCCAACATTGATTATCATCAGGGGAGAGTGACTTCGACACACCAGAAGGTGTTAGAATTTGTTTTGTAGGATAGCGGGATGACTTCTACTTGTCGTCTTCTCAAGGTCCTAGTGAACGGAAAGGAGTTGGACATTTTTTAGTGAGCTTACTTGTTGATGGTGATGATGGGACACTTGGAGAGCTTCCTCTTGTAGTATGTGAGTTTATGGATGTATTTTCGGGGGACTTGACACAGTTGCCTCCGAAACGGGAGGTGGAGTTTGTGATAGAACTTGCTTCAAGTACCGCGCCCATTTCTATAGTACCGTACTAAATGGCACCAACTGAATTGAAAGAGCTAAAGGACTAATTGAAAGAGCTACTAAACAAGGGATTTGTACATCCTCGTACTTCGCCTTGGGGAGCTTCGATTTTTTTTGCTATAAAGAAGGACGGGTCTTTGCGGCTTTGCATTGACTATCAGAAGTTGAATCAGGCGACGATCAAGAATAAGTATCCTTTTATCAAGCCCTGATTCCCGAGTCCCGAGAACTGAGGTGTGACTTCGTGAGATCAACCTCTCACAATAATCACAACATTTTTATACATCCCAATTTTTTATTTTTATCATAACAATTGTACATTTCCAATTCAAAATGGACACTTTTAGGCACGTGTCCCCCCCATCATTCACATCTTATATTCAAAATGGACATTTTTGGGCATGTGTCCCCCCAACATTTATATCTTAAATTCAAAATGAACACTTTTGGGCATGTGTCCCCCCAACATTTCTACAACATGCATAATACAATTAAAATATGACTCAGTCCTTGAATGTCCATCTCACATACATATATCATCAAATATACAATTGGGAGAAACTACCCAACATAAAAGTCCAATACACTTAATCCAAATGTAAATATCTATCCAATATCTTGGACATACAATGAATTCTAAGGAATTTAACCACCACCTCTGCTACTGGTACTATCAATCCCTAACTGACTCCATGTAACGCCCCAATTTCTAACTCCCAGAGGATTGGAGTTTAACCCGTCCATTAAGCCCAATAAACCCTCATTACCCTTAATTACCATGAAAGCTTAACTCTATTCTTGCACATGTATGTGCACAACTCCACTTTATCCAATCCCAATGGGCTCTACCCCAAATCATATCACCTTAGTGGAGATTTTATTTATCCGCACTCTCACGAATCACTCACTTCCAAGACTCAACATTTTATGTGTTTGGAATCTGAAACTGAGACCTACACCATTGGATAAAGAATCCAAAAAATACTCATATTTAAAAAAAAAATTACGCTCAATTTTGATTTAAAATGAAGAAGTTATGCCCAATTGAAGTTTCAAAGCATGTTATGAATAGTGACTTCAATCCATCGAAGTTCGAAGTGGCAACTTCGATCCATTGAAGTTTCGATGCATCAAACATATCGACACAAGTATCGAAACCTACTGTCTTATGGTCGAAATTTCTAACTTATAGGCTCCAAAACTTCTCTAAAAAGCTTGAAAATCATCAAATATCATCCATAACATGAACATTTGCTATAAACATCGTTATACATCATTCTAAGCCGGATTTAAATCCCGAACAAATCATACATCAATATAATTTATTCTCCATCATAAACATATTCCAATTCACATTGAAATCATCCATCACTACATTAGTCTATCCAAATAAAACTAGATGCCCTCAACAAGCATTACGTAAGCAAGTCCATTGTCTTCTCATAGAAATTTACATATCTCATCCATGAAATGTGTCCATACATATAACTATAACATAGAGAGATGTTATAGTCTTGAAATCCATACATTCACTATAACTGACGCCAGACAGAATAATGATTATTCTGTAGGCTAAGGGTAACAGAAAATAAACAGAAAGAAAGCACGAGAATTGCCCAAAAACTCAGAGAAAAGTCTCTGGTATTCAATATTATTATTCAAAATCAAAAGTACCTTTGAATCAACCCACAAGACGGGTTATATAGCTGAACTTCGTCAACATTACCAAAAATAGCAAAAACCTAATATTCTTGCCAAAATAAAATACGAAATAAAAGAAGAAAGTTGCTAGAATTCTGGCCCAAATCAAGCCCAGAATCTCTTCTTACCATCTTTACGCTAATCTACCAACTCAAGATATTTTAGTGTCATCAACGTGTCGTCTGACAGCTCAACATCATCTGACTCGGATGCTCCTGCATCAATAACATACATATGGTCCAATACATGTATTATATCTATAAGATTTTCGAATTCATAATCATTACATGAATTCATGCATAAGCTTCAAAATGCTATAGATCCTACCATGACTATGACTACGTAGATCAACGTGCCACAAGCCGACACGAATAGCCAAATTCATAGTCTATGAACAAAATGTCAAAATGTCCCAAAATATTCAAAAGTGTTCCAATGAGCTCCATTTGAACCATCAAGTCCTTTTCACCCACGGTGCCATACCTGTAAAATATTTTAGAAGAAAAGGTGAGCACCACGACGGCTCAGTAAAGATACCCCAACCCACCTAAGTGTCGACTCGACACCGACCTACATGAATGCATGTCACTACATTACATATATCATCCAACATACATCATATTCATCACAACAACACATATATATGAATGCATTAACACATATCATGCCTTATAATGCATAAGCTAGTTATGAAAACACTTAGCATGCATTTCACCTCCACAAGTGTTCGATGTGCAAAACGCAATAAAATATTATGTAATAGTGTCGTTGTTGTTTTACACTTTGACAAAAGAGAATTTATAAAAACCTACAAATACCCTACTAAAATTAGTAAAGCGGTGAGTAGGGGTCGAACCCACAGAGACTACGCTGGTTTTGTTGTTAAGCTATCAAGACCTTATCTAATTTAATTCAAAGGGAATTTGTTTTATTTTTAAATTAAAGTGCTGAAATTAAATGACATAAATAAATGATAGATACTGGAGAGAGAGAGAGTCTTAGGAATTGACTTCACCACTAACCTTCTGATAATGACAAATGTATTAATTTGGGATGTCTAATCTATGCATTCAGAAAAGAATGGCTACAAGCCCAATTCAGTTCTATCAAGAGGATTCGTTCAACATATAATTACGCATAACTCGTCTTCACTTAGCATGACCTATACATCCGACTAACTAATGATATAATAGCCCATCTTCGCTTAGTACGAATTATCAAAACTTTAAATTAAACGATCAGTGAAAACTATTATATAACATGTCTTAACAAAATTAAAGAAGTTGAAAAGAACCAAACTCTAATCACTGCAAATTTACATTCATCCTACAAGAACAAGAGTAAATATGCACTGAAATAATCCATTCAAATTAAAACTGATAGCACGACTATTGTTCATGTCTTGGTTATACAATCAATGCACAAAATAAATAATTCCCAAATTAATATACAATTTACAACATTGAAATATAGGTTAGGGTTTTGTCACTTCCCCAGAATGGTGTTTAACCGCTCATGATCGGAGGTCCAAGCTTGAACGATGATGAAATCACCATCTTCTCACCCGTAATCGACACGAATAGCCTCTGTGTTTCTCCCTTCCAGAATCCCCTAATTTCCTCTCCTATCTCTCTTTTATTTTGCCAAGCCAGCACAAACGGGACACCTCGCCTCCCAAAGTAGCACATGCACCTGCGAAAATGGCACCTGCGCCTCAAAAAGTGGCACCTGCCCCCAAAAAGTGGTAGCTGCACAAATGGGGCAGAAACATGCTGCAAACGTCCGTTTTAGGAACTTTTTGTGAAATATGAAAATGTACAGAATTGAATTTCCTTCAACTAATATGGAGTTTGGGCCATTTTGACAATCGAGTATGGAGTTATGTTCTGAATACCAAAATTGGTCCAAAATTTTCTAGGCCTGAATTGGTGCAGTCTTCAATGTGAATAGGCCCATGCTCATTTTCTTCATTTAAATTCATTTTCAGTCCACTTCTTCAGTTCTTTAATTTGGATCTTCAATATAAACACACTTCTCATGGGTCAAGTTTCAGCTTCGTACTAAAATAGCACTATCTGTAGCCCAATTGCACCATTATGAATCAGAATAACCCTTAATCACCTAAAATCATAAAAAGATTAAAATTATTAATAAAAACATTAACTAAATATTACTAAGACATTAATTCAAATAATTTTAGGGACATTGAATACGCAACATTCACTACTTATCAACAAGCCACACATATAATTTCCTATACATGTAAACCCTAGCATACGTCGCATATGCTCACAACATTAATTTAAGCACATTTTTGTCATGCTTCACCAATGCATACATTTTCTATATAAATAAGGCATGCATTTTAACTTATACAACATCGCATAACACACAAATAAGCTCATTTAACACATTTTCACAAAAGTGCACCAAGCCCTAGCATAAAAGTGTACATGCTCATTTTCTCTCACTCATTCACTCCTCGCATCGTGCATACAACATATACATAAAATTTAAATTTAAGAAACTAAATAGAGATAGAAACTCACCACATCCCACCCCTCTTACCATTCTAAATCATACAATACACAACCCCTACCTCAAAATTGAAGGCCTTCCAAGCACTTCACCAAATTTTTAGCAGCGTCTACCTTGCCAAACTGCGAAGATGTTCAGTTCAAAGGGAAGCCCTATTTGTCCCCTACGTATCTCCCTCATTCGGCAAGTCTTGAATCCAGGCCCAACGGGTCCGAAATGTAGAGAGAAGGGAGAGCTATGAAGATGGAGAGTTTTAGAGAGAAAAAGAGGCATGAGATATGGCTGAATGTCTTAGCCACTAATATTTAAAATATCTAGGGCTCGCGAAAAGACCAAAATACCCCCGGGCCTCTACCCTCCAGGGCTCAGTTTTTGATTTCAAAAACTTCTACGGTCTCGAAATCACTTCTTTGACTCATTAAACATTTCATCTAAGCCAATCTAAAAAATAGTTAATTTTTAAAAATTTTCAAATTTTCGGGCCCTCTTATTGGAATGCATCCCGGGTCCCGATTTGACCAAAAAGTTAAATTTCTCTAAATCTTTCAAAAACTTCTAAAATCCCTATAGCATGTTCCCAAACATGTTTCCCACTCTCGAAATGTCAATTACATTATCCAGAATGCGTCTACAACGAAAATGGCATAAAATTGAAAAATCGGCCAAAATTGGTCACGGTCTCTACAACCTCCCCACCTTCAAAGAATTTCATTCTCGAAATTAGGAACATACTCCAAGTTTTCAAACGTCGTCACAAAATCTTTATTGACCCCTCTTACCTCCCTTTTTCTTTTGGTAAAAGCTATCGACTTGCTAGTCTTTAAGACTCGACTTTGTTCATTAACCAATGAGGTTCTGAATTAACTAATGTTGTGTAAACATTATGCTGTGAACCCTCACATCAATTATCAATTCTTAAGCCAGGTTCAGGAAGGATTAAAACTAAAATCAACCTACTGTCAAAATAGTAAAAGTATGTGTGCATACTCCAATCCACCAACTCATTTACCTTGAGTCTCAAGTTTAAGAATCTCTTCATTAGAGATTTTCACGTTTATAGATCTCTCTCTCTCTCTAAAGCTCCCACTTCATCTCTCTCCATTCTCTCTAGAGTTTGAGGGCTTTAAGGCGTGATTTGGAAATTTTCGAAGAATGGAAATGTGTAGGGGACATCAAGGGCATCGGTTTGAACTGATCAAAGTTTCTGTTTCATAAAGTTGGGATAGCTGGGATTTTCAAAAGAGGGATTCAAAGCTTGGGAATTGAGGTAGGGGTGCTAGACTCATCTTTACTTTGATCTTATAGGTCACCTTTATGTGACATGAAAGATAGATTCAATTTCTTGAGCCAAGGGTTATGTATATGTGTATATATGTATACCAATGTGATTATGCATGTATAAATGTTTAGTATGTTAGTTAGAACTTATATATTTTGTGTATACGCAAATGAGGCTATGAATATTTTTGATGAAAAATGTGTTCATTTGGTGAAAACATAAAAAAATGTGAGTTTTCTAGACTTGTGCATGAAAGATATGATTTTTCTTGTGAAATGCATAAGTATGATGGTTTTCATGATATGAGTGTGATGGCATTGTGACAATCTTGAGATGAAAGGAAAATGCATTGATTTGACAAAAATGCATTCATTGTGTGGAATAAGTGCATTGAGATGACTATGTGCACTATATGAAAAGCAAGTTTTTGGGGCGTGACAGCATTGAGAATTAAGGTGAGGGAATGGTCCCTAGGGTGAAAGACCCAAAACTTGGCCAAGAGGAGGTGCTACCTTCGAGTTAGCAACCCGATAAAGCGTAAGCAGAGTTTGGGTGCCGAAGAGACCTTTTAATGGATGGTGTGATAAGCTAGTCCCCATTGAAGTGATTTATGGATTTATGTGGCGTGAGTTATATATATATTGTGGCTTGCTCAATTTGATATATACATATGTATGCAAATGCATTGAGATGTGAAGCATCACACATGATTTGAAAAATGTGATTGTTTATGGGTTAAAAGCATGTATACTTATCATATAGACATGTAGTGATTTCATGTGCATTCATGCATAGTTGACGAATTGGAGTGGGGTTGGGTGGATCATCTCTACTGAGCCGCAGTGGTGCTCACTCCTTTATTATAAACTCTTTTTCAGATAAAGCGCCGATGACGGAGGGGACTTGAGTGTCCAAGTGGAACTCTAGTAGCACCTTGCTAACTTTTGAGATGTTGCACCTTTTGTGATTATTCATGTCGGCTTGTGGCATGTGACTTATTTTTGAGTTGTGGTTGTACTTTGGACAAATATACTTTTGATGTATGTATTGGATTTTAAGCTTGTTGGGTATGCAAAGACAACGGTTTAGTTTATGTAATGCTTGTGCTAGCATTTGGTTCATATGATGATGTTTTCATGGTGAATGGATGGTGGTTGTGAAAGAAAATGACTTATTTTGATGTAAGATTCAATCATGAATATGATTTTGAGTGTGTAATTGATGTTGGTAGCCTTCATTTATGTTATGAATCATGTATAAGAAGTTCTAGGATGATAGAATGTGGATTGGGTTTGAAATGGACCATGTATAGGGTTATTGGAAGTTTCGGGAGGGGCATTTCAATTATACAAAATGCCCATTTCGCACAATCGAAACCCCCATTTTGATTATGCGAAGGGGTGGTGATTTATGATGGTTTTAGGGTGCAGACAGGAGCAATTTCGCACAATCGAAACCCCCATTTCGATTGTGCAAGATATTACAGGTCTGGGGTCCTGAGAGGGTGAAATTCTCACACAATCGATATTTTTTTCGCACAATCGAGATCCTATTCTCGCACAATCGAGATTACTATTCACAATATTTTTCCAAACTTCGTTTTGGCGTAATTTCTTCATTCTAGATCGGAATTGAGTGTGATTTTTTTTGAACTTGAGAATTTTTGGATTCTCTACCAATGGTGTAGGTCTCACTTTCAGATTCTAATTACAATAAGTTTTGAGGATTGAAAGTGAGTGATCCTTAAGAGTGTGGGTAAATAAATCCCCCTTAAGGTGATGTGATTCAATGTAGGGCCTATGGGGATTGGTTAAGGTGGAGTTGTGTGCAATTATAAGCAACAATTGAGTTAAGCTTCCGCGATAAATGAGGGTAATGAGGGTCTATTGGGTTAAATAGACAGTTTAACCTCCAATTCTTCGGGAGTCAAAAATTGGGGCGTTATAACATGGTATCAAACCTCGATACTATCGCATGAGTGTGGTTGAGATCGTTCATGGGGTTGAGTGAACGGGTTCACACTCGGGATTCGGGGTCTGTCCGGGGGAGTCCCAGCTGTCCGAATTCCGGGGCGTGACAATTGAGGTGGCATATATATATATATATATATCATATAAGGTTTATGATAGATAGAGCAACTAGCGACGTTGAGAGAAGGAGCAGATAAGAACAAGGTTAGTGAGAGAGAAAAAAGAAAAGAGAGGGAGAGAGAAGAGGAGACATGAGCTACTGATCGTGGTTTATTGTCACGCCCCGGAATCCGGACCGCCGGGACTCCCCCAGACCGACCCGAATCCCGAGTGTGAACCCGTTCATTCAATCCCGTGAACGAAATTAACCACACTCATACGACAGTATCAAGCTCTGATACCATTCTGTCACGCCCCGATTCTCGAGGCTCGAAAACTGAGGTGTGACTCCGTGAGATTACCCTCACGATATAACCATCACCAGATCATACAATCTCAATTTTTTATTATTTTCAAGAAAATTGGGCATCACCCATTTGAATAAATCAGATCTTAATGTCATTCATACTTCAAATTCAAAATGGACACTTTTGGGCACATGTCCCCCCAACATTCACATCCTAAGTCCAAAATAGACACTTTTGGGCATGTGTCCCCCCAACATTCACATCCTAAATTCAAAATGGACACTTCTGGGCACGTGTCCCCCAACATTCCTACAACATGCATAATACCATTGAAATATAACTTAGCCCCTGAATGTCCGTCTCATATACATACATCAAATGTACAACCGAAATAAATTACCCAACATAAATATCTAATACATTTAATCCAAATGTAAAGAAAAGTCTATCCAACATCCTGGACATACATTAAATTTTAGAGAATTCAATTACCACCTCTGCATCTGGTACTGTCGATCCCCCTAACTGACTCTACAATCAACAATAACTACAAAACCTGGGAAGGGGTGAGCTCAAAGGCCCAACAGGGTATATCAAACTATACTTTCACCGCTGCAGCAGGTCGATCCTCACATATTCTCAAAAATATACATGCAGTTAAATATATCATAATATTTAAAGTCATGCTCCTAGCATACATGAACCAACAATGCATATAGCAGTTCTAGCACATATGAACATTTAAATCTACTACACATGATTTTCGAAATCATTTTCAATATGCTGATAGGCAATAAACATCCAACATCAATATGTATAAAGAACATATGTGTCTAAGCATTTATATGAAATAATGCAAATCAATTATCACATTCCCTACTCAACAAGTAGCAATTCTCAAATGCAATGTAGATGCATTTAAATAGTATAACATGCTTAACAGATAAATACATAAGCATAAGATGCAACTCTCCATCTCTCAGTTTTCACCCGATGCCTCACATGATTTGGACCGCTCCGACAGATCATGTGACCTAGGACACCTCCTATAACAAGTGCATGACATTGGACGCACTCTGACAGTGTCATACCTCATAGGCAATATTTTGGTTTGCCTTATGGTGATTGGACAACTCCGACAGTCACCACTTGGACATACTCCGATAACAAGTGCATGACATTGGAAGTACTCCGACAGTGTCACGCCTCTTAGGCAATATTTTGGTTTGCCTTTCGGTGAGTGGGCATACTCCAACAGTTCACCGAATATGGATAAAAATTTGACAAGTGTATGATTTGGGCTTCCTCCGATAGATCATGCTTTCGTACTCTTTTCCATGTCCTCACAATTTCACCCAATATGCATTTAGAACATATAAAATTAAGTATTTTAATTTATGCTTACCTCAATGCACTAGCTAGTTTTAAAAGTACATAGCATGCATTTCTCCCTCCAAAAACCGCACATAATCACGTATGTGTCATTTCCCTCTCATATATGCAATATGGATGCATATATACATAGCATACTATTTTCATACATCAATCCATGCTTATCAATACTAAAAAGAAGTATCTAGCATGTTTCTCATCACATTCCAACACATATAGTGCATACATGTTCAAAACCCGTATAATACCTCATATATGCCAACAACCCTAATTTAGCACATTTTTATCATGCTATAACCAATACATACATTTGATATATATAAAGTTAGCATGCATTTCATATTCACATTTTCACATATAAAGACATATATGTCACATCCTGCATATAATCACATATGTATGTATATTAGCATAGATATAATCATGTTATCATTCCAAACATGCATTTGCTATGAGCAACCAACATGTATTCCAACAACCATATATAATCACACACACACACACACACACACACACATATATATCATATCACCCGTATATGTAATAAAAACATAGATAATACTTGGCATATTTCAAGCTTTTCAAATACCCTTCAATGTTATAATCAATTTAATATGCATTTCTACCCTTGCACCAAATATATAATCACATATATCTTTACATATAACCAACTCATGTATAAAAATCACCTATGCATGCAAGGTAACTTCTAGCAAAATATACATATAAATTTTGCATACTTTACATGACACAATTTACACATAAGCATATAATAATGCAAATAAGCATTTAAATTTAACAATGCTTTCATCCTCCAAACCCCCCCCCCCCACACACACATATATATATACACACACACACACACACATATATATATATATATATATCCTCACATCCCATGTATATACAATATCCATCTTTATATATATATGCACATATATATATATAAATACCACATATGATCAAATTAAGAACATATATAAAATTAACCAACATAATTAAAATATACGTAGGAGATAGAGGCAAGAATCAACTTGCCTTAGGTCCCGCTTTTATTATGTCCGTGTTTGCAAAGCGGCCTATCTCCAAGTCCGGTCCGATCTCGTGTCCAAGTCGCATATGAACCAATTTCCTTTCCCTTTTTAATTTCCATGCTTGGTCCAAATTTAAGCATTCAAATTCAGCCCATAATCCATAACTGATCAAACAAATCCAACCCTTGGGCCAATTTGCATTCTAAGCCCAATTTCATGGTTGCTCCACCATCCATAACCCAGCCCCAGCCGGATACTCCGAACCCACCAAAACATCCATAATCATTGAGTGTGTCATCCTCCCTGTAAGTATGATTTTGAGTTTTGTTTGGTTTGAGAAAAGTGAATACATATGTTTTGATTTTCTGATATAAGAGTTTTGAATGCAACATATATTCTGATTTTCTAATTCCAGAACATGAACTCTCATATTCTGATTTTCTATTTTCGATATATGAACTCTGATTTTCTAATTTCAGTACATGAACTCTCATATTCTGATTTTCTATTTTCAATATATGAACTCTGATTTTCTAATTACAGTAAATGAACTCTCATATTCTGATTTTCTATTTTTGGTACATAAACTCTCATTTTTTGATTTCGGTACATGGACTCACATATTTTGTTTGTTTCTAATTTCGGTACATGGACGTGAATCAGTTTTTGTTGTCCAAAAATTATGTTGCTAAATTGTTTGTGAAAAATCATGCAGGTGATTTATTGAACACATGTTGCTAATTTTGGAATATCATGTTGCTGTCTTGTTTTGATTTAATTGCTGATTTGGGTCTTAATCTTGCTGAATTAAACTTAAATGTTTGTTATTTTTAAGGTATAAATCATGTTGATTTGAGCTCAAATAGTTGCTGTTTTGAGGAGATTATATGCTATTTTTTGCTAAATTAATGTGTTGTCTTTGCTGATTTATATTGTTGATTTTGGAATTTAAATTGCTGAATTAGTGAGTTGTTTGTGTTGATTTATATTATTGATTTAGAGATTTAAACTTGCTGATTTAGTAAATTAGTATTGCTGATTTTATAGTGCTAAAGTGCTGAACCTGTTTTGTGAATTTCTAAAGTGCTGAATTATGCTTTACTTAATTGTGTTCATGCTCTTTATATTTGAACTACTTGTTCTACTAATTTCTACTCAAGTTGTAGTTGTGTTCATTTTAAGAACATGTACGAAGACAGAGAAATACTTGGACCATTGTCTGAAAGAAATTTCAAGTTGAATGGTTGTTCAAGAAATTGAGAACGGGATTCATTGAAAGAGTGTCTACTACAAGTCCATTACAACTACACTTTAAGGGTGTATTTATTGAAGCCTATCTTTGAAGAAATTCAAGTATCATTATCTACCAAGAGATCAAAAGGTCGTGTCATTATCAATATTAACCTTGAAGATTGACAATCAAAGCTTGAAGAGTTGCTGCTCATTACATCAAACTAATTCCACTATTACTATGTATAGTCCAAGTATTGGGATACTTTTGATAGGGGGAGTGTGACTGATTGTGGTGAGATTGGTGAGAGATAGCTTGGGCTTTGGGAAACCTGGGCTGAGTTGAGAGCAGAAGAGCTGTTGTGAGATTTGGTGAGAGTGGTTCAGGCCTAGGGAGGCTGTGAACTGGGTTGAGAGCTGTAGTGACTATGTGGTGAGTTGGGTGAGTGAGAGAGTGATTTAAAGATTACTGTACTACCCTTTCAGACATAATAGAGCTCAGTTCGAAGAGGTTTTTTTACCCCACCTTAGAATTTTCCTCTATAAATCTGTTTGTCCATAATTGTGTGATTGTATGTGCCAACCAAACTTGCAATATTAGGAAGAAAAATCAAAGAACTTATTCACCCCCTCCCCCTCTAGTTTCATTAGATTAATTGAACTTGCTGCTCAAAGCAGGTTTGAAATTGAAAGATGTTGAGATCTCATTCAATCACCCCCATTTCCCATGCCCTCCTGGGTGTTAGAAATCGGGATGTGATAAGAACCCAAGCATTGTCCGTGTAAGAATTAATCTTATTGGACTATTTCATGATCCTATATTAATTAAAATCCTCTTGAGTAATAGAAACACATGGTTCCTTGTGATGCACCTAAAATCACGTTATTTTGGACTTTTTAACACAAATTATTAGGTTCCAGGGTTTTCTATTATTATAATAACTCCAAAGTGCAATAAACCTCCCTCTAGTTTCAAAATGATGCACAATACCCCTTTCTTCTTTTTTTGGGTACAACAAACACCCTCCAACTTACAAATTGGTGCAATTTTTTCCTATTTGGCACTATTTGGATTAGGAATTGACGTAAAATGACAAAAATACCCTCATAGATAAAAAAATGAAAATAAAAATAAAAAAGTGATTAATTTACCAAAAAATACCAAAAGAAGAAAAAAAAAAGGAACTTTAATTGCCCGAAAAAAAGAACTTTAATTCACCAATTTGTTTTCTCGGTAAATTTTTTTCAGTATTTTTCAGCAATGTAAAGTTCTTTTTTCTTTTTTGGTAAATTACTCACGTTTTTATTTTTTAATTTTTTTTGAGGTTGTTTTTGTCATTTTACATGAGTTCTTAATCCAAATAGTGTAAAATATAGGCAAATTACACCAATTTGTAAGTTGGAGAGTGTTTGTTGCACCCAAAAAAAAAAAAAAAAAAAGAGATATTATGCACCATTTTAAAATTAGAGTGAATTTATTACACTTTGACCTTATAATAAAAATGTTTTAACACTCCATAGCACATTATAATTTATTTATTTTTATTGTTTTTACTTATCTTCATCTGCCACATGATTGAAAGAAGATTTGTCAAACAGTTCCACCAATTTTTGTATAGTAATTTTCCAAGTGATTGACTTTTTAATATGTAAACTTAGAATTTCAATTATATAACATTGAAGAGTCAAATTGAACGCACTGATTAAAGTCCCAACTTTTAGAAGTTTTAACTTGTAGGGATTACAACGATTAGCTTCCATTCCGAGAAGTAAGTCTACAATATATAATACATTGAGTGAATTTGGATTGTGCATGTATAACACGTAGAATGGATCCCATTATGCATGTATAACACGTAAGGTCTAAATTCACCGAGTGTATTTACACTAGGTGTATTGTAAATCTTCTACATTCTGAGAGTACACACAAACTATGATTTGTTGTGTATGGATAGTGAAAGGAGCATCTGGACTATTTTATACATATTTCTGCTGTATGGACTGTGATTGGTCCGTACTATATGGTCTTGGATTACCTAATAATTTCTCCTATAAACGAGTCAAAAGGTGAACTTCAATTCAATCCGAGATATGAAATCCACAACACAAGCTCGAGCTCCTTCCAACATTCATCCCAAAGAGGTTAAACCCAAAAAGAGAGAAGATCTAAGGTAAGTCGGGCATACCACGTCGTTGGTATGCCCAACCAATGAAAATCGACCATTCTATGTTGTTGTCAATAATTTTTTTAAATAAGTGGGACAACTTTCATGGAATGGTGAATTTTCATTGGTGGTATGCCCATCTCATTCTAGATTTACTCTCAAAGAAGAGAAGATAAGCCCAATTCAAATGTATTGTTATATTTCAGAGCATTGAATTGATGCTTTTGATTTGAAATTGAATAAACTAAATTTCTACAATTCCAAATCTAAGATATGATTTCGATATCAAGTTAGGTCGTTTAGGTTATTTAAAAAAAGAAGATATATTTCTAAAAAAAAGGTGAAAAAAAATAAAGAAAAGAAAGAAAGATAGAAACAATTTATTATTATTTTTTTTATCACATGTAATCTTAATTGAATCAACACATGCTTGATGAAATTTCATTTCATTTCATTACATCAAAGACTTGCCCCTCCAATTGCCCCAACTCTTGATCAAAGTATTTCACTTTGATACTGCTGGAAAGCAACCCAAATGGAATCATCACCATTCTGGACAAAGCTCACCCACAAAAAGTAAACAGATGGATGTAATCAATAAATGGCATAAATGCTCTCAACAATGGTATCAGTAAACAATAACTCAAGGGTGTACCAAAATAGCCACAGCCAGGACCATACCATTACCATATATGTGTACTGTACCCAAACACATTTATTGCAAACTGTAAAAGAAATCAAACTCTCAGTGCAAAGCAGTGAAGTGCCTTCAAGATGCGGTTCTACAAAAATGAAAGCACTCAAGTTACCTTAATAAAGTGACCCACTGTCTAACTTTTTAAAGTAAAAGATAAGCATGAGGGACCATAACCACATCTGGGAATACAAGGATGATAAGTACATTTCAGCTGGAGTTGAGGTGGACTCATTAACTTTTAGTATTTCAATCTCTTACCAAATTATGTCTTGGCCCATCCCCTCTCTTCAAGAATAATCAGTTTAGAGAGAGAGAGAGAGAGAGAGGAGAGAGATTGCACACAAACTGGTTAAAGGTCACTACCAGTGTATGATAAGCAGTTTTTGGAATAGAAGGCTGCCAACTTGATTGCTCTCAAACGCAAACCTCGGGCGCCTACTCACTAGTGAGCAGGAATTTCCTCCTCACAACTGATGTGGCACAATAATAGAATGACATGTGTCTATTTTGAATTTAAAAAATGTAAAGAAAAATATAAAAAAGTTTTATTTTTTCCTCTCTTATATTTTAAATTTAAAATGGACACATGTCATTCTATCATTGTGTCACATCAGTGGTGAAGAAAGGTTTCTACGGTCTAAACTTTTACCATTGTACACAATCTAGCTATTGATGAAAGTGATATGGTACATGCAATGGTTTAATTCTTGAAAATGAAATCAAGAAAGGTTTAAACAGGGAGGAGAAAACAAGGAAATTTTCTTTTCAAGTACAATAATTTCTTTAGAGCATTTGAAATTGCAAACAAGAAGTACAGGGACAACTGTCTGCCTGCACCAAACATATTGACTATTATGAATGACAAGTAACAAGGACCACCAATCTTGATTAAAGATGGTGTCTTGGATGATTATATCTCTCATCCTCAAAAGAACCTTGAATTAATGGTCCCACTTTAGACAGCTATTGAATTCAATCATCTAACCAAAATGGGGATAATATGTCAAACAGAATTTGTAATTTCACACCAGTCATCAACTGAAACTCATTGCATATTAACAAGTAGAATGTTACTCAACAATGTACAAAATAATCATCTTCAACCAATATAATATCATCAATCATTGAACCACAATATACAAATGATTAATGTCATCAACAATAACTAATTGTGGATATTAATATGCAGAAATGCATATACAGAATAGAACCAGTTTTGACAAATATAATACCATCAAGGATCGAACAATATACACTAAGATTATAATGTCATCAGGAAATTCCCATGATTACAATAATAATGTAACACGAAATAGAATGACCTCTGACCAATATGATAATAAGAATCAATAATACAACCAATCCTCACCCCGCAATTATTTCATTCACCACCACAACGGGAATCTAATCAATGCGTTCATCAGTATCTTTTCTCCTTTTCTGATTATAAATATCTCCTATTTTACATTGTTCCAAAATATATAAACACCTTTGTCATACCTTAATGCCATTGTTGTCTACAGTGTGATGGTTGGCATCAAGGAGCTTTTCTAGTGATCTGGCTTTTCTACTCCGAACCCTGCCTGCCTCTTTCAATAACTCAGCCAACCTCTTCTTTTCATCGTCAACGTCAGGATTAGCTGTCCCAAGCTTTTCCTCTCTCATCCCAACAACATGTTCCAAAACCTCAATTGCATCATCCAACCTATGTGAAAAAAAACACAAATGCATACAAACTAGAATGTTAGAAAATCTGATTTAAATTACATAATCCAACCTATATATGTAGAAATCAGCAAACACAAATGCATTTAGAAATGTAAAACTACATACTATCTGACTAGACTTGGGAAGTGAGTTGCTCAGCTTTACACAGACTTATAAATCAAAATACAAGACTATGGCCTTGTCATTTTTTTGGATTTAGGTACAAAGTGTGATGTGAAAGAATGTAAACGAGTCTAATTGTCGGTGCTAGTACTACCTGATATGGCCAGTGAATGATGTGTAAACAGCTTATTAAAGCACTAAGAGAATTATGCAAGCCTCCTTAAAAGAAGGAAAAAGAATTTCCAACAGTTAAATATGGACAATAATATGCTGGTAATACAGAAAGTATAAGAAGAAAGAAGGTGCAAACCTGCCAAGAGCATCATAAGTGCCAGCAAGATTGCTATATACCCCAAGTGTGTCCGGATGATAAGGTCCATACTCTTGCTCCAAAATACTCTTTGCCTCTTCAAACAATTCTGTAGCCTCGTTTATAGCATAACGTTGCACACAAGCTAGCCCCATTTGGTTCAGAGCAATACCAAAGAAGGCAGATTTCTTTTCTCCACTTGCCCGGAGCTTAGAAATGGCATTTTTGAAGGAAGTGTAAGATTCAGAGTAGTTTCCCAACATATAATACACAACTCCCATCTGGGCTTCAATTCCTGCAATTGTGCTTTGCTGACCAGGGGCATCATTATATATCTTTAGTGCCTTCTGTAACAACTTAAGTGATTGCTCAAGCTCATTCATTGATTCATAAATAGCAGAAACATCAGCCAGACCACTGGCAATCTCCTCTGGAGGAATCCCAGGAAGGGGCTTTTCATAAATTCGAAGCGCATTTTCACAGTAGGACTTTGATTCCCTCAACTTTCCTGTCCTATTATACAAGTCGGCCAAACGGACAAACACTGCAGCAACAGCTGGATGATTTTCACCTTTGGTGGATTTGAAAGCCGTAAGTGCCTTCTGATAAGCAAAAACAGCCTCGTCAAACCGAGCCAAAGATAAGTAAGTGTCTCCAATGCTGCAATCCACAAAAGCCACCTCCGTTTCCTGGCCATTTGCCACCATGGCCATGCTAGCCAAGACAAGATGCTCAAGAGCAGCTTCATGATCTCCTTTTGTTTCGCATATGAGGCCCATGAGCCTCCTATCTGCTGCCTCTTCAAGAGAAGCAGGTGAACCATTCTCCCTGTGTATGTCAAGTGCCATCTGACAAAGCTTCTCAGCCTCATCAAATTGCAATGCCTGAACAAAAGCTTCAGCCAGATACCTGCAAGTCTCACCAACTCTTGGATCTGTATCTCCCAAAACTTGTTTCTGGACTTCCAAACCCGTCATGTAACAGGCTATTGAGTTCTCAAGTTGGCCCAACATTGCATAAGTGTCACCCAACTGCATATGACCAGCAAATTTAGCAAGGGCATGATCTTGGCCTTGCTCAATCACTGGGATCTCAATTGAATGCTCAAGAACTGGAATTGCCTCACTATACCGGCCTAAGTTACAGTATATTGCGGATGTTACATGCAAAGACATGACCACATCTAAACTTGGCTTCCCATTTGCACATTTCTCAAATGATTTTGCTGCTCGGAGAGCTAATTCAAGAGCTTTCTGGGGATTATCCCCAGAAGAAATCAAATCCCTTGCTTGCTTAAGGAGAAATGGTCCAAGATCTGGGTTATCTAAACCAGACTCGGATGAATCCTCAGTTCCATTCTGTAACTTCACACCTCCTAAAGGTGAATGCCTCTGTTTTTTAATGGACATGCCTCCTGCATGTGGTTTTCTTAAATTCTTATCATTCCGCTTATCAACAGGAGGTTTCTCCTGCGGACTTTTGCTCTTAGGACCAGAATTTGATGATACTTCAGATTCCAACAGCAAGTGAGCAGCTTTCTTTGCTTGTGCTGAAGGAGATTTGGTACTTGAAGATTGGGTCTTATCCAACTTCCCCGACTTCTTATCCACAGATGAATTCTCCCTCTTAGAAGTGGAATCACTATGACAATCATCCAAAGGTTTTTCCACCTCTTCCTCTTCCACTATCTCCACCTCCCTCATCTCTCCTCCCACAAGATGGCGCAGCTCCGAATCAATCCTAGACTCTTCACCGTCCGATCCAAAGCTAGGCCTCGACGGTGATTGATCAGAGCTCTGCATCTCATATACATTATCATAAAGCTTTTCGATTGAGGTGTCGACAACCCCATCAAAAGGGTCTCCGACAGGGGCAGCCCGAGGACTTTGCTGACTCAAAGTACTCTTCGGAGACCTATTTGCAACTGAATTTTCCTTGAGCAAAGTAGAATTTCCATTTTCAGTTTTCAATTCATTCACTAGCCCATCTTCATGTACTCCATCCATAACAAATCCAGGCATCTTACAAAATGCAAATCAATAAATAACTCCAAAGAACAAATAACTTATCTGCAAGAAATGTTACAACAACAAAAATCAAACTTCTACATCATACACATACATATTTTAATATATATATATATATATATATATATATATATACACATACATATATATTGCAAGAGATCCAGACCAGAGTGACATATGATTGTACCAAATTTCCTAATTAATTACAAATGGCAGGATTCAATCAGTAAAACAGTTGAAGAAAGAACTTAAACGACAATAACACAAACTCAGATCTTTTAAGTCAGACATATTGCTATTAAAAGTTTCTATGTTTGTCTCTCTATATCTATATCTATACACATCACAAATATAACAAAGACAAAATCATGTAATAAAAGAACACAAAGTTTCCTAAACAGATCTTAACATTTCAGTATATATAAACTCAAACACCAATTCATAAGAAATGCATAAAAGAAAACAGAAACGCATACCCATATAGAAAGAGAGCATATAAATCAAGAAAAGGGAATGAAAAGTAACATGTAGTTGACTTCACCAACTGGTTCTCTAAAGAGGAGATTAAAAAGGGCAAAGAGGGAACCAAAAAAAAAAACAAATGAATTGAATTGACAGAGAATATGAACAGAAATGTTAAAAGAGCCACACCTTAGAGACAACCCATCAAGGAGGAGACTTTGGGACGTTGTGTGTGTGAGTTTCTGTGAGTATTATATAGAGATAGAATCAGGGAAGAGTGAAAAAGAGAGAATTTATCTTTTGATGAGGCAGTAGAGGACAAGAAGCTGGAAATATGGCAGAAGCTGAGGACAATATAGGAACTTTACATACTGGGTAGATATATATGTACCCACACAGTGTATAAAATACAATAGAAGAGAGTCATGGAAGGTTGCAGAGGTGGAATGTCAGAGGAGGAGAGAGAGACTTTTCTCCTAACCCGGGCCTGCAACCGCCGATTTGTTCTCTGTTTGTTTGTGCCTCGCTGTAACTTGCCACGTGGCCGTACTATATATATATATATATATAAAATTATATACTGTATATATTTAATTAAAAGAATGGGAAAATGAAATAATGATTAAAACTAAAGAATTTTTTTTTTTGGTCAATTTGGTTGATTATTATAATCTAATTTTCTCTAATTCTAGTCACTATAAATTATTTTTCTCTAATGAATTAATTGATGTACCTGAAATGCCCATATATTTATTATTCTTGTGTCATTAAAAGAATAAAATAGGTAAATGTTTTCCTTTTTGTGATTAACATTGCACCATGTTACCGACAAATCTGAAGATGTGAGTTCTCATGTATAATTTTATCATAATTTTGTCTGTAAGTTACAATGAACCACACACACACACACACACACACACACATACATATATATATATATATATATATGTACGTATGTGTGTGTGTGTGTATATATATATATATATATATATATATATATATATATATATATATTGTCTTGTAACTTCATGTGACAGAAACACCAAAGTTTAATGAAGAATAATGCTATAAAACGAGTAAAGGAACAAGGAACCATTTCACTTATACTGTGTGGCTAAATTTATGATACATACTCTCTCTCTCTCTCTCTTGTTTATGTTGCTTGTGCTCCAATCGTGAACAGTGCATTAATTTACTGGTACATAGCAAGCACATGAGGCCATAGGCCCATAACTGGTCTGCATTGCCTTATCCATATGGATAGATCAGTCCTCCTTTGATAGAAAAATAGATTGATCTAAAAAGTTAGTGGTAAATTAGATGTGTGAATGTGAGTTTTTTTTTTTTGTCAAGATTAAAAAATAATAATAAAAATAAATAAATAAAAATTGATTAAAAGACTTCTCTTCAACTTAAAATAATATGTATATAGATCAGTATCAGCGAGAGCTGTAATCTAATGATATTTTCTTTCACCTTTCAAAATAGAATGTGCATCTTGTTGAGGTAAAAATATATATATATATATATATATATATATATATATATATATATATGCAAGTCATTAGTGCACAATCTATATGTCTCAACATAAACGATTGATCAAGGATTATAGTATAGTGGTACAAGAAAAAAAGAAAGAAAAAAAAGATTCTATGTAACCCTAATAAAAAATGTGGTTAATACTGTAATTTCAGTGGACAGGACGAATTGGGTATTAAAATTATGAGCATGGTGGCTTTGGCAACTTGAGATGCAGAGACTCTGGTTGATATATTTTATAAGGAATATTTTGGAGATCAAAGTTGAATGACTTTATGAATTATTATAGGGGTGAATGAGTTGGGACTTATTTGGTATCCAATGATATTGGTACTTTATTAATACTTAAAATAAGTAAACAAAATTAAATAATAACGATTCTCCCCGTAGTTGCTAGCTCCCAAGAAAATACATATATATATATATATATATATATATATATATATATATATATATATATAAAGCACCCAACACACTTCTGCAAGAGGCAACCCTACTCGTGTGCATGAATTACATCCACTATGTTACCACTTGATATGTGATAATCTCCTCATTATCTTATACTTTTAGCCACTTAAAATCTTTTGGTTTGATTATATTTGCAGTTTTCTACAACAGGAGGAATAGGGTGCAAGAGAGAAAAAATTTGTCACCCAACTTTAACAAAGATACGTTTGTGTTCTCTATCTCACCCACGTGAGAGTTTTTAAATCAATTTGAGACATTATTACATGATTTCGAAATCATTGATTCCGACCACTCACAAGTGAACACATAAATGAATGTGTCAGTTGTATTAGTCTTATTACTATTCATACTCGTGAACAGCTTTCTTCCACTCAAGATACTTGACATTTTTTTTTTTTTAACTTTGATAAGAAATACCCATTCTAATCCCACAAAAAGTTGAACCCTAGACATTCTACTTTACAACTTCAGTTCAGTTCTAATGTCGTTTGGATATTGATATTTGAAGTGATATTATTTCTTGGCGACATAGTATTGGTCCTATTGTAGCTACATAATATAAAATCTATATTATGAAAAATTAAAAGTTTGACTGCATTAACACCTTAAATTGCAATCATAACTATATCTAAGACTTTTAAAGAAGTAATTATTGCTATATTGGTTAATTTTCTTGACTTCTAAAGCACCTATTCGTTAATAGTTAAAGTCTCCACTAATTTTGCTTGATAGATTCTCAATTGCTATAAAAGTGTGTTATGCCATCGTTAGTTAAAAAAGGACAAAAAAGGAGATTATATTATGTAATAACCATGCTCATTTTGATCAATCTAATAGTTTCAAAAGTTGAATTGTAATAAAAATCTTAGAATAATTTAAAATTTATTTTGAAAAGTGAATACACTAACTAAATGATAAAAAAAAAAATTTCAATCACTTTGATTTTTGATATATTTGATTTTTTTTTTCAAAAGACAAATATATATTTGTTTGACTTGGTAAATTATTTAAGGAATATTTAAGTATGTGTGTTATTTACTTTGTATATATATATATTTGTTTCAGACATAACAAGAATATTATTAACACGAATTGTCACCTCATGTATAATAGTTATCGTTTCGAGTCAACTCGTGTAACATAATATATTTATTTCAGACATAACAAGAATATACGAATTGTCACTCCTTACTTGTACCTAAAAGTGTATTAACATAACAAGAATATTGTTAACAAGAATTGTCACCTCATGTATAATAATAGGTATCGTTTCGAGTCAACTCGTGCAACATAATATATTTGTTTCAGACATAACAAGAATACCCCTTAATACGAATTGTCACTCCTTACTTGTACCTAAAAGTGTATACAAGTAAGGAGTGACAATTCATATTAAGGGGTATTCTTGTTATGTCTGAAACAAATATATTATGTTATACGATATATTATGTTACACAAATTGACTCGAAACGGTATCTATTATATATACACTTTTAGGTACAAGTAAGGAGTGACAATTCGTATTACGGGGTATTCTTGTTATGTCTGAAACAAATATATTATGTTACATGAGTTGACTCAAAACGATACCTATTATATATACACTTTTAGGTACAAGTGAGGAGTGACAATTCGTATTAAGGGGTATTCTTGTTATGTCTGAAACAAATATATTATGTTACACGAGTTGTTCGAAACGATACCTATTATACATGAGGTGACAATTCATGTTAATAGTATTCCTGCTATGTTAATACACTTTTAGGTACAAGTAAGGAGTGACATGTATTTTACATTTAAAACACATATATAATCATTTAAAGCATTAATATGACAATAAATCAGAATAACAGAAAATCAAAAAAAAAAAATAGTCACGGTTCTTACAACCTACCCAATTTAAAAGGATTTCGTCCCCGAAATCAAGTCATACAAGAAAGAAACAAGTTGGGATACTTAGAACGAACTTCCTGCTCTCGTTCCCACATAGCCTCCTCAATATTGTGATGATGTCACAAAACCTCATAACTTGCTCTCTAGCATCAAGAATCTGTATCGGTCTCTCCCCATAGGTGACATCCTTATCAACTTCTACGTCTACCCAATTTAAGACATATGATGGATCAGGTTCGTATTTCCTCAACATTAAAACATGGAACACATTGCGAACCTTTTCCAACTGTGGAGGCAAAGCCAATCTGTAGGCCACCTCACCGACACACTCAAGGATCTCAAATGGTCCAATATATCTCGGTGACAATTTGCCACTCCATCTAAAGCGCATCAATCCCTTTTGTGGTGAAACCTTTAGAAACATATGGTCTTCTACCTCAAAGGATAACGGTCTCCTCATTCGATCAGCATAGCTCTTTTGTCTGCTCTGTGCTATCAACAATCGCTGCTTAATCAGCTTAATCTTTTCTATAATCTCATGCACAAGGTCTGGTCCTAAGGCTGCGGTCTTGCCCACCTCAGTCCAATAAACTGGATATCTACAAGGTCTGCCATACAACGCCTCAAATGGTGCCATCTCAATACTGGCCTGATAACTGTTGTTGTACCAAACTCCACAAGTGGTAAATCGTCCTCCCAACCACCGCCAAAATCAAGAATACAAGCACGAAGCATATCCTCCAATATATGAATGGTACACTCTGACTGTCTGTCAGTTTGAGGATGGAATGCCGTGCTAAAGTGCAACTCAGTGTCCAACACCATTTGGAATCCCTGCTAAAATCTCGGAGTAAATCGTGGATCCCTATTCGATACAATGGATATTGGAACTCCATGTAATCTCACAATCTGCTCTACGGATTGCTTGCTAAGTCTCCTCACATCATTATTCAACCCCATAGGCAAGAAGTGAGCTGCTTTGGTCAATCTGTCAATGACGACCCAAACTGTATCATTGCCCTTGTTTGACTTTGGAAGACTCGTTACAAAGTTCATGGTGATATGTTCCCATTTCCATTCCGACACTTGTAATGGTTGCAACAATCCCGCTGGCTTTTGATGTTTTGCCTTCACTTGTTGACAAGTAAGGCATCTAGCCACAAACTGTGCTATATCATTTTTCATTCCTCGCCACCAATATTGGCATTTCACATTGTGGTACATTTTGGTCCCACCAGGATAAACTGTAAAACGAGAATGGTGGAATTCCCGTAGTACATCATCACGACAATAAAAAAGAACCACCATCAATCCTCTGAATCGTAGGCCCCCATCAGAATATAAAGTCCAGCCCGCTATTGTCTTACCACCAATAATCTCTGAGTGAATAGACTCCAACTCACTGTTCCTCTTTTGTGCCTCAATCACCTTGCTCACGAGTATAGGTTGGGCTATCAAGCTAAATAACGTAGCTGACTCACTATCATCACTGAAATACAATCCCAACTCTAAGAAATATTTCATCATTTTCAATTCCTGGATGGCCATGCTAGCTAGAGTCTATTGAGACTGTCTGCTCAGTGCATCCGCTATTACATTTGTTTTCTTCGGATGGTATTGTAAATCAAAATTGTACTCTACCCATCGCCTCTATCTCATGTTCAAGTCCTTTTGGGAGAAAGGTACTTGAGACTCTTGTGGTCCAAATACACTTTGAATTTCTCACCATACAAGTAGTGTCTCCACCCTTTCAAAGCGAAGATCACCGCCGCTAGCTCTAGGTCATGTGTAGGATAATTATGCTCATGAATCTTTAATTGTCTAGACCTGTAAGCAACTATTTCGTCATATTGCATCAACACACAACCTAGTTCGCTCCCCAAAGCATCACAATAAATCATATACCCCAAACCACGCTTGGGTATCACCAAAATAGGAGTTGTAGTTAACCGTTTCTTCAATTCATGAAAGGCTCGCTCACATGCTTCATTCCACACAAACTTCACACCTTTACGAGTGAGTCGTGTCATGGGAGCTGCAATACTAGAGAAGTCTTTCACAAACCTCCTATAGTAGCCTACCAACCTAAGAAAACTCTGAATCTCGAAGACACTCTTCGGACTCTCCCAACTCATCACGAACTCAATCTTAGATGGATCAACTGAGACTCTACCTCCAGAAATGACATGTCTAAGGAATTTCACCTTTTGGAGCCAAAACTTACACTTTTTATACTTGGCATATAATCGGTGCTTTCTAAAGATTTACAAAACTGTCCTCAAGTGAAACTCATGCTCCTCTTCCGAAGATGAGTACACAAGTATATCATCCACAAACACTACCACAAAGGTATCAAGATACTCATAAAATGCGCGGTTCATCAAGTCCATAAATACCACCGGTGCATTGGTCAAACTGAATGGCATTACAAGGAACTCATAGTGTCCATACAGCATACGAAAAGTCATTTTATGGATATCCTCATCCTTCACTCTTAATTGGTAATAACCCGACCCTAGATCAATTTTTGATAAGTAGTGAGCTCATTTCAATTGATCGAATAAGTCATCTATTCTTGATAACGGTACTTGTTCTTGATTGTCACATGATTCAACTTTCTATAATCAATGCACAATCTCAAAGCACCATCCTTCTTCTTCGCAAATAACACCGGTGTTTCCCACAGTGATGCACTCGGTCTAATAAAGCCTTTAGCTTTCAAATCATTCAATTGACGTTTCAATTCCACCAACTCCATCAGTGCCATTCGATATGGTGCCATAGAAATAGGCGCCATACTGGGTATGTGATCAATCCCAAACTCTACCTCTCTTTTGGGAGGCAAATCTGTCAAATCCTCTGAAAAGTGTGAGATATAAATTTGTAATTGGCATATTTCAGTGATCAAAACCTGATTGATCGAGTTGTAATTTTCATATTATTCTTTGTATCGATCATCGACAACCTCGAGCTGATATTCAAGTGCATGGAAGCTGATAAATTAGTTAGAACACCATATAGTACAGGTAAGTATGGTGAGGACACTTTGCACTTTTTATTTTCGAGCCTATTTTGAAAAACCAGGGTTTAAATGCAAGAATTAGGATTTTTCAAAGTAGGACCGGTCCCCAATATTTAGGACCGATCCAACTTTTCACGACAGTTAGGTTTCTGCAGGTTTTACAAAAGTTTCACCGGTCCTATTTATTTGGCACCGGTCCCACTTAGCCTGTTCCAAATAGGAAATAGATTTTGACGAAAATCCTGATTTCTATTGGGTTTGAAACTTAGAGGAAAATTCTATTTTGGTATTTAATTTCTTTTCCAAGTAGAATTAGAACTTCCTTGCCTATATATATGTATTAATATTTTCTCTACAAAAGATGTCCTAGAATATTATTTTTAGAGAGAGAAAGTATATACAATATAATTAGGGCTTTATATTTTTAAGAACACACATCCATACTTCACGAGTGATATTTAGGATGGTGTTCTACTTCTGATTAGCTGCTCAGAGACTGCATCAAATCTATTTGCTGATCAGAATATTGGATTGATGGTTCTTCGCTTGCTTGCTTGTTGAGGAAGAAAGGTGACCAAATTGCACTACGAAGGGAACAAAATACTTGTTGAGTATTTTGGTTCTTCCAGCAACCTTTCTGTAAGGGTGGTGACATTAGCCGAAAGTCTGCAGCAGTTGGACGTGTTGTCGCAATCATAAGCCTGAGGTGTTCCGCATCAGATCCTTGACAGAGTGAAGAGGGGTGTGAGACTGAGACAGAGTCTGTTGTACTTTGCTTCATCATAGTGAATTGGTTCCCTGAGGCGTGCCGCCTCCTTCCATGGTTTTTCCTGCCTTGGGTTTCCACGTATATCTGGTGCATTATTTTTTTTACTTGCACTTTATTTATTTGCTTGCTTTAATTGTTTGATTAATTAGACTTAAAATTGAAGTAATTAAAAATTAAGCAAACGAGCAAGTGATCCTATTCACCTTCCTCTAGGTTCTAAAATACTTTTCGCAACCGTTTCCGCACCGCGTAACTCACAATTGGTATCAGAGCAGTGTTCTCTAATTTGTGAGTAGTTTCTTGCGAAGTATTTTTAAAATCAAAATTTATTTTTGTTTTCAAAAATTTGTTATGGAATCTAATAAGAAAAAGGGTGAATTGGTTCAACAATCTCATGTATGTGATGTGTTAAACCATAAGGATGAAATAAATTTCTTTGCTAGAAAATATGGCAGATTCCTTAAGAATAAAAAGATTAAAATTTTAGAAAAGGAAATTCTTCTACATGTAGAGGTAAAAATAATAAGAAAGATGTTTTTGTTATTTTTCCTGCTATTACTCATGTTGATAATGATACTACTAATAATTCTTCTTCTGATTCAGGTAAATCTACAAAATCTGCATCATTCAGTAAAATTGGTTCTAATGATTCGAATGATGAGAAAGCTGATAGAGAACCATGTGAAAGCCAGTTGCAACAAGTCTTTGATGAATTATTAAAAACTTATGAGAAGCAGACCAAAAAGCTAAAATTGGTAGAAAAAGAGAAAGAAGCATTGAAGATAGAGAATGAGCAGAAGCAACAATTGATTGATGATGAAAAAACTGTCAATCAAAACCTCCAGAATAAAGTGAAATATGAGAAAGAGACTTTGAAGAAAAATAATGAAGATCAAGTGAAGTTGATTGAAGAAAGTAAAGCTAAAATTCCGAATCTTCAAGGCAAAGTCAAGTTTCTCGAAAGCGAGGTAAGTCAAGCTATTTCTGCTAGAGATTCTCTTGTTGCTAGAATTAATTTTCTTGAGCCTGAATTGAAAAAATCACAAGAGAAATTAATTGCTTTTATTTCTGGACAGATTAAGCTTGATAGCATGATTAATGTTGGTAAGCCTGTAGGAGATAATACTAGATTAGATTTTGTTGGGTCATCATCTAAGGAAAAAATTATTTTTGTTAAACCCAAGAATTTAATTGTATCTGAACCCAAACCTAAGTCTCAAGTTGAGTCCGTGCATGCTAATGTTGTGTCCAATGTGCTTTATTATTCTTTTTGTGGTAAGAATGGACATAGTCAACACTATTGCTATAAAAAGAGAAGACATTCTAATTCTAATTTTTATGTGCATAATTCTTTTACTAAGAATAGGGTTCATGCTAAAAAGCCACATTATTGGAACAAACCCAAAAATTTTCAAGGTAAAAAGAATTCAAATAAAAAGAAGAATGTTTTTGGTTCTCCACAATTCTTTCCTGATAAATTGCATGTTAAAACTATCTGGATGAAAAAGGAAGATTTGGAGAAGTTTGTGCCTATTGATACTATGGGATTTATTCCTAATAGGTCTTTGGGTGCAAAACCCCGTAACTGAGTCATTTAGGACTTTGATGGTCATGGATTGAGCTTATGTTCATTTTTTGTTTTCCATTGGACCATATCTTTTAGGTTATGATATGTTTTGTTTATTTTTAGTAATAATCATATGAGATTATGAAATTTATATATTTTTTTTGAGAAAAAATGTGAATTCTTTATATTTCTTTTTAATTTCATTTTGATTTGTGAATGCATAATTGAGACACTTAGTTTGTCAATAAATGAAGTACTTGATTTTATGATTTAAATATCGATGACCAATGTGCTGTATTTATTTCTTTTTAGAGGTAAATCTTCTGAGTCCATACAATTTGTGCACTAGTCCAATTCTGAGAGAATTGATTGAAAACTAATGTAAAGTTGACTAGAATATATTGTATGAGTAGCATTGAAAGCTTTAATGATCAATGAAAAAAAATGATTGAAAAAAAATTATATTTTTATTCAGCATGAAAAGAAAAAGAAAATAAAAATTTACTGAATATCTAAGACAAAAGGAAAAGGCTACATTCGGGATGTGTTCGTAACTTCCACTACAATGTAAATCTCCAATGAGATATCTTTAAAAATTAAAGAGTTATTTTGAGAAAAATAGCTGGCTGCCCGTAAGAGTGAAAGCCACCGTCTTAGAAAAAAAAATGATGATAAAATTTAATGAAAAAAATATATTTGATCACGTGTAGTTATATTTGCTTATTATCCAATATGTTTTAGAACATGGATCAAAGGAATTTGATTAATTTTTTATGAAGTTGGATTACACACACACACACTTGGATTTATTAGATAAATTTCTAAATTTTTATAAATATTTGTGTGTTGGAAGTTGTGTCATGATCATAAAATTGAGAATGAATTTTATGGATAAATTATGGGTTTAAAATTCTGCATTTATAAATGTTTGAAATTTTTCAGAAATTTTAGAACTCATGTTATTCTCTAAAAAATATATTTTGATTATTCTCATGAGATTATTCATGTTTTATATTTTTCTTGAAAATTTTTCAAAAAATCCAAAGTTTCATATTGATTTTGTGTTTATTTTTCATACTTTGTATGCTTAATTGTCAAATCAGGATTGAAAAGATGTATTTTTGGTGAATTAGAGGTCTAAAGTGTAATTATTCAAAATTCACAAAGTTGGACCGGTCCCAAAGTTTGAGCACCAATCTCACTTCTGCAGGTTTTGAGGAACCAAGAGTAGTTGGACCGGTCCCCAAAAATTAGGACTGGTCGCACTTAGCGGATGCCCAGATTCTTGACAATCCGTGCGCATGCCTTAATGTTTTAAGTGGTATTCTTTGTACACTCGCACACACACTCATATCTTTTAAACTCTCACCCTCAAGCTCTCTAAAACACTCCAACTCACTTACACTCTTCCTCTTCTATATTTCTTGTGATCATTGATTATTGGAGGTTGGGATTGAACTTTTAAATATTGTTGGTTGATTGATTGTTGAATTGGGTGATATTGTGCAAACAAATATCTTTAAAATTTGAGAATTTTAGACTTGCACTCCAAGTGTTTGATATAATTCTTTAATGGAACTTGTGATCTTGTTTATGCTTCCATTCA
This sequence comes from Cornus controversa, assembly GCA_026545225.1. Classification (NCBI taxonomy): domain Eukaryota; kingdom Viridiplantae; phylum Streptophyta; class Magnoliopsida; order Cornales; family Cornaceae; genus Cornus; species Cornus controversa. Next base: position 56,882,939 of record CM048845.1, read on the forward strand.
TTGTGACTTTTATGATTAGGTCTAAAAGAGCTAGGGGAGTGCTTTTAAAAGCGAAAGGAATTTTGATTTGAAATATCTTGGTTGAGAGTCCTTATGTGATTTGGGTAACATATTTGGATGTTTTATCTTTCACAATCAAAGTATTTGTCATTATCATTGAGGTGAATACAACTGTTATGACTCAATTGTTGATATTTTTGATCTTAACAGGTGGTATTATTTTGTAATATTTGAGAACAAATCTTGATAGACCACCTATAGAGGATAATGATTCGAGCCTTATGAGTACCCAATGTATTTTTGATAATGGACATCATTCACTCTCCTACATCACTGATGATAACTAGTTTTAAGGGTTTGATATTTTGATGATTTAGACTAGTTTATCTGTTTACTAGGTTTATGATTTAGACTTGGTTATTTTTGGATACTCATGGTGTCTTTGATTAGGTTGCATGTTGATCTTATGAATACCATATTTATGTTTGAATCATACTTTTGTGAACTTTGATGTAAATTTCAATAGATGGAGTTATATGTTCAGGGATATCTTTTTGATAGAGGTTGATATCTATTTTTGGAGCTCATGATGATGATGAGGATTAGGTCTTGATGATAGACTTAGTTATGTTTTGCTAGACTTTGAGTAGTTAACTCTATTTTGTCTAGGTTTGATGTTTGATCTTGTTATGTTTTGATTATTTCATCAACTAATATGTTTTGGATATTTATTTGATCAGTGATGATGATTATTTTTGTTTCCTTATTGTCTTATTTTCTCTATGTGCTTCATGATTTATCTGTTTATATAAATCTCTTGGGTATTTCTTTGTCAATTTATTCCAAAAAGGGGGAGATGATATTGATTGTTTCTTTGACAAATGGGGAGATATATTTATTAGATATTTTTGCTTAAGAGATTAAGGGGGAGATATTGATATTCATAATTATATTTCTTTATTAAGCTTTTCACAGGTTGTGTTGTTTAAGAGATGTGCAAGTACAATTGGTTTTTACTCTAACTATCTTGAACACACAAGTGAAGCTTCTGTTGATCAATTATTTATTTCTATGTATTTTTGGGTAACATTGTAATCTAATTTTTCCAATGGGTTAGGTTATAATTGTCTAGGTGGTTTTGTCACGAAATTGCCAAAGGGGGAGATTGTGAGATATAAATTTGTAATTGGCATATTTCAGTGATCAAAACCTGATTGATCGAGTTGTAATTTTTATATTATTCTTTGTATCGATCATCGACAACCTCGAGCTGATATTCAAGTGCATGGAAGCTGATAAATTAGTTAGAACACCATATAGTATAGGTAAGTATGGTGATGACACTTTGCACTTTTTATTTTCGAGCCTATTTTGAAAAACCAAGGTTTAAATGAAAAAATTAGGGTTTTTCAAAGTAGGACCGGTCCCCAATATTTAGGACCGGTCCAACTTTTCACGGCAGTTAGGTTTCTGCAGGTTTTACAAAAGTTCCACCGGTCCTATTTATTTGGCACCGGTCCCACTTAGCCTGTTCCAAATAGGAAATAGATTTTGACGGAAATCCTGATTCCTATTGGGTTTGAAACTTATAGGAAAGTTTTATTTTGGTATTTAACTTCTTTTCCAAGTAGAATTAGAACTTCCTTACCTATATATATGTATTCATATTTTCTCTACAAAAGATGCCCTAGAATATTATTTTTAGAGAGAGAAAGTATATACAATATAATTAGGGCTTTATATTTTTAAGAACACACATCCATACTTCACGAGTGATATTTAGGATGGTGTTCTACTTTTGATTAGCTGCTCAGAGACTGTATCAAATCTATTTGCTGATCAGAACATTGGATTGATGGTTCTTCGCTTGCTTGCTTGCTGAGGAAGAAAGGTGACCAGTTGCACTACAAAGGAAAAAAAATACTTGTTGAGTATTTTGGTTCTTCCAGCAACCTTGCTGTAAGGGTGGTGACGTTAGCCGAAAGTCTGCAGCAGTTGGACGTATTGTCGCAATCATAAGCCTAAGGTGTTCCACCTCAAATCCTTGACAGAGTGAAAAGGGGTGTGAGACTGAGACAGAGTCTGTTGTACTTTGCTTCATCATAGTGAATTGGTTCCCTGAGGCGTGCCGCCTCCTTCTGTGATTTTTTCCTGCCTTGGGTTTCCACGTATATCTGGTGCATTCTTTTCTTTACTTGCACTTTATTTATTTGCTTGCTTTAATTGTTTGATTAATTGGACTTAAAATTGAAATAATTAAAAATTAAGCAAACGAGCAAGTGATCCTATTCACCCCCCTCTAGGTTTTAAAATACTTTTCGCAACCTCTTCGCATCGCGCAACTCACAAAAAGATGTCTATAAACTCAGATACTGCAGCCGGATACTTCTCTCTCGGCATTTTCTCCCCCTCGGCCAAAAGACTAGCTAAGATAAAACTGTGTTGCTCTTGATTGCTAACGCCATAACATGGTGAAATATAGGAGTCACTCTGATCTCTCATAAAACAAAAACAATCACCCTTGGGCGTGCAAAATGTCACTCTCCCTCTAAAATAGTTTATCGTAGCGTGAAACTCTGATAACCAATCCATTCCTAGAATGATATCAAAACTACTCACATCAAGGAGGATAAAATCAAACTCAAGTGTTCTCCCTGCTATCTCAATAGCACATCCCAGACATACTCTATCAAGGATCACCATACCGCCCATGACGTGTCAACACAAATTGCTTTACCCAATGGACAAATCTCTAGCCTTAAAACCCGTGCAAATGATACAACAATAAATAAGTAAGATGCACCTGAATCAATCAATACACGTGCCTAAAAATTGTCTACTAGAAATATACCTCTAACCACTGAAGGTCTTGCTGAGGTGTCTGCGGGTGTCAATGTATATATCCTACCTTGAGCTCTCTGTTCCTATACTCCACTAGCATGGAACCCTGATTGCTGTATGGATGCACTAGGGATAGATCCCCTCATAGGTGTAGCACTCTGTGTAGACATAGCTAGCTGCGGTGGAGGTAATGCTCTATAGCCCGACTATGCAGTCACTATTTGTGTTGGCCTTTGCTGAGCACTCTGGTCACTCTTAGCATTTCCACCTTGCTGTGGACATTGTCTTATCATATACCCCTACTGTCCACAACCATAGCAAGTCATCGCACTAGGTGGTATCATAGACTGACTTTGAGGTGCTCTCATAGGTGCTATCGAAGGACAATCTTCCCTGTAGTACCCCAATTGCTTACACTTGTAACATACCCTCTCTGACCTAACAGATGTCAAAGCCAAATGAATGGTAGGTGTAGAATGTGCCATCGGCTATCCCACTGAACCCATCGAATAGGAAGAACCACTCTTGAACTTCTTCCTTGCATGCCCCTCTGAAGCTACTGTCAAAGTCTTACTTTGCCTCAATGCCTCTCTCTTCTCTTGCCGGTATTATGTTTCTGCCTCAGCCATCAATGCCTTCTCTACTGCCTCAGCATATACCTTCAAGCCCAATATAGATACGTATGGCCTAATCGAATGATGAAGGCCATTGATAAACCTCCTTATTTTTTCCTCCTCATCTCTCACTACTTTGGCTGCAAAACGTGAAAAGAAAATGAACTTGTTCTCATATTCTGTGATGGTCATCCCGTCATGAACAAGCTCCTCAAATTCCTTCCTCAGAGCCCTTCTTTTTGGCCTAGAAAAGTAATGCTCAAGGAATAAAGTCTTGAACTTTTCCCATGGCATTGTCTCAACATCATATCGGTCACTTACTGACTTCCACTAAAGTTCAACTCCACTCGAAAACAAATAGGTAACAAGAGTTACTTTCATGCCATCATCGGGAGTAGACATCATTTTTAAGTGTTTCTCCACTTGCTCCAACCAATTGTCCGCTATCAATGGATCCGAACATCCCTCAAAGCTAGGAAGCATCAAGTTCTTAAAGCAAGTGATGAACTTGAACCTCCTTTCAACCTCATTTTCTATCGGTTGCACTACCGGTTGCTGCACCTCATTAGCGGCTGTTCTAACAAAATCACGAAGCGTTGCAGTCATGCTAGCAATCAAATGGTCTCCCTTGGGAACCTCACCCCCAACTACTCTTCCTCTACGTCTAAGTGGTATATCTCTATCTATTCAAGATATAGGTCAACACCACCAATTATCACACATTAGACAATCAACATGATCATTTACTAGTCAACATGACATCACGTTATCATTTTCCCACATAGCATATAGGCATGCTTTTCAACATACATTTAATCACATAAACATGTACTCAAGTCAACACATTACATATATCACATGTTATCACATAGCATGTTTTCATTTCAATACATAACATACATTACATATCATCACATAAGTACTTATCATATTATCATGTAAGCACGTTTCTCATGTACACAAGTTCTCATATCAACTATGTCATGTCTATACGAGTTTCTAGGTTATCAAACTCAAAGGGTCAAATCAATCATGAAACTAAACATTATCTGTCTATTACCCGTCATCCCTAGGTATTCAACCTAATGCTCTGATACCAAGTTGTCAAGCCCCAAAATTCAAACCGCCGGGACTCCCCCGATTTGAGCTCAAATTTTGGATAATGAGGTGTTATGATCGCCCGATCGTTATCCCAAAACCCGAGCAACCATGACAAACCACCATTTGTCACCCTATGATATACCCATTGATACCAAGTTGTCACACCCCGATCGTTGGTTCATAACTCATCACGGAAGCCTTTACATTATTAATACATCTATCTCTTACCAGATAGGTTACAATGATCGACAATCTAAGTTATCATTTATAAATCAGCGGAAACATCATTTACGCATCAATACCATCATACACAATCCTTCAACTGATTCCATCACACAAGTGTGAATACATAACTCCTTGTACATTTTTTACCAAAGGCTAAAAATGATATCTTGGAAAGAGGGTTTCAAAATACTCAATTTCAAAAAAATAATCACTAGATTTGGGCTTGAAACGAAGAAGTTATGACTCGTCGAAATTGAGAGGAAAACATACTGTAAGTGGGACGAGTCCCCAAAAAGTAGAACTGATGGGACTTCCTGCAGGTCCAAAATATCAAGAAAATTTGGACCGGTGCCCAAAAAGTAGGACCGGTGGAACTTCCCTGATACTGGATTTTTTTGTGAAAAACTTTGTAACCTAAAATCCCACTTCACCAAGCCTCAATCCACACACACATGAACTTTAAGGCACGAAGATCCAAGCCAAATATAATATTCCAAGCTTTCCAAAATCCAACTAAGATCATCCATAGCATAAGCAATTTATAATCAACTATGCAACCTTATAATCATCTACAAATTTTATATTATCGTTTAAATTGTCAAACATTCTACCATACTCAAACCATGCTTATAATATATGAAATCATAAGATATAAATAATACATGTTCCCGAACATAAAAATGGTCTTTACATGTTTTTCACATGCATATAGTCCACAACCCAGACATGTATTCAAATAAAGCGATAATGAATGTCTTTAAATGAAATCAATCCACTCCACACCAACTCTACCATTGTGGGGATGCCGCTACCTCTTTTCCATTTCCTGAAAAAAGTTAAACATCATGGGATGAGCAATCACACTATCAATAGGAATGTCTAAAACACAATTTTGTAAGTCCCGTGAATATCACATAAGCATATATTTGCATTTAATCATGTTAATAAAGTTCTCATATAACACATTCATATCATAAGCAACATATAATGCAAAAATGATATGCATAACTCCCTCGTGCTCTTCACACGTCCATTGGACTCCGTTACCCAGGATCATCCAATATCACCTAACCAAGGCTCCATTACTAGATTACCTTAACATAGGACTCCATTTTAGGGAGTATCGTATTCCATTCTAATCGTAGCTCTCATATCGGATCACTCTGTTGGGTTCCTTTACTGGATTGCCCCCGAAGGTTCCCTTCACCAGATTAACTCGTCACTCCTCAAAAGGACTTGACTGCCCAATTGAGCTCACCACCCTCACCACATATCTACCCACAAATGAAGATGGATTACATATATTCATGATCACAATGACCAAGTAATTCAAGGCAATTAACATTTAATGATCATGCTTGCACAATTCACCATTTAAATATAACCCACAACCATAATTCACATTATTCACATTTCACATAATCAATATGATAGCTAAACATGTTTTGCACATAAACATACTTCTAAGGCATTTTCACAAACATATAATTGTCACATTTTCATATACATATGAATAAACATAATTCTTTCACATTTCAATTTCAACATGCATCATAATTACCTAAGACAATTATCAACATGTGATCATCAACTCTAACATAATGAATTCATCAATTGACATAATTAAGCATGATTTCCATTGAAAAATATTTAATTATCCCACATAACCAATTGGTTGCCTTAACAACCAATATACTCATAAAAATCCTAGATTTTATGGGTTAGTCATCCTTACCTCAAATTGGAAGAGCTTCCAATTGAATTTTCCCCAATTCTCTCAAAATTCAACTTTCTCCAAAATTGAATTTGGATCGATCAATCTCGGGCCCTTGATGTGTAAATCATTTCTCTCTTCTTCGGCGAGCTCTAATTCTCACCTGAAGACCTTTCAATTCAATGGAGTACTGAAGAAGACGAAGTTACTACATATATATGTATGTATATACATTCATACGGCTGCTGGGAGAAGAGAATGAGAATGGCTAACCTCCCTTTGCTATTTATAGCGAAATGACCTACTCTTATTTACAAGAGTGTCATTACTTTCCCTAAACCTTTTCGGACTCATTTTCAGAGTTTCATATCTCCGATTGACACAAAATCAATTTCGTAGTGCATCAAATATTTTATTTAAACTACTCTCCAAATTTGAAATCATTTCAAGACTTTCAAATTTTCTGGGCTCACGGGGTCTGCTCCCGGATTAATCGAACCCGAAAAAGTCAACTTTTGTCAAATGCTCCGAAAACTTTCCCAAACCTTAAATAAGTTATCTAAACACGTATTTTACATTTAAAACACTTATATAATCATTTAAATCATTAATATGACAATAAATGAGAATAACAAAAAATCGAATAAAAATGGTCACGGTTTTTACACCTTATGTACCGAGGTGACATTGTTCCCAAAATATGGCAATTGTGGCAACTATAAAAACCAAGCGCACCATACAGTTTTTTGACTGGTGCCCCCTTGGATTCAATTATGGCATCAACTACCAGCTGCCCATTACTATTCTTGAAGGTTACCTTGCCAAGGTGCAGAGGGCTATCTGCATGATCTCAAACTTTACCAATGTGGCAAAGGTGTTTTCCCACATTGAGCATAATTTAACCTCATGTATGTTAAGTGTGTATTTGTACATTGGTATATCAGTGAAAGAATAGAGAAAAGAGAGTTCTCTGAACCCCGGGAGGATCTTGCTGCCCTGGAGAAGGACTATAAGGTGGTTGGTGCTGAGTTTACTGAGGGAGAAGATGGTGACAAATAACATGTGTACAAAGGTGTTTATCTGGCAAAAATTTCTTGTAATGGTCTTAATACTCATTTTAGTTTGCTCTGTGTAGCTTATGGTATCTGGTATCTTTCTTTTACTTCACTTGGTATCCTCTTTTGTGCTCAAACTTAAATGTTGAGAATTTGTATGTCTATCATTGTTTTAATCAGTATTAATGCTACTATGGGATGAATTATCTTTTTTCTTTTCCTTTTGAAAAATACAGGTGATGAAATGTCTGATTAAATAGAAAATAAAGTAAAAGCAATTTCGTGTGCATAATTCATGGAAGAAGCAAAAACTATCATGTTCATTCCTAGGAAAATATTTAAGAATAATTGATAATTTAAACAAAATGTACTATTAAGCAAGAATATGCCAATCTCTCTTTTGGCACTTCCACTGAAGAGGAAACAAATATATTTCTAAATAGATGAAATAATATATCTTCATTTTTAAATGAAATGGATTAGAGAACTTGATGTAGAACTAGAAAGCCCATATTTGAGTAATTTGACCAAATAAAGATTTTTTCGAACTTAAGAATTTAAAAGGGTGGAGAGACTTTATTAACGTATGAAAATGACCATTATCCAGTATCCTAATCTACAAGACTTAATTGGTTCTTCTCTATTATGATTGACAAAATTGGGTCTTCCATTTTGTTATCACTTACCATGTCACAGTTCTCACCTTTATCTTCTCCAGATCACTCACCACAAAAATTTCACTAAGATTTTTCATATCTTTTTTGCCTTTGTATTTTTCTTTCTATTTTTGAACTTTTTGAATTGTAGCCCCTAACTAAGGAAGAAATAGTTCAAAATTATGTAGTATCAACCTGATAAAAAAAATGGTAAAATACAAAATAATTCCTTTGACTATCTCGGTTTTGCAAAAAAAAAAAAAAGATCTTGAACAATTCAAAACTATACCATTCTATTCCACTAAAAATGTAATGGAATTTTGTCTAATATTAGGACATCCATTATGCCCAATTCTTGAATGTTATAAAAGGTAAAATACAAAAAAAAATGCTAAACTCGTTACTCATGAATCGATGATGTTATATCCCATTTGTCCTCTCTCATGTAGAGGGTCCCTAGCGTTGTCTTGGTAGTAAGAGCTTTAGAACTTCTTCTAACCTCTTTTTCTTTACCACTGTTCAGTTAACCTTACCTCACCTCTATCATTTTTTAACCTCAAAACTCTGCTTAGCCTTCCCCTGCACTCATCCTCCATCTCTAAGCCATTTTTCCATCCATATCAATCATAATCCACAGATTTTGCCTCCTTTAGAGAGGACTTAACATCTCAACTTCAAGAATTCACCATCACCATTGATGAGGAATAAATCCTAGAGGCCACCGATGAGGATACCAAAGTAGATGTTTAGGACTGTCGTCTTAGCCTATTTAGCAAATTTTTTTATGATAAACCCATTCATTTAGGAGGTCTATAGAAAACTATGGCTGAGGTTTGGAATTATCACCTTAAAGTCTTTTGATTGTCCCCAGATAAACTCTAATTCCTTTGTTATTCTTAGAATAATCGTTATAGAATCATATCCAACAGTCCATGTTACATCGACAGGCATCTCCTTATTTTAGTTGAATGGAAATGTAACTTCATCCTTGATGAATCTCTCTTCTAAGAAGTTATAATGTAAATACTCCTCAGCAATATCCCTATTGAATACCTTACTACGGATATTAGCTCCATCATAACCAAAATATTTTTAAAGTCCAATAAAATTGAAATTCAAATTTGAGGTGCAGAGAGTGGATGACATCTCCGAATCAAAGTTGTCGTGGATGTCTCAAATCCCCTCCTTCAAGGGACTCATATTAGGACCTCTAGAAATCTGTATTAGATATCTTTTTGTTATGTAAGACTCCCCTCATTATGCTATAAATGTGGTCTTCATGGCCACTCTCTTAAACTCTGTTAATCCTCGCCTCCCCCAATCCCTAACAAGTTCCCCTGTGGTCCCTGGCTTTACAAAGAGACCTTTTCGAGAAAGTTCATCCACAACTCTAAGACCACACATCATACAAGTTCACCTTCTTCCTCATCGAAAAGTTCTCCATCAGCTCCCGCTGACAAACATCACAACTTGGCAACATCTTCAAAGATGGTGGATAGGGTAGTGGAGACTTATGTTAAAATGGCCAATCAATCCATGGACACGTGTTCTCCAGTAACCAATGGTATAGCCAATTACTTGGTCGTCACTATTAAAGAGAATATTCCAAATTATCATATGTTGGATCTAAAGAAAAGTCTCTTTGGGCCATCTAAGCTCACTCCCACCAACCCATCCTATCCCTCTTACACTGGTTAACCTAACACTCATCCTTTTTTTTAGCCCAATCCACTTTATAATCCAACAACCCTTTCAATTCTATAACTTCCAACCTAGTATCCCCATTTGCTTTTCATCAAGCCCATGAACCTAATCCAAAATTATGGCCTTGCATAACCCTCTCTTAACTATCTTAAATCTCAAACATTCTACAATTGATTTCATCCCCAAATCTAAGGCTCTCTCTGTTTAAATACTGTGGAAAGTTCGAGCTCGTATCATCTATGCTCTTGATCACGCATCCATTGCCACAAATTTTTTTCGAAGAAAAGGTGATTCACAAAATCTTGAAGATACTTTAAATGAAAATTTCTAAAATGAAGCTTGGTACCTAACAAAGCCCCTATTCTTTTTCATCTTACTACAGTAGTGGAGGACACCAATCTTAAATGCCCCCATAGTGGTCCATGAAAGCCATGGTGTTGAACTATCAAAGAGTGGGAACGTCCTAAAAGTTTCCTAGTTGAGGAGTTTAATTACACTCTATTACCCTTTCTTTCTAATCTTCTTGAAACAAAAACTCAAATTTTCGTTTAGAGAAGTTATGAAAGCAACTGGGAGATTACGACATGTTCACAATTTCATCGAGAGACATAACAAGTAGTTTAGCTCTATTTTTTACCAAAGATTATGGTAATAAGATGGAGGCAATAAAATTGGTCCTTAGTTCTTTACAGCGCTATATGCAACCAGCAATGATAGCATTTGATCAACTCAGTTGGACTTCTTTCGACAAATAAAATCTCGATTTGGCAGTAAATAGATTATCATGAAAGATTTCAATTTTTTATTACATAATCATAAACAAATGGGCTGTATCCCTAAAGCAACATGGCTGCATAAAAGCTTTCGTCGTTTCATTGAAGATTATGGTCTCCTCAACCTATGCTTTAATTGCACTCCTTTCACATGTTATAATAACTGTGTAAAGGTTAAACAATCATGGCCAACTTAGAATGAGCTTTATGTTCCTAAGATTAGTTAAACATTTCCCATGATGGACCAAGGAAAGAGATTTTTCGATGAGCTTAAATGAGGAATTTTCCAAATCTAAAAGTCGATTCTTCTTCGACACATGTTGGACCAAGGAAAGAGATTTCAAACCAATTATTCAAAACTTTTGGGCTAGTCTATCTGTAGGTTTTAATATATTTCAACTCCAAAGCAAACTCAAACTTTGCAAAATTTATCTAAAGAACTAGAATATAAGACGTCTCAGTAACTCAAAAATCATAATTCAATAGCACCAAGAATAACTTGCTCACCTAAAAGAACAACTTGATTTTGATCATAATTCTTGTAAAATTCTCGAATCAGAACTAAGACACGCCTAGCGTGATGAAAAAGTCAATTGGAAACAAAAAAACTTGCAATGCTTGGCTACCCTTGGTGACAAGAACACACATTACTTTTATTGTAAAGCTAGCATTCACCATAAAAGAATGAAATATCGAGCTTGGAATATGAGCTTGGTAATTGGAAAGACTCCAAGGCCAATGTGTGCTAAATTGCTAAAACATACTTTTAGTCTTTGTTCTCATCCTCATCTTCACCCCATAACCCAGAATTATGGTCTCTTATAACCCTTTGGATTAATGCAGAGACAAACAATTCTCTTTTAAAAGAAGGTACAAAAGAGGAACTTCTCACATCCATAAAATAAATGGGACCTTTCAAGAGTCCGGGGCTTGACGGATTTACTCTTCTCTTATACCAAAACAATTATGACATTGTTAAAGGTGACCCAGTACATTCCTGGAATTTATTTCTCTATGGAGGTCACTTACTTAAAAGTCTGAACCAAACTAATCTGGTCTTGATCCCTATGGTTCGTAACCCTATAAAAAATACCAATTTAGTTATATTTCTTTATGCAATGTTATGTACAAATTTGTTTCCAATTTTTTAAAAAATAGGTTGAAGCCTCTCCTAAACTTTCTCATCAATTTGAATCAGAGTGCATTCTCCCCTAGGCAATCTAATCATGATAACATCCCCATTACTCACGAATTGCTTCATCTCTTAAAGAAGAAGAAGAAAAAAGGTAAAACTCACTATCTAGCTCTCAAGTTAGATATAGCCAAATACTTTAATAGAGTAAGGAATGATGAATCACTTGGGATTTGATATCCATTGAATTAAGTTTATCATGTCTTACGTGGCCTTTGTTTCTTATTCTATTATTATCAAAATCTGGTAGCCTTATCAAACCTTAAAGGGGCATTCGACAAGGTGAACCCCTCTCACCATATCCCTTTTTGATTTGCACTAAAGGTCTCACTTCTCTTTTAGACAATGCCTCACACAACATTTTGATCTCTAGCATCAAACAGGGCTTCACCATTCCCCTATCAACCACCTCCTCTTTGTGGACAACACAATCCTACTTTACAAAACCAATGACTAAGAAATTTCATATCTTAAATATATTTTATAGACCTATGAACTTATGTCTACATAAAAGGTATACTACAATAAATCAGGCACCTATTTTAGCTCTAATTCAAGGCAATTGTTAAGCCAGAGGTTGATCAAATTCTGGGTATTCATGACCATAGATGGTGCAACACCTATCTTGGTCTCCCAGCAATCCTTGACAGATCAAAACAAAACTCCTTCAATTTCCTAACTAATAAAGTGAGTGACAAGGTCAAACAAGTTAAAATTAATACCCTATCCAAAGTGGGTAGGGAAGTCCTCCTTAAATTGGTTCTCTTCTCCCTTCCTAATTACGCAATGTCCTGTTATAAAGTTCCTAAATCTGTTTATGACTCTTTAAGGAAAAAGCTCTCTCAATTCTGGTGGACCAAAAAAGAAAAAGGCAACCATGTTAAATGGGTTATTTGGGACACTAATTCATTCAAATCTAAATAGGAAGGTGGTCTAAGGTTTAAGGACTTGGAATATCTTAATTTAGCCTTACTTAATAAGCTGGCCTAGAGGTTATTTTAGAAGAAAACTCTTTATTCTTCTAAGTATTCAAAGAAAAATACTTCCGTTCATCTAATTCCTAAATGCCTCTAATAAATCCAACTATTCCTATGTCTATAAAGGAGTCCTTACTACAAAACCCCTCATTCAAAAGGCATAGAAATAAAAACTAGCTAATGGCCATATCATAAACTGTTGGACCTATCCTTGGCTCCTGCCCCTTTTAATCCCACTATTACTTCAACACCGCCCCCCCAATTGCCATTTCTCTAATGTCTCGGAACTGATTAATAATTATCTTAAGTAGTGGAATGCTTCTTTAATATAAAACATTTTCAATTATAGAGATATTTAACTTATTCCTAAAATTTCAATTCATGACTCTGAAAGTTTTGACTTTATAACTTGGGTGCATCTTCCTTGGGAAATTTCTCAGTTATAAGTGCTTACTCTATCATGAGGCAAATCAAATACCTCCAATATCCCACTCAATATATCCCTGAAAGCTAAATTTTTGTCCCAAGGAAAGTTCACATTAAGCCCAATGTTTAATCTTTTTTCTCTAGTAGAGTATCCACAATCAAATTCCTGTAAAACAAATACTCAAATCCATAAGAATCATATTAGATGCCATTTGTAAAATGTGTGACTCTACAAAAGAATCAGTTTTGTATTTGCTTATTCATTGTCCTTACGCTTAACAAGTCTGGCTCCTAAGACCTCTTTGCCTTAGATTCTTAGACCCGCCTTTCCTTTCTTGGTCTCAAACTAGGAAATTCCTATCTGACCTATGGCCTGACAAAGAATCCAAAAGAGATAACACTAACCTCTGTTCTTTCATCTACTGGTGGATTTGGAAAAGCCGCAATGACTAGTTGTGTAACAACAACTGGAGAGACCTTAGAGAAGCCTTAGACTCAGATGTCAAACATTTCTTAGATTTCACCATCATATTTAAGCAAGATAATTTTCTAAACAATCAATTTCCTGCCTTCTCTACTCACCTTGCTACTTGTTCCCCTCCAAATCCTACTAGATTTAAACTAAATTTGATACTATTATGAATTCTTCTCATAAAGTGGTTTATTCTTCGAGACCACTAGGGGTCATCTAGTGAGGGTTGCCATAATTCTACTTCACCATATCTCTGATCCACAGCTCACAAAAGTCTTATTTATTCGTATAGGTCTCAATCTTTCTCTCCATTAGGGCTACACTCAAGTCAATATTGAGGAAGACTACTAGAAAATTTATTATCACTCCCCCTTATATGTCCTTATGGATGATATTAAGTTGATTTTGAACTCCCAACAAGGCTTATGCCTACATTGAACGTACACAAAACTTATACACTACTACTCTTGATTGGTGTGAGAAAGAAATTTCCAATGGAATCATCTTTTTGCCTCTTCTCATTCCCCTAGCTTCTAAAATCTCTCAAAACTCCCTTTCCATTCCGTCTTATTATTGCTAGGCCAAGGGAACACACGAGAGGCCGAAAAAGATATGTTGAATTCATCAGCTAGACACTTTTTTTATAACCAACTTCTCTTTTTGACTTTTCTCTCGTACTCAGTGTGGGACTTAGCTAAACAAAACACGAACCTCCCATATAGGTTTGTCTAAGTAATTTTTTTTGATGATTCATAGCTGAGAATGATATTAACCTTAAAGACATATTTTGTTCACTTATATCTTTATTGTCCATTGCATCTTGAATTGTGTTTCTCATTTATGGAATATGGGTGTCCCTCTTGTATTTGTTAATTTAAAACTAGTTCTGGTTTATCAATGTATATATTTCCATCTAAGTGCTAATATAGAAATTTTTGTTTCCAACCTTGAGGCAAAGAGAGTGAGTGGACACAGATTTTTGGACATGAATAATTAATATTGTAATCTTTTGATATTCTATTAAAAAGTAGGATAATGCTTGAATAATGTTAAAAATATACCAATTAAAAAAATTGCAGCCTTATTTACTTTATTTTTTACTATTAGTTTTGTCAATGCCTGGGTATATATCTTTCTTAACATGTCATTTTGGATGAGAAAGTATTATGGGATGTGTATAAAGTGCAACATTGGGAATATGATCCTTCTAGGATTGATTGTCACAAAATGACTACTATATATCAAATCTGTATTTAAAGTTATATGTTACTTTTGCTTAATTTTATATCATGTGTGAATAAATAAATGAGTGAAATATTAAAGCATAATATTTTGTAGGAACATCCTGAAGTTGCACTGTATCGAAAGAAGATCTCAATAGAGAACTGAGATGACATATATACTCTCTTTGCACAAGACCATGCAATTGGAGAGGGTACTAAAATTTCTTTGGAAGTTAACATGCAAGTGGCTAATTAACGGTCTATTAATTTAGAGGAATCATTTGGGAATGATGGGTTGGATGACGATGCTACATACTAATGTTGTTGAAAGCTAACTCAAAAAATCTTTATCCTTTTCATGTTCACAATCTTGAAAAAAAAAACTTAGCTTAGATGCATTACATACGATTTTGGGACGTATGGTTGACTTCTTGATAAAGTTTTCTTTGAACTTCCAAAGGCAAGTACCAAGATAGTGTTAGAAGAAGTCTCTAAAGTTCTAGATTTGGACCAAACACAACTCTTACTGGCAGTAGATCTATTGAGGCATTATCAAATAAAGTTTGAGACATTTTGCAACCTTTCACTTGATTTGAAAATACATTAGATAATTGTGGACACCCCATTTTACCCCATCGAATTCTTAAAGAAATTTAAGATTTCACCGCCTATGAAATCCCAAATTAATGACTTTCGATGCATGTGTATCAAAGGCTCCAGTCTAAGCCTATTTTAAGGACAGAATAATCAGACTTCACCATCACTTCTAAAATATCCCAAAACCTTGGAATACGGTTTTGGGATATGCCTAGATTAGAGTTTGTAATACTTTTATGAATTCTCGATACGAGCATCAGATTAAAAATCCAACATTTCTATCACAATTAGAGCACATCAAAACCTCTAGAATGTCCATAGATCTTGTCATCACATGGCCATGGACACTTGATCATCCAAAGGGGGCAAAATTGTAATTTTACACCTTTGATTGAAATATGAAAATCCAACCATCAGATTGATGATCAGGCTTTATGATTATGTTCATGATATCCTAAGACCTCAAGAAAACCTAAGATTACTTTGTAAAGCGACTCCAATTATGTAATAAACATAATGGTAAAATCATAATTTTTCACTGAGACAAATTCGGCCATCGGATTGAAAATCCAACCTTGCCATCACGTCAGGAATGTCCCCCCCCCCCACCAAAAAAAAAAACTTTCATTAGGGATCATAATCATATTCTAAACCTTTAAAGAATGATCTAGATTAACCAAAAGTGGCCTTCTCTTGTCCAAAAAACACACATTCACATGGATTGCCAACGTGGCAAAAAAGAAACACAACTACCCATAACTGTAATTGTGGAAAATCTCAAAACCAAAGGAGAACACGATGTTCATATCCACAGATATGAACACCTCTAAAAATAACTAAAAAGTAGTTGTCCACATCCCTAGATGTGGACAGTGTTCGACAGATTAAAAAATCATAATTTTAACTCATCCCACATCAAAATACAATGCAAAGTCGTGATAATTGGCCATCTATGTAAGAGCATGTTCATCCACATCAGTTTAGGATGCCAAAATAAGGGTTTTAAGAGGCTATAAGTAAAGCCCCTCCCCTCCCTTTTGAGGTAATGAATAAGGTTCATCAAGCTTGTCTCAAGAACCATAGCTCTCCCTCTTTCGAGTCCACAAACTCTCTCCCTTTACACAACCTCCCTTCTTTAGTCATAGCCTAGCCTAGTGGCTTCATATCTTCTAAGGGATGCGTCTACCCCTCTAGCTAGCCATCAAACTAAGAAGAAAAGAAGATCATGTTGCCATCCCCCGTAAAAGGAGAGCTCCATCCGTGGTTACAAAGGTGTATATAATAAAGTTGGTATTGGTATAAGGACATAATCCTTCACTCTATATATTGTATTGTCTTCTCTTACTCAATTTTCTTTGCATAGACTTCATGTATGTATGCATTTAGCCCTTACGTTATTTCAACCATTGAATGTCACCTACCTTATACTGGGTTGCAGGACTCGCATGTTGTGTATATGGGAGGATATTCATTGAGACAACTAGGGTTGCGGTGTCCGCTTATCACATTGTTGTGAGTTGTAAATTGGGACAAGCATCTTTATCTAGTCTTTTTCAAACTCGTAGAGCCATTATAGGTTTACTTTTATACTAAACCTATTTTTCTACTTCTGTGTTGTAAAGACCACTTTTTATATATATATATATATATATATATATATTATTTATTCATTTATTTTCTAAAATACGCTTATAAATGATTATGCATGTGTTATATATAAAAATTACGTGTGTAGGGACTTGTTTAGAGATTCAGGAAAATTTTGAGCCATTGGCTCATTTTGAGATTTTCGGGACGACAGGGCTCGAGATGTGGGTGGGGTGGGGTGGGGTGGGCTCGAAGAATTAGAAATTTTTGAAAAATATTTATTTTTGGTTTTAGACCAATTAAGAGGTTAGAAGAGATATGGATTGAATTTTGAAATCGTAACTGTTTCTGGATTTGAAAACGGAGCCGAGAGTGTACGCTAAGTGGTGTAGGGGCATTTTGGTCATTTTGAACCTATGATATTATAAATATTACTTGGATCAAATTTTTTGTTATTTCCTGGAGACCAAGCAGTCGGCCACTTCTCTTCTCTCTTTCTTCTTTATCTCTTCTTTTTCTCTTTAACTTGGAACCCTTAAGTTGTGATTTGTGAAGTGATGAAAAAGGATGGATTGTTCTACATGGAGAGAGCTTCACTTTGATCGGTTCAAAGTCAGTTTTGGGTTATTTGAACTCGGTGAGATTCGGGACTTTTATTTGAAAACTCTTCCAAATCGAGGTAGGGATGTCTAACCCATAATTTCCAAGGTTGTGTGAGTATGTTGGATGCCTAGAGAATCCGGCTAGGGTTTATGTGTTTAAATTCAACATTTTGATATCAAACATGTATATATGTGAGAATTACATGAGATTATGTGATACAAATGTTGATTCCATGATTTTATGCCTTATGTGTACATATGTTGTGGAAAAATTGAGGTTTTGGAACTTGCTCGTTGCTTATATGTAAAAATGTAGCCAAGTGTTTGATAAAATGATTAAATGAGAATATAAGAGCATGCTATATGTTTGATCAATTATCTTAAATTCCTTATATATGCATTTGGCATGAAAGTGTGGATATGAGCATATTTAAGAAATGTTTATGCATAGTGTATACATAATGCAAGTGTGTATGTGGAAAAGTTTAGAAAAACTTAGATGGACCAAATTTGGAATCCGAGATATTTAATTTTGATGGCCCACAATTGGAGTTCAAATCTTTAAATGAAAAGCTTGTGTTGAACTAGATGGTTGATCAAAGTTCGGATTCTTGTGCGTGTGGGACATAGAAGATGTGTATGACATGATGTATATATTCATGACATGGTTATGATTTGTGAAATTGAATATGGATGGCATGATTCCTTTTGCATGTTTCCTCGTCCTTATATATGGTATTCATGAGACTTTAGGAAGTGTGCTTTAAGCATTTCTAATGAGCACACAAGAGCTAAGCCCTTTATTTATAAACAATTCAGGTATTTGCAAGGAAGTGGAGGAGTCCCACCAACCTTGGGTTGGGTCTGGAGCATGGGTGACCTTTTTTATTGGTTTTTTGTAAATGCATGTCAAAAATGTGGACTTAATGCATTGTTATATGTAATGTCGTATATTTGGAAATTTTATGCATATTGGCAACGATGGCTTGAATAAATGTAATTTGGATTAATGAAATGCATGTCTAAGAACCTTTTGTTATGTTTTTACGTATGAAATGATGGTTTAGAGTTCAATTATGTTTTAATGATGTCCAGGTGAATCTATATATGAGTGGAGTGGAATAAATGGATGCAAGTTCATAACGCATGAAATGAAGGTTTCTGCTTAGGACATTATGGTCGATTGTAACCTACATTAAGATTTATCATAACCATATGATGGATCGTAAGCTGGAATACGATGGATTGTAAAATTAAAAAAATTGAAATGTTGATTTGCTAATTATTCCAGTGCATTATGATACTTGGTACGATGGATGGATGATTGATCATAATGACCAATACGATTAATTATATTGCCCTGTGGTTGAATGAGTTTGATTTCATGGATTGTCCTAGTTGGACGTCTAAAGAGTGAGCCCATTGGCCTGTGTGAGTTAAAGTATATGTATTCTTCCCCGTGTAAGTATGATATTGTATAATTGGGTACAAAATTCTAGTGTTCCAGATTGGAACTTAGGATGAAATGGTTAAGTTTCTACTTGTTTAATCTCGTTGGTCCAAATTGGAACCGAGGTGTGATAGATTGGTAAATTAAGGTTCATGAGATGATGACCATATGATAAATGTAATATCTCACCTCCAGAGTACGGGCTCAGATTGGGGTTGATAGGGTTGAGGGCGGATTTTTAGAAAACAATTGTGGAAGCATAGTTCATCGAAAATAATCGAACTCCTTAATGTATGAAAGATTATGTATTCAACAAAAAAAAAAAAGTTCCTATTGAACACAAATATGATTGCATAGAGATCGTATACCTTGATGGAATAATTTTTCAACCCCTTAGTCTTCAACAATTAGTGAAGCAATTGATCCTTGGTGTATTACTCGTAAGAATCACCGCTACGTAAGGTTGATTATCTAAAAGCCTAATTCTTGCGGGAGAACCCTAGGTTTGGGAACTGATTTAGATATTTGTGTTTGTTGATATAGGAGAAAATATGATATATTTATAGGAGAGTCTCTCCCAAGTCAACTTTTTCTTTACCATAAATGGAAGATATCATATAAAAGGAAAGTATATATACACTCCATATCATATATTCTCCTACAAAAAACAAGATATTATGTATATATATTTAAATTATATATATTAATATACATTCCAAGATATAAAAATATCCAATATATATTTATATATAATTTCACTAGTGCCTTAGCATGTAATTAAATTACAAATACCCCCAACACATTAAATCAATTCACATTTAACAACCTAGTTGGTTTTAAATCGACCCAGTGGGCTAGAAGTGAGGATCTTATTTAAGGACCCAAACTTTTATTGGCTTCAATGAATTATAAATTGACTCAGTCATCCCTTGGCCTTAAATTTCAATAATCCATTAACCACAACTTAATTCCACTATCTAAGTATAGTTGCACTCCAACTCGAGAATGGTTGAACGATGTGTTGTCTTTAAACCTTGTGTTGCCTCAACACACAACACCCATGTTAATTATACAAAATTATCCATCTACGCATAATTGGATATGGACGTATAAGTGTCAATCAATCCAAATCAACAACTGAATATTTATTAAGCCACTTGATTGTTTCTTGTTTAATCAATAAGCCTTTAATAAAACTTATGCACTTTGCCAAGGTGTATACCCATTTTATTAAAACTGAACCAAGCATTTGAATTTACCATTGATTAAGCTAATCAAGCCATAACAAATTAGCTAGTATAGATGTAAATATTGGGAGCATGCTCCAAATCACATGATCAACCAACACCCAACATATTTAGATTTTAGACCATGGGACCCACCACATATATCGAACTACTAACCAACTATGCCTAGGGTTCATCACTCCCTCATAGTTGAGGATAACATTCATTATAACACTAACAAATAGTAATTGCAATGACGACCTTACAATTACTTTGATAATGACTTGTCATCAATCCTATTATATTTTTTATCAATAGGGAGTCTACCCACTATTACTAAACGAACAAAACACTTTATGATAATGCAATATGAGTGACTTATGCTCCTGACTTTGGTAACCATACCATGTACGCACCAAGTCATTGTGTTGTCAATGGACACTACGATTTGGGTCTTGAATCGAATCAATACATAGCATTCATAATATATAAACAATATTTTTGATAAGAAAACAGATTCTTATTGTTAAGCCAATGTCATTACGTCCCAATTTGGTGCTATAAAGGGCATACAATCTTAACAGGGGAATCCCAATAGCTTGAATTTTGGAGCGTGATAGCTTGGTATTAGAATGTTAGGTTTGAAAACCTAAGAACGATGGGTAGAGTTGGTGTAGTCAGTTTGAGACTTGATGTGCGCATGTTACGTGCTTATGTGATAACATGTTTATATGTATGTTGTGTCGAGTACATAGCATGAGATATTTAATTGTGATTAATCGATCTTCTGACTATATAACACTCTGTCTCCTAGATGGAATAGAAAAGTGAGGGAGGATGAGATTCCTATTGGAAATCGCTTGGTCACTGATATGACCGCAACTTTAAGGGACTTTATGCAAACTGCAGTCGCAGAAGTTCAACAACCGGCACCATAGCCAGAATTAACTGGAACTGAAAGACATTTCAATTATATTTCAAAGTTCAAAAAGTTGATGCCTCCAACATTTGAGGGGAGTTCAGACCTATTGGTGGCAAAAAATTGGGTTAAACAAGTGGAAAATAATCTAAGGGCAATATCAATGCACAATAATGAAATAACAGTTATGTTGGCCACTTATCTATGCTCTGAGAGTGTCGAGATATGGTGGACGACCGTTACTGATAGGCATGATGTGGAAGTAATGAGGTGGGAGGAGTTTAAAACTATTTTTCTTGAAAAGTATTTTCCTAAGCCAAAAAGGAGAGCATTGGGGAAAAATTTTGATGAGTTAAAGTAATGAAACATGACGGTGATAGAGTACATCTCTTTCACGTTTTGCTCTTGAAGTGGTGAGGGATGAAGAGGAAAATATATAGAGGTTCGTGGATAGCCTTCATTACTCTATCAGGCCTGATAAGCACTGAATATTGCACATTTAAACCTCTTTAATTGCATATGTTAATTTCTTAATTGTATTTATATTGGAATTTTTATGTTATTTTCCTATTTTTTGTTCATTTCAGGACTTTTTCCCAAAATTCAATCAAATCTGGTATTTCGGGACTTCAATGATGTTTTCATGTGCGGTCCAAGCTTTTATACATAATTCCATGAGATAAATATTTTTATTATTATTATTTTATTTATTTTTTATTATTATTATTATTATTATTATTTATCTTATGGAATATGCTTTGAAGGAATATGCTTTGGAATATGATGTGGAATATGCTCTAGATATGCTTTTTATTTTGCTTATAAAAGGAGTTTAGAGCTCATTTGTAAGAATATATATATATTGAGACACATTTGTGATACATTGATACACATTTGTAATAGATATAGATATATGTAGATAGTATTATTATTTTGTGGAGAGAGAAAGAGAAGTCTAGAGAGGGAAAGCTTCAAGGAAGGCTGTGACGGAGCCTTGAAGATCAGATGGAGCTAGGATTGCCTCTGTCTATGGAGTTCTTCCACCTCACCACGATCAACCAACGCCTTATCTAGGGCTTGAACAAATCCCTAGCCATGTAAATATGTTCTAATTATAGTAAATTGGAGTTTTTGTGTATTGTTGTGTATATGTCTCTTGCCTTGAGCCTTATTTGAATATAAGTTTACAAATTTTTCATGCTCATGTGTTGTGATTTATCTTCTTGTCTTAGAATGCTTAAATTCCTCACATGATCCTCAACACTTGTAAGTTTCACAAGGACTACAAGTGATGGCTTGAGACTAATTTTCACTATAACATGCATAGCTAGATTTGCATAGTCCATGCTTAGAGACGGTGATTCGCTACATTTAGGTAAGTAGGTAGGTAGGGAAATCAAGAGACGGTGATTTCGCTACACATAGGTAATTAGGTAGGTAGGGAAATCACACTTATCGAAGATGGATTATAGTATATTAAGGTGTGTGTATTCTCTTGACGACGCCGTTGTAGGTGGTATTGCCAAGCGCGTCATTTAGTACACATTTACATAAATTTCCCTGTTTATTATAAGTACTCTTACATGTTTATGAGGCTAGTGGTGAAGTTTGAACCACTCTTTATCTCTCTAACTTCTATCTTTAATTTATGTTTTATTTTATATCATTTAATTTTAAGTTCATTACCATAAAAAGACAAAAACAAATTTGTTTGAATTGAACTAGACGAGATCTCGATAACTTAACAAACCAACCAAACGCAGTCTTTGTGAGTTCGACTCCTACTCATCACTTTACTAATTTTAGTAGAGTATTTGTAGTTATTTATAAATTCTCTTTTGTCGAGGTGTAAAACAATAACGACACTATTACAAATTATTTTATCCTGTTTTGCACACCGAACAAGGCCTGTTGTGGCAATACTAGACCTGAAAGTCTATGCAGAGGTAGTAAGGAGTGCCTTGATGGTAGAAGTTGAAGCGAAAGATAGGCATGAGAAAAAGAGGCCTGGAAGCAAAGTAGGAATATTAGTGCTTCTTTTAAGGCTTAGACAAAGAATAACATAGTTAGTGGGTTCAGTGGGGCAACATATGATACATTCTACACGTACAACTCATATGCCATTGGGATCTACTAAGGCTGAAGTGGTATGTTATCGGTGCAGACAGCCTAGGCACTATAAGGTAGACTGTCTTATGAGTTAGTCTAGAATCTGCATTGTGCTTTTAGTGTGGCCAGTTATGACATAGAGTGAGGCATTGTCCACAACAAAGTGGAAGTGCCAATGTTGGGAAGAGTTTTCAGTGGGGGCCAACTCAAATTGTAATGGCATAGTCAGGCTTCAGGGCTTTACCCCCACCACAACTAGCTATGTCTACTCAGAGTGCATGACTAGCTATGGGGTCTACCTCTAATCCATCTACTTAGCAGTTTGGTTATTGTGGTGGTGGACCACAAGAGCAGAGGGCTCAAGGTAGGGTGTATGTTGTTACTCATGCAAATGTTTCAGTTAGACCTTTTGTGGTTCAAGGTATATTTTTTTGTATAGTTCTTAGGCCCATGTTTTGGTTGATTTTGGTGCTTCATATTCATTTATTACTACATTATTTTCATGAGCATTAGGGTTAAAGGTTAGTCAGTTGGGTAGGGCTATCTATGTTGACACGCTAGTTGGTGGTACCGTGATTCTAGACAGGGTCTGTCGGAGGTGTACTATTGAGATAGCCAAATGGACACTTGAGTTTTACTTAATTCTTCTCGAGATGACTAGTTTTGATATTATTCCCAAGATAGATTGGTTGTCAGAGTTTTACGCCACTATAAATTATTTTAAAGGATGATTGACAATTTGTACGTTCGAAGGAGATTGCTTTTGCTTAGTGGGAGATCAGAGTGATTCCTATATTTCTCCATTTTATGGCATTAGCAGTCAGGAATGTTAGAGTTACTTCTTAGCTAGCCTCTTGGTTGAGGGAGAGGATGTTTCGAGAGGGATTTATCCGATGGTTGTTTGTGATTTTTTGGATGTCTCTCTGGAGGATTTAATTGAATTACCTCCCAAGAGAGAGGTAGAATTTCCATCAATGTTATACCTGGTACATCACCCATTTCTATGGCGTCATACCGTATGGCACCAGCAGAGTTGGAATAATTGAAGAAACAGTTGGATGACTTGAAAATGAAAGGCTTTATAAGACCTAGTGCTTCACTGTGGGGGGGGGGGGGGGCACCAGTTTTGTTTGCTAAGAAGAATGGTGGTCATTTGAGGTTGTGTATTAATTATCATAAGCTAAATCATTTGACAATCAAGGACAAGTTTTCGTTGCTAAGGATAGATAACCTATTTAATCAATTAAAGGGAGCCCTTTATTTATCTAAGATTGATTTGAGGCCAGGTTAGTATCAGTTGAGGGAAAAGGACAAAGATATTCACAAGACAACATTCTATACTCAGTATAGACATTATGAATTTCTAGTGATGCCATTTGGTTTGACTAATGCACCGACGACATTCATGGACTTGATGAACCATACTTTTCATGAGTATCTTGACACTTTTGTAGTGTTCGTAGATGACATACTTGTGTACTCATCTTTAAAAGTGGAGCATGAGTTACGTTTGAGGATGGTATTGCAGATTCTGAGGAAGCATAGATTGTATGCTAAATACGAGAAGTGTGAGTTTTGGCTACAAGAGGTGAAATTTTTTGGCCATGTAGTTTTTGGAGGTGAAGTTTCAGTAGATCCATCTGACATAGAAATAGTGATGAGTTAGGAAAGCCCAAAGAATATGTTTTAGATTTGGAGTTTTCTCGGGTTAGTGGGCTACTATCGGAGGTTTATGAAATACTTTTCTCGTATAGCAGCTCCTATGACACAACTCATTCCCAAGGAAGTGAAGTTTGTGTGGAACGAAGCTTATCAGTTTACTTTTTAGGAATTAAAAAGTTGTTTGACTATGACTCCAATTTTGGTGATACCCAAGTGTTGCTTAGGGTATGTGATCTAATGTGACGCTTCACGGAATGGGTAGGTTGTATGTTAATGCAAAGAGATGGCTTAGTTGCTTATAGGTCTAGATAGTAAAAGACTCACGAGCACAATTATCCTACACATGACTTGGAGCTAACAGTGGTGATCTTTACCCTAAAAGGGTGGAGACACTACTTGTATGGTGAGAGGTTCTAGGTGTACTCGGATCACAAAAGTCTCAAGTACCTTTTCTCCCAAAAGGACTTGAACATTAGACAGATGCGATGGGTTGAGTATATGGAGGACTACGATTTTGATTTACAGTATCATTCTAGAAAGGAAAATTTCATGGCTAATGCATTGAGTAGAAGGTTTCACAGGACTTTAGCTAGAATAGCCATACGGGAATGAAAAATGATGAAAGATTTTTTTGATACGGGACTTTATTTTAGTGATGATGATGGACCAACTACGTTGTTTAGCTTCGTGGCTCAACCTATGCTTGTGACTAAGGTGATAGAGGCACAAAAGCAGGATCGTGAGTTGGAGGCTATTTATTTTCAAATTGCTAGTGGTACAATAGTGGCAAATTTGACCTTGCATTTAGACAGAGGTCTATGGTTTAGAGGGTTAATGGTTGTTCCTTTTGACTATTGCAAGGATGTATTACGGGAGTATCACTATTCTAGTCTTGCATTTCATCCTAGTGGTATGAAAATGTATCATAATTTAAGACGCCGGTATTGGTGGAAGGACATGAAGAGAGATATGGCCCAATTTGTAAGGAGATGCCTCATTTGTCATCAAGTAAAGGCCAAGCATCAGAAGCCAGCGGGCTTATTCTAACCACTATCGGTATCAGAGTAATGATATAGTTTGGGTTATAGTCAATAGATTGACTAAAATGGCTCACTTCTTGCCTATGAGGTTATTCAATGATGTGAAAGAATCAGTAGGCAATACGTGGTAGCTAAGAACCATTTTCCAGTTGTGCAGTTTGCATACAACAACATTTTTCAGACCAGTATTGTGATGGAACCATTTGAGGCATTGTATGGCAGGCCATGTAGGTCTCCAGTTTGTTGAACTAAGGTGGGTGAGACAGTAGCCTTAAGATCCAAAATTGTACATGAGACTACCAGAAAGATCAAGCTAATTAGGTAGCGATTGTTCATAGCTCAGAGTCGACAGAAGATTTATGTCGATAGGAGGAGACGACCGCTATCCTTTGAGGTGGGAGACCATGTGTTTCTCAAAGTCTCACCATGGAAAGGATTGCTGCACTTTGGGCGAAGTGGCCAATTGTTCCCTAGGTTAATTGGACCGTTTGAGATTCTAGATTTTGTTAGTGAGGTAGCTTATTGGTTAACCTTGCCACCATAGTTGGGGAAGGTTCATAATGTGTTTCATGATTCCATGTTGAGGAAGTATAAACCTTACCTATCTCATATTCTGAGTTACGTCAATGTTAAGGTTGACGAGGATGTCACTTATGAGGAGAGGCCAGTTCAGATCTTTGATACTCGAGAACAAGTTCTGAGAGGCAAGACCATCTCATTGGTCAAGGTTTTGTTGCATTATCACAACATTGAGAAGGCTACTTGGGAGAGACTACAAAAAGTCTATTCCAAATATTTGGACTTATTTTCCTCAGGTATGGCTTGATTTTGGGATGAAATCCTTATAAGTTAGAGAGATTATAAAGACTGATTTTATAATTTTTTTTTGAAATATGATTATAAATTATTATGCATCTGATTTATATATGAATTGCATGTGCAGGGACTTTTTAGAGTTCTGAAAAAGTTTTCGAGTCAATTAGCTCATTTTTAGATTTTTAGGTCGGCGGGGCCCGAGGCACGAGTCGAGTGGGCCCGGGAAATTAAAAAAAAATTGTAAAATATTTATGTTAGTTTTAGGACCTATTAAAAGGTTATAAGAGATACCAAATGAATTTCGAAACCATAGCCACTTCCAAAATTGGAAACAGAGCCAATAGGGTAAGTGGTATAGGGGCATTTTGGTCATTTCGCGCCTAGGATATAATAAATATCACTTGGATCATATTTTTTGTAATTTATTGGAGACCAATTGCCATGCCCCAATTTTTGATTCTCGGAAGCCAAGGGTGATCCAGTCACATATCACCATCTCATATCAACAATCTCACTTTAATATCCTATTTGGATACCAAGTTATCACGCCTCGAAACCCGATCGCGAGGATGAGACCATCATTTTTGTCTCAGTGTCACTATCTATAATTTCAATTATAGCAGAAGCTTAATCACGTACACATACGAGTATATGTACAACTCAATCATAAAGATCCCAACGGGCCCCATAATGGTCAATACACCCATACACATTCATTCTTATCCCAAAGTTTATGAAATTTCATTTCAGCCCAGTTTCGGTCAACTTGAACCTTCTTCAGTTGGCTGAAACCTGGGTTCAGCTGACCTCCAGTTAACCAGCTCTGTCAGTCGGCTGGAGAGTAGCTTCAGTCGGTCGCCAGCTGAAACCTTTCTTCAGATGTCCGAAACAAGTCCACCATTTACAAAAGTTCGGGATCTCATATTTTTGGTCAGTTACTACAGAGAACTAGGATACCAAAAGTGCCCAAAAAGTCCAAAACCTGCATAATCCAATTCTAAGTGCATTCCATCAATTCACCAACTCATACTCAAGCTTAAACATGATTAAAACTTAATGAAACCCATACATTCTTCCCTCATAATTACTCAATCCATGCATTTCATAAATGTAAACCAAAACATACACTTAGACAAGTCTTTCTCAAATCCACAAAGCTTTAATTTAAAGGAACCACATACATCCTTACATGCATTCTTATAAACAAGTCTTCGTCCCAAATATTTCAACATGCCACAAGCCGGCATGGATAGCCATATACATGAGATCCAAAAGAATGTCAAAATGTTACTATGAGCCAATCAAATCTCATCCTCCACTGGTGCTTTATCCGAAAAAAGTTTGGGGGGAGAGGGGTAAGCATACAACTGCACTCAGTAAAGATGACCAAACCTACCTAAGCATCAACTCGATGCCAACTTACATGATATGCAATCATGGCATTCTCACACTACATGGCATTCTCACAATGCTCGTGCTATCAATTGAAACAATTATATAACAAGAAAACAAGTATTCATTTAACTATGCATAACCACAAAACAACACAACATACACCTTAAATTTCATAACACAACGTCCTCAACATAAATTCACAACTCATGCAACTAAACTAAACCACCAACTCAAATGCTTAAGCTTTACTGATTTCTGGGAGTGTCACAATGAAATCTGTCAACCTCACAAACCACTAAGATTATCACTTGTCAAAATCTGTCAACCTTACAAACCACCAAGGGTTCTCATCAATTGAAGTCTATCAATTGAGAGAAAGAAAATCCATTTTGTCGCTAATTGAAAGATGCCAATTGGTGGACACAACTCATCACACAACTCGTGTGTGTTCAAAACTGTACCTCAACCTTCTTAAAAACCATTCCGCTCCTTACTAACTACATTGTATGCTAAACATGCACAACACATATTGCATTGCATGCAATTTCATTCACAAACATCATCAAATGCACTCTCATGAAAAATCATTTCATTTGATGCATTTTCTCAAACATAGGGTATTCAAAGTGAACATAACACATATCATGGCTCAAAAGTAAACCTAATGGACATCATGCTTCTTAGCTCAACACATACAACATGCATACTCACACAATAAGTGGTTAAAGACACTTTTAAGCTATAAATAACATGCCAAGTCCACTGATTCTCATGAATAGCATTATACAAGTCATATACATCATATAATTTATATACATGGCATGAAAGCTCAAATTTAACATGTATAGAACCAACATGCCTCACATACATCATACTTTAAATGAAGAACACTCTTAGCATGCATATACAAGAAATAAAATCAAAGATAAAACTTTCTACCTCTCTAACTCATGCTAACACAACCATTAACCACAAGTAATTCTAAGGAATCGATAAAAGGAGGGAGAAAACACCACTATCTCGAATTTGAAGACTCCTAAGCCAAAACCCTAGATATCACCAAGTCTAAACTTCTACCAAATTGGCTTTTGTTTAGTTCAAATTAAAATTTTTGCTGCATAGAACACTTTATCCTTTTTCAGGAACTTCCGAATCCTAGCTCTAAGTCTCCAAAATGAAGACAGGAGAAGAGATGAAGAGGGAGGGAGAGAGAGAGAGATAGTGAGTTGGCCGGCTCGTTGGGCTTGTGTAGAATTCATCGTGTGTGGTGAGTGTATCAATTAAAATTACCACACGTCACAATAGAATGAATTCCTTGCAGAATAGGGAAATTGAAAGGGGTGTCGAACCTCAGGGATTATGGTCTGAATGAGTTGGAATACGGAATTAATTTTAATTAAATTTTAAAGAAAAGAATTTTGATTTTTATATCTAATTTAACTAAAGAAGCAAATAAAGTAAAACAAAGGAAATAGAGAGTGTAAAAAATATGAGATAAATCTAGGGTATTTGACTTCACCACTAACGTCACAATCAATGGTCAATTGAATTAACTATGAGAAATTATATCATGCATAAGTGGTGTCAGTGGTTGATAAATATTGAATGTTATACATTCTCACGCCTTTAATTATGTATCTTTATCCCATAGCTACACATATTGTACAATTTTTACGTATTTTTATGTTTTGAAGATTTTAGGTTCAAACTCAGAATATGGCGTAATTCGAGTCCTTTATTAGTTCAACAATGTATTCCTAATTCCTATCATCCTTCATGGAGAATCTACATTAAGGAATAGTGAATGGCGGGTCAAGACTAGAGTCAAAAAGTTAGAAAGTTAAAGATCTTTAGAAGAAGGAAGATCGATGCATCAAAGTCCCTACTTCGATGCATCGCCCGAACTTGCTGAAGATATTTTTCTGTAGATATTTTCTCCACTTGCCACTTGTCTAATTTTTCTTGGATAAAGCCTTGCACGAAATTTCTATGATATTTTGAACCTCAGATCAGTTATATTGCTAGAGAATATGTAATAAAAAAAAATACACATAATTCTTGTAATAGAGAGCATAGTTTAGAATTTTAGAGAGAGAAAGTGAAGTTTAGAATTCTAGAGAGAGAAAGTGAAGTTCTAGAGAGGAAAAGCTTCAAAGAGGGCTTTGTAAGGCCTTAAAGACCATCTTGAGCATGGGACCATCTCTGTCTATGGAGTGCTTCCAGCCCACTATGATAAACTAATCCTTCTCTAGGGTTTTGACAAACCCTAACTTTGTAAATATGTTCTAACTTCAATGAATTAGGGATTTTTATGCATTTGATGTATATGTCTCTTGCCTTAAGCCTTATATATATATATAAGTTTACCATTTTTCATTCTCATGTATGGTGATTTATCTTCTTGTCTTAGAATGCTTAAATTCCTCACATGATCTTCAAACACTTGCATATTTCACAAGGACTACAAGTGATGGCTTGAGACTAGTTTCACTATAACATGTATAGCTAGATTTGCATTTGAACCCTCTTTATTGCATATGTTAGTCCTATTTCTACGTTTATCGAGATATATTTACGGTGTTTTTGTGTTTTTGATGAATTGTAGATCTTGTAGTAAAAGGAGCAAAGTTTGAGGCTTTTTACAGCTGAAGAGAAAAGTCAGAATTGCAGTCAAGGCATCTCGATCAATCGAGATGTTGATCTCGATCAATCGAGATCTCGATTGATCGAGATCTTACTTCGATTGATCGAAATCTCGATCAATCGAGATCCAATCTCGATTGATTGAGATTCTGCAGAGCCACTTGCCCACTTGCTCACCTACTCTCCCACTTGCAACAAAATCCCCCTTTTTGTACGACTTAGAGGGATTGTCTGACTTGAACAAGACCTTTGGGGACCTTCTTGATATAGTTGGTATATATATTGATACATATATATATATGGTGGGCCCCAAGATTGAAAAGGTAGCCATAAAGCACAAAAAGAAGCCATTCTCACAAATCTCTCACACACATCAGATTACACAAGGAGAGACATTTGGGAGAGGAGAAGAAGGAATTGAACCAGACTTTGAAGCTCCATTTTCTTCATCAATGGAAGAGTGCAAGGCAACCATGAGCAACTAACTTCTATACTAGGGTGTTGTTGAAGCCCCTAGCCATGTAAACTTGTTTATTGTTGTAGCATTTTGGGATTTGTTCTTAAATGTTGATTATTTAGCCTAGTGACCATGTACACTAATACATCTCTTTTATATATTCATTTGATTTTGATTTTATTCTTGTCTTAGGGTAGAATATATCTTGTGAATGCACAACATTTGTTTCTTCCACAAGAAGGGCAAATGATGGCTAAGTAATGGTACTTTAAATGTATGTGGTGTGCTTGCTTGTATAAACTATGCCAAGATAAGGTAGTTTGGATGCATGTAGGTTCACTTAGAAAGTAGGGTAATGAGTTAGGTTGAAGAACTATGCTTGTTGAAGATGGATTATGATAGGTTGGTGCTCACATTAATCTTTTGATATGTCATTGAGGTCACAAGCCTAATGACATTGTTAGGCATTTAATTTATGAATCCCAAGCTTGCTACACTTATGAACATGTGAATGGCTAGTGGTGGAAACCACCCCTAGTTCTCTCTCTCCCAACTTTTACTCTTTAAATTTATTGTCATTACATTCATGCAATAGTTTTATAAACAAAACTCAAAACCTTATTTTTAGGATTAAAGTGGAAGTAATCTTTCGTTAAGACAATTACGACTAGTCCTCGTGGGATCAATACCCTCTATATAGAACCGTGTCTACAAAGATTCGTGCTCTTGCGAGTGGTTAAATTATATTTTGATAAAAGGGGCAAAAAAAAGCTTACAATATAATTCAAGTTTCAACCACATCAAAATTTTGGCGCCGTTGCCGGGGACTACAGTTTAATTGTCGCCATTGGAAGATTAAATCTGGTTTAATTCTTAGGCAAGAAATTCTTTCATTCTTTTTCGTTGTATATATTTTGTTTTCATTTCTCAAATTTCTTGATTTTAGGTGTACCACATAGCGGGCATCTAAAAGGATTAAAGTTGGAACCCTTTGTGAGTATAAAGTCTAAAATTATGGGTTTGAGTTCATTCATTTTTTTTGTATATATTATTGTTTATTTTGCGTATTGAGGTGTTGTTCTACTATTAATGCATGCTAGGTAGACGGTCCTTGTCACTTCCGTTGCTTTCATGTAATTTTGAACTTGAAAGAACACTTAGACAACATAGAGGAACCTCTAGGGACCCTATATTGCCTAGGACTAAAAATATGGACCCAAATGAGAAACAACCTCCCGGTCTACTTCCTTTTAATCATGAACAACAAACTCCACCTCCTCCTCCTCAAGGAGAGTTGCTTATGGACTTTTATCTTCCGACTACATTTGAAGTACCTTCATGTATTCAATTTCTGGATGTAGCGGCAAATCAATTCGAAATAAAGTCCTCCACCATCAATCTTCTTAATAGTTTCCATGGTCTCCCTAATGAGGATCCATACCGGCATTTAGATTACTTCCTTTCGATGTGTTCCACCATACGTGTACCACACTTTACGGAGGATGATCTAAAGCTGCGTATGTTTCCATTCTCCTTAAAAGACAAAGCGAGAAGTTGGTTCAATTCCTTAGAACCTAACTCAATCCATTCTTGGGCGGAGATGCAAATAGAGTTCTTAAAAAAATACTTCCCAATGGGAAAGACGAGTGATATTCAGAGAGCAATCACCGGATTCACCCAAATTGATTAGGAACAATTTCATGAGACGTGGGAGAGATTAAAAGATCTTATTAAATCTTGTCCGCATCATGCTGTCCCAAAATGGCAGCTAGTGCAAAGTTTTTATGATGGGGTGAGTGAGCAACATAGGCAAATGATAGACTCCACTTGTGGAGGTGGATACCTTTTGAAAAGCCCCGATGAGGCATGGAAACTTTTTCAAACCCTAAGCAATAATTCAGCTCAATGCTCCTCCACTAGAAAAGGGAAGGCCACCCAACCTTGTAGAGGAGTGCATAAAATTTCACGGGTAGATGAGGTTGCCATGCAAGTAGAAGCCTTATCCCAAAAAATGGACCTAATCATGAAAAATGGGCTGCCTACTCCAAGCCAACCTGTTCAAAATCAGGAAGTGTGTTCGATTTGCTATAGCACTTCACATTTTGTGCGAGATTGTCCTATTGTCGGACAATCTCCCGATTATGCTCAAGAGCAAGCGAATGCCTTGTACTCTAAACAACTGAATGATCCATATTCAAATACGTATAATCCTGGTTACAAGAATCATCCAGCTTTTTCATGGAAACCTTAAGAATCAAGTCCCTCTTTTCAAGGGCAAAATTCCTTTACTTCTCAATCTCAACAACCTCAATATAGGCCAAATCCTCAACCTTACCATCAAAGGTCCAATTACCAACAACCACCACCTCCTCTGAGAAGCCAAGGCTTTGAAGAAAGAGTGATAAGCAATCTTGAGGATAATACCCGCTTATTGCAAACTCACTCTTAATCAATCTCTAAGCTTGAAGCTAATGCTCAATCTATGGCTAGGTTAGAAGCTCAAATCGGGCAACTAGCTAATGCCTTGAATAGAAGGGAGGAAGGTAAGTTGCCGAGTCAACTGGTGGTGAATCCTAAAGGTGTTCATGTGATTGAGGATCCATCATCTTCATCTTGTAATGCTCCTCTGAAGCAAGTTCAATCAATCACCACCTTAAGGAGTAGTAGAATCATAAATTCTAAAGTTGGGGAAGAAAAAGAAAAAAAGGAAATTAATGAGCAATCCAAAAATCCAAAAGAATCCCAATCAAATCCAAATGTTTTTCCTTTAAATCCAAGTGTGACCAAAAACCCACAAAATCCAAAAGAAAAGGCAAGTGAAGTTGTGTCATCATCAAGTCCAAATCTTGACACCTCTTTTGAACCTCCGGTTCCTTTTCCAAAAAGATTGAAGGAACCTTCTCATTTTGGGAGCAAGGAGAGAAAATTCAAGACATGATGGAGATCTTCAAACAAGTAAAGATCAATCTCCCTCTCCTTGATGCTATCCGATAAATTCTCTCCTATGCTAAATTCTTGAAGGACTTGTGCACTCAAAAGCGCAAATCTAGGAATAATGCTCCTAAGAAAGTCCTCCTAACTGAGCACATAAGCTCCATTTTCTAACACCAAGCCCCTCCTAAATTCAAAGATCAGGGTGCTCCGACCATTTCTTGCACCATCGAAAATCAATCTTTTGAAAAGACACTTCTTGATTTAGGGGCTAGTGTCAATTTGCTTCCATTTTTAGTTTACCAATAGTTAGGTTTGGGGGAACTTAAGCCTACCACAGTTGTGTTGCAACTTGCCGATCGCTCGGTGAAGCAACCACGTGGCATCATTGAGGATGTAATCATTCAAGTGGACAAATTCTATTTTCCGGTGGACTTCATAGTCCTTGACACGGAACCGGTTCAAAATCCAAATCGACATATTCTTATCATTCTAGGTCATCCATTCTTGGCTACGGCAAACGTTTGCGTTAATTGCCATACCAGAGTGATGGACATCTCTTTCGGGAATATGAAAGTCCGTTTGAACATCTTTAATGCTTCTCACCACACATTCGATGACGAAAGTGAGTGTTTTTGTGTTGATGTAGTGGAAGACCTTGTTCAAGAAGCACTTCCTTCTATTCTTTCTAAGGATCCTCTAGAGGCATGCCTAAGTCATTTCAACTGTGATGATTTTAACATTGAGTAATCCATTTGTGAAGTTAATTCAATGCTCGATGTCACTACTGTCATGGATTTGCCTAAATGGAGAGTTCCGCGAGAACCCTTACCTCCTTTGTCCAAAACTTTCCAAACTCCTTCTCTAATTTTCTCACCACAACTTGAGCTCAAGCCTCTACCGGCTACACTCAAGTATGTTTTCTTGGGCGCTAATGAGACCCTTTCAGTCATTATTGCTTCCAATCTCACCAATGATCAAGAGATGGAACTCCTAAAAGTGCTAAAAGAGTACAAGAAAGCAATAGGATGGAGTGTGGTAGATCTTAAGGGAATAGATCCTTCTATTTGTATGCACCGCATACACTTGGAAGAAGATGCAAAAACCTCAAGAGAGGCACAACGTCGATTAAATCCAAATATGAAGGACGTTGTAATGAAGGAGGTGGTGAAGTTACTAGATGCAGGAATCATTTACCCCATCTCAGATAGTAAGTGGGTTAGTCCCACTCAAGTGGTTCCAAAGAAGTCCGGTATTACGGTGTAACCAAATGATAAGGGTGAATTAGTTCCCCAACGCACCACCACGGGATGGAGAGTGTGCATAGATTATCAAAAATTAAATTCGGCAACTCGAAAAGATCACTTCCCCCTCCTATTTATTGATCAAATCTTGAAAAGATTAGACGGGCAAAGTTTTTATTGCTTCTTAGATGGATATTTCGGCTATAATCAGGTTACTATAGACCCGAGGGACCAAGAGAAAACCACCTTTACATGTCCTTTCGGCACATTTGCTTATAGACGCATGCCCTTTGGGTTGTGCAATGCACCGGCGACTTTTTAACGGTGTATGATGTCTATCTTTTCGGACATGGTGGAAAATTTCTTGAAAGTGTTCATGGATGATTTTTTCGTGTTTGGACCTTCATTTGAAGCATGTCTCAAAAATCTATCCCGTGTTCTCACACGATGTCAAGAGACCAACCTAATTCTCAGTTGGTAAAAGAGCCATTTTATGGTTCAAGAGGGTATTGTCCTAGGGCACATTGTGTCTAAGAGAGGAATCGAGGTTGACAAAGCCAAGGTTGAACTCATTGCCAAACTTTCTCCACCATCAACGGTGAGAGAGATTCGTTCATTCCTTGGGTATGCGGGCTTTTATCGCCGTTTCATCAAAGACTTTAGCAAGATCTCCCGGCCTTTGTGTCGCCTTCTTGAAAAAGAGTCTTGCTTTACCTTTGATGAAGCGTGCCTTAACACTTTTGAAAAACTTTACACCATGATTACAACTGGTCCAATTCTCACCCCTCCAAATTGGGCTCTCCCATTTGAGATCATGTGTGATGCATCCGATTACGCCATGGGTGTGATTTTAGGGCAACGAGTAGACAAATTGCCACACGTCATTTATTATGCAAGTAAAACCCTTTTCGAGGCTCAAATCAATTATACCACAACGGAAAAGGAGTTGCTTGCGGTAGTATTTGTCTTGGACAAATTTTGAGCTTATCTACTAGGTTCTAAGGTCATTGTCTATTCGTACCATGCTGCTCTCCGGCATCTTTTGGCCAAAAAAGACACCAAACCTAGGTTGATCCGATGGATACTCTTGTTGCAAGAGTTTAATTTTGAGATTAAAGACAAAAAGGGCACCGAAAATGTGGTAGCTGACCACCTATCTAGAATTCTTGTTGAATCCCTCCATGACTCCATTCCAGTTTGTGAATCCTTCCCGAATGAACAACTCTTTGTCATTTCTCAAGAGATTATCCCTTGGTATGCGGACATTGTCAACTATTTGGCAATCGACAAAATACTGTCTTCTTGGACCAAGCAAAAGAAGGATCATTTTTTCTCCCAATCACGATCATATTATTGGGACGATCCTCAATTGTTCAAATATTGCCCCGATCAAATAATCCGAAAGTGTGTACCCAATAGTGAATTCCAAAGTATTCTCAAATTTTGTCATACACTCGCTTGTGGGGGACACTTTAGTGCTAAGAAAACCGCAGCCAAAATTCTTCAATGCAGATTTTTCTGGCCAACTCTTCATCGGGATGCATATTCATTCTGCCACTCTTGTGAGCGATGCCAGCGCCTTGGCACGATGTCTCGGAAGGACATGATGCCTCTTAACCCTATTCTTATTATTGAGATATTTGATGTGTGGGGCATTAACTTCATGGGACCTTTTCCACCCTCTATTGGTCATGAGTACATACTTGTGGTGATGGACTACGTATCTAAATGGATAGAGGCCGTTGCTACCAAAACCAATGATCACGCAGTCGTGGTTAAGTTCATTCAAGCGAATATCTTTAACCGGTTTGGTACACCTCAGGCCCTCATCAGTGACGGTGGTAAACATTTCTGTAACTGGTTCTTTCAAACCTTGCTTACCAATTACTCTATCACACACAAGGTAGCCACCCCATACCATCCTCAAACTAGTGGCCAAGTGTAGGTATCCAATAGGGAGGTTAAGAACATTCTTGAGAAAACAGTTCGGCCTAACCGGAAGGATTGGTCATTGTGACTAAATGATGCATTATGGGCTTACCGAATTACTTATAAGACTCCCATTGGAATGTCACCTTACCGGTTGGTTTATGGTAAAGCGTGCCATCTTCCGGTTGAATTGGTGTACAAAGCTATGTGGGCCACCAAAACTTTCAATTTTGACATGCAAATGGCCAGATCTAATCGAAAGCTTCAATTAAATGAATTTGAAGAATTACGACATGATGCATATGAAAATGCTAAAATTTATAAGGCAAAGGCAAAAGCCTTTCATGATCACAATATTCGAGTCAAAACGTTTTCCCCGGGCCAAAAAGTATGGTTGTACAATTCACACCTCCATTTGTTTCCCGAAAAACTTCGCTCCCGTTGGGATGGTCCATTTTTGGTTAATTCCGTTACTCCCCATGGAGCGGTGGAATTGAAGGACTTGAAAGACGGATCGTTGTTCAAAGTAAACGGGTAGCGTTTAAAATTATGCGTGGATGACCAAGTTACCATGGAATACGTGGATGTCGTCACCTTGACGGATCCCGTGTATTTTGACTCGTGAGCCGATTCGGACGTCATGCCATAGACGTGTAAGGTGGCGAGGCCATGGTAGCTATCATGCTTCTATGATGTCCCTTTAATCCAAGGTAAATTTTGTATCTAAGCAATTTAGTATCTAAGTCCCATAAGTCCAAGTCCATGAAGTATAACTCAAGCTGGCTATTTTTGAGCATCTCGATTGATCGAAGCAGAGATCTCGATCAATCGAGATTTTGATTGATCGAGATTTTGGTCTCGATTGATCGAAATAATGCAGAGAGTTTGCTAAGTCCAAAGTCCCGAGAGGTAGTATTCTTCGATAGCACTTCGATAGGTCCTCGAGCAATCAAAATCTCGATTAATCGAAGTGAAATCTTGATTGATCGAAGTTGATCTCGATTGATCGAGGTAGGATTTCGATTGATCAAAATCTCGATTGATCAAGATGTGCATCTCGATCAATCGAGATTGACGCGATGCCTGCACGTGAGCTGAATACTTATTTAAACCATTGGGCTTCCCTCTCATTTCAAAAGACCATTCGACTTCCTTCTCTTCTCTGAGCAATCCAAAGCTTCCCAAAGCACCGTCCCACACTTGATCTACCATTCCCGACCATCCTGCGCCGTTCGCCGTAGTCCGAGATCTCCGCGAGCACGCGCACGCTCATCTCTTTGCGGTTGCGAGTTGGGTCTTCATCTTTTTGTGCCGATCATCATCTTCACCTTGAGGTAAGTGATGCATGGCTATATTTTGCTTACTTTCTCGCTATTTTTGTTAGTTTCTCGGCGTAATAAGCATAGACCGGTGATGTTGGGTGGAATGGTGCATTCGCTATATTCATAATGGGATTTTGCGAGTTTTGGGGGTAGGACCGAATATATGGGTGAGAGATTTTGCATATTTTTTTTGTATCGAATGCTTCATAAGCGGTTTGCAACTGCGGCCCATTGTTCGGGTGCAGCCGCTTACACTGCTTCGTTGAGAGCGAGATGAGAGACATATTCATATTCATATGGGTTATTTTTGCTTCTTAGTACACCTCATCAAGTCAATTCAAACGTATATTGGAATGCATGTGTCAGCACCATGGACTAGAACCTCCTTTTTAATTTTTATTCTTAGTTTAGTATTCTCTCTATTTTCTTTTTATTTACGTAACTTTTGGAATAAGTGCAGACTATTTTGGGTCGATAGCGCGTGTGAGGAACGCCCCCGGTGCTGTTAGAGACGTGCCCGGGTGAGCCTTCCGGGCACGAAAATTTCACCCGGAGCTGATATTTGAGCTGAGAGAGTTTGAGATGCGCCTTGACTGCTCATGGGCTGTAGCAGAGCTTAGGAGGCGTCGCCTTGACCGATTATGTGTGCCGCCCACTGATGTGGCACACGAGCGCTTGGTGCAGGTCTTTTATGAGCACATGACCTATTCCTGCACCGAGTCGGACACATTGGAGACGGTTGTAGGTAGCGTGATGATTACTGTCACTCCGAGCCGGATCGCACAGATGCTCGGCATTCCTCACCAACAGCCTCTAGATATGGTTGACCAGGATGGTCGACCGATTTACAGGCCCAAGTTCCCGGCAGACACGACCTTATTTTCCATCGTGATGGACATGTGTGGTGGGGCGTTTACCACGCCTAGTCACAACTGCACGTCCAAATCGATGTGCCCGAGTAGATTATGGTTCCTGGACACCGTTCTGATCAAGAACGCGTGTCCTCTGCAGCATGTGGCAGAGTGCAGAGGTGACCTCCTCCGTTGCCTTTAGGCTTTCCACACGGGCACGTGGTTTTCTGTCCCGGCGCTGATATGGGGGCAAATGTTCAAGATCTGGGACGGCCTTGTCAACAAGAGGATGAGGCGAGCAGCGAGTTGGCGGCTTCCCTTTCCTCTTCTCATCGTCGCTTTCCTAAGTCGTGCCAGTATACCGGTCAGTGATACTGACGTTCAGTTGGCATCGCCCACCCGCTTCACAGCTGCTCAGTGGGAGAGGGTGAGGCGACACTTGGAGCGACAGGACCACCAGGGCGATCCACCAGAGGATGTAGACATGGATGCCCCAGTAGAGATGGATGAGGGTTAGCCTGCAGAGGGTGAGTCATCTGAGGAGGAGATGGAGGCGGATGAGATGGATATTGCTGTCGAGCGGCATGACATCCTAGCGACTGGCTATTCCTGTCTGGCAGCTGACGTTGAGCGACTCCAGCAGGGTTTTGAGGAGCACGTCCAGGTGACGCAGAGTCAGCTGGAGGGCATTAGATCGGACATTTCATCTCTGGCACAGGGTCAGAGGGCAATTTTAGATGAGTTCCGGGCCTTCTGGCAGGACCTGCAGTTCCTCTTTACAGGACGAGCTTCCACCTCCACCTCTACTCCCACCGAGCCACCACCACCACCACCACCACCCGCCCTCCAGTTGATCTATCTATTTGCACTTTCTGTTTTACTGTCTGTATTTTTCTTTCTTTATTTTTGATAGGCCATGTTGGCCATATTAGTTTTTGTGTATTCCACATCCATGTACCCTTTGTACTGAAACTTATGTTCACATATATGGAATACAGTTCTCCTTTCTTTTATACCATGTGTTATATTTTCTTTCTTTATTTTTACTTTTTGCCAATATCAATGCTCTCTCTCTACTTTGACTATGTATGTAGTACCACTTGTCTAATTGTTATATACAATTCAGTTGATGATTTCCGTTTATTACCGCCTGGTTTCAATTCCCGATACTGTTGAGATTGCTTCAATGTAGTATGGCGTTAATAAAGAAAGACAGCCCCTTTGCGTGCTATACGTTAGCGTGCCTGGATAGTCAATATCTTATCGCATA
This sequence comes from Cornus controversa, assembly GCA_026545225.1. NCBI lineage: Eukaryota > Viridiplantae > Streptophyta > Magnoliopsida > Cornales > Cornaceae > Cornus > Cornus controversa. The sequence continues at coordinate 56,923,962 of CM048845.1, forward strand.
GACCTCTTAGTCAATTGGGAATCACCAGTTCAGAGCCTTGGATATGTAGTGATCTTGGCATTGTCCGTTTGTGCATAATTATTTTATTACGTTCTTTTTATCTACTTTTTGTTCCATTTAATGCTTGATAAATGTTCAATTCTATGCATTTGACCCCTCTTTCTTACATACGTTAGTTTCGTTTTTGCGTTTATCGAGATAAGTTTACGGTATTTTTGTGTTTTTGATGTTTTGCAGGTATTGGAGCAAATGGAGCAAAGTTGGAAGCTTTCTGCAGTCAAGAGAAGAAATCAGAAAATGCAGCCCAAAGCATCTCGATCAATCGAGATGTTGATCTCGATTAATCAAAATCTCGATTGATCGAGATCTCATTTCGATTGATCGAAATCTCGATCAATCGAGATCCAATCTCGATCAATCGAGATTCTGCAGAGCCCACTTGGCCACTTGCTCACCTGCTCTCCCACTTGCAACAAAATCTCCCTTTTTGCAAGACTTAGGGGGATTGTCTGACTTGAACAAGACTTTTGGGGGCCTTCTTGATACAAGAGATATATATAATGATATATATATATATGGTGGGCCCCAAGGTGGAAAAAGAAGCCCATAAAGCACCAAAAGCCACATATATCATATATCTCTCAACACACAGCAGAAAGAGGAGAGACCTTCGGGAGAGGAAGAGGAAGAGCTGAACCAGACCAAGAAGCTTCATTCTCTTCATCAATGGAAGGGTGCAAGGTGACCATGAGCAACTAACTCTTCTACTAGGGTGTTGGTTTCAACCCCTAGCCATGTAAACTTGTTCATCTTTGTAGCACTTGGGATTTGTAATTAAATGTTGATTATTTAGCCTAGTGATTATGTACACAAATACATCTCTTATATATATTCATTTGATTTGGAATTTATTCTTATCTTAGAGTAGATTTTGTCACTTGAATGCACAACATTTGCATATTTCACAAGAAGTGCAAATGATGGCTAGATAATGGTGTTTAAATGAATGTGTGATGTTAATTTGTATAGACCATGCCAAGACAAGGTAGTTTGGATGCATGTAGTGTTCACTTAGAGAGTAGAGTAATTAGGTAGTTAGTTAGGTTGAAGAGCTATGCTTGTTGAAGATGGATTATGATAGGTTAGCACACACATTGACCTTTTGATATGTTATTGAGGTCACAAGTCTAATGACATTATTAGGCATTTAATTAATGAATCCCATGCTTGCTACACTTATGAACATGTGAATGGCTAGTGGTGGAAACCAACCCTAGTTCTCTCTCCCAACTTTAAACTCTTTACTTTTCTTGTCATTTCATTCATGCAATAGTTTTTAAACACAAATTCAAAAATCTATTTTTTCGAATTAAAGTAGAATTAATCTTCCTTTAAGACAATTGCGACTAGTCCTCGTGGGATCGATACCCTCTATATAGAACCTTATCTACAAAGATTCGTGCTCTTGCGAGTGGTTAAATTATATTTTGATAAAAAGAAAAAATTAAGCTTACAATATAATTTAGTTCCGACCACATCAATGCTCTTGGTATCTAGTTGGTGTTCCGTGCAGGTTTTTCTCATTTCCAGCATGACCGCCGGTATTGGACTGCCATTTTTGTCGCGTTCTGCCATCCCGGTAAATTCTTTCCTTGTTTTTCTTGTCCAAACATTGAGGACAATGTTGCATCTAAGTTTGGGGGTGCGGTATGCTATACCACTTGCATATGCATGCAATGTTCAGTTTTTGTATTGATTGTCATTGTAGAGCAAGTTTCTTTTCTTGATATTTTTGCATGCTTGCTATGATGTCTTGCTTTTTAAAGGAAGATCATTCGAATAAATGTCCGAGGTAAATGCAGCAGGTAGTTAAGAACTTTAACATTGTAAATACCTGCACTTTTGCAAGCTGTGTAAGAGGCTAGAACGGTCTACATTTTTGTCCAAGTATGAGCACGTACAGTTCTTGCCCTAAATTTATCCTTAACCGCACAAATTCGTACACATGCATTTTAAATTGTGAGGTATAAGTCTGATGGAGAATTTTATAAATTTTTGTTTTTATTCGAACAACTTAAAGAATAAGTTCTTTCGGTTGTTGTAAAAAAAAAATATTATAAAATAAATGCAATAAGCCTTCTCACTCAATAAACCAGATCTCTATGCCTCAAAGCAGGGAGTATTCGAGTATAAGTGTGTAAGGTTGAGCAATAAGAAGCAGGTGGTTTGCTTAAGCTCATCGCCTTGCAAGCTTGGTTATTAAGTCCGAGGGGTGTTTCTTCACCTAATGCCCTAAAACCAATTGGTTTGGGAGTCATTGGCCCAATACTGCTACATGGGCTTGAAAGAAAGCAAAAAGAGCTAAGCATTGCACGGTCATCCGCACATGAGCAATCATGAATGTTTTGTGATAATGAACAACAGTGTCGAACCGTGTCAATGAGTTTTTCTTTTAAAAGCAGATTTGTTCTTCTTCTTCTCCAAATATGACAAAGTCACGCGCTAGAATGCATGTTCACTTTTCAAAGAGGATTTTGGGGTCAGAATCGTATGTTTGTTCGGACTGGCCATTATGTGGGGACCGTCGTTTATTTATAACTTGTGAAAGTCCATTTTTGCTAATGACTACATAGTTCTGTAATACTTATTGCATTTGCCAAATGTGAAATGAACGGATGATCGCCCTTTATCTAGTTGATGACTGAGCATGATTAAATTTTTGTATAAGATAGTTAATTTCATTTTTGTAATATTGCATTGCTAAGGGACTAGCAATATGTAAGTTTAGGGGTGTGATAAGTGTTCAATTCTATGCATTTGAACCCTCTTTATTGCATATGTTAGTCCCGTTTCTACGTTTACCAAGATATGTTTACGGTATTTTTGTGTTTTTGATGTATTGCAGGTCTTGTAGTAAAAGGAGCAAAGTTTGAGGCTTTTTGCAGCTGAAGAGAAAAGTCAAAATTGCAGTCAAGGTATCTCGATCAATCAAGATGTTAATCTCGATCAATCGAGATCTCGATTGATCGAGATCTTACTTCGATTGATCAAAATCTCGATCAATCGAGATTCTGCAGAGCCACTTGCCCACTTACTCACCTGCTCTCCCACTTGCAACAAAATCCCCCTTTTTGCACGACTTAGAGGAATTGTCAGACTTGAACAAGACCTTTGGGGACCTTCTTGATATAGTTGGTATATATATTGATACATATATATATATATATGGTGGGTCCCAAGGTTGAAAAGGTAGCCATAAAGCACAAAAAGAAGCCATTCTCATAGATCTCTCACACACATCAGATTACACAAAGAGAGACATTCGGGAGAGGAGAAGAAGGAGCTGAACCAGACCTTGAAGCTCCATTTTCTTCATCAATGGAAGAGTGCAAGGCAACCATGAGCAACTAACTTCTATACTAGGGTGTTGTTGAAGCCCCTAGCCATGTAAACTTGTTCATTGTTGTAACATTTTGGAATTTGTTCTTAAATGTTAATTATTTAGCCTAGTGACCATGTACACTAATACATCTCTTTTATATATTCATTTGATTTTGATTTTATTCTTGTCTTAGGGTAGAATATATCTTGTGAATGCACAACATTTGTTTCTTCCACAAGAAGGGCAAATGATAGCTAAGTAATGGTACTTTAAATGTATGTGGTGTGCTTGCTTGTATAAACCATGCCAAGATAAGATAGTTTGGATGCATGTAGGTTCACTTAGAAAGTAGGGTAATTAATTAGGTTGAAGAACTATGCTTGTTGAAGATGGATTATGATAGGTTGGTGCTCACATTAATCTTTTGATATGTCATTGAGGTCACCAGCCTAATGACATTGTTAGGCATTTAATTTATGAATCCCAAGCTTGTTACACTTATGAACATGTGAATGGCTAGTGGTGGAAATCACCCCTAGTTCTCTCTCTCCCAACTTTTACACTTTAAATTTATTGTCATTACATTCATGCAATAGTTTTATAAACAAAACTCAAAACCTTGTTTTTAGGATTAAAGTGGAAGTAATCTTTCGTTAAGACAATTATGACTAGTCCTTGTGGGATCGATACCCTCTATATAGAACCGTGTCTACAAAGATTCGTGCTCTTGCGAGTGGTTAAATTATATTTTGATAAAAGGAGCAAAAATAAGCTTACAATATAATTCAAGTTTCAACCACATCAATTGCGCTACACTTAGGTAATTAGGTAGGTAGGAAAATCATGTGATGATGATTTTACTACAAGTAGGTAATTAGGTAAATAAGGAAAATCATGCTTTTCAAAGATGGACTATAGTAAAAAAAATATTAAGGTGTGTGTATTCTCTTGACAACACTATTGTAGGTGGGACTTGTCAATACGTCATTTAGTACACATTTGCCTAAATTCTCCCAATTTATTATAAGTGTGACATACTACAAGGTTAACGGGGAAGTCTAACCCTAGTACTTTATTCTTCTCTCAACCTTTGTAATTAAATTACTTTTATGCTTTCAAAGTAGATTAAGCGGACAACCAACACTGTTGTGATTTAAACAAGAACCAACCTTCAACCTTTAGCAAGTTATACCTACGTAGTCTCTGTGGGATCGACACCCTCAACTTAGAGCTCTATCCTTCAAGGATTCGTTCTATTGCGAGTGGTAAATTTATAAATTACGAGTAGCGCAACCGCACACAATAATTTTGGCGCTGTTGTCTAGGACTATGGTTAAATCGCTAAATTAGAGGATTGAGTCTCGTTTAAATTTTAATTTAACTCATTCTTTATATTCTTTATTTGTAAGTATTTTTATCTTTATTTCTTAAGTGTTTCATTATTGGTACTCGTCTAATTAAGGCATCAAGACTTAAGTTTGGATCCTTGTGAGTAGAGTACTTAACTTTCTTGCACTTAGAAATTTAAAATTTTGTTTTTGCACATAGTTTAAAGTTTTTCATTTTTTCATATGCAAGGTAGGAGATCCTTGTCATTACCCTTGTTGTCATATGACCTTGAACTTAAACGAACTTTTAGACAACATAGGAGAGAAACCATGGCAAATAATGACAACCAAAGTGTTTAGCAGAATCCAATCTTACCACCCCCACCGGGCGGTGAGATTTTTCAATCTTTTTATGTTCCATCAACCTATACATCTCCTTCTTGTATTTGTTTTTCGAATGCGGGGGGGGGGGGGGGGGGAACAATTTTGAAATAAAATCCTCAACAATTAATCTTCTTAGTTATTTTCATGGGCTTCCAAACCAAGATCCTTATAAACATATTGATGAATTCTTAGAAGTGTGTTCTACTTTACAGTTAATGCACAAGCGGAGGACAACTTAAGACTTCATCTTTTTCCCTTCTCGCTTAAGGATAAGGCCAAACAATGGTTTAATTCCTTAGAGCCAAATTCCATTCACTCTTGGGTTGAAATGCAACGGGAGTTTCTAAAGAAATACTTCCCAATGGGAAAGACTAATGATGCGCGAAGAGCCATCATTGGTTTCTCTCAAAGGGAGGGAGAAGTTTTCATGAAACTTGGGAAAGGATGAAAGATCTTTTGAGGTCTTGCCCACACCATGCTATTCTCAAATGGCAATTGGTGCAAGAATTTTATGATGGTTTAGGGGAGCCTCACAAACAAATGGTTGATGCTAGTTGTGGAGGTACATTCTTTCTAAAAAGCCCCGATGAAGCATGGATACTCTTTGAGAACTTGAGCAAAAATTTATCTCATCGTTCTTCTAATGAAAGGAAGAATAAGGTAGTCCCTCCTCTTAACACCCAAACTGAAATTATTTTTGAAATGCGTAAAGAGCAAGCAACAAATAGGAAGATAGAAGCTTTATAAAATAAATTGGATCAAGTTATGTTGGCCGATTCTTCTTCTTCTTTTTCTTGCTCCAATCCTACTATTCTTAATCCTACCCTTTATCCCACATATATTGTGTGTTCATTCCTTTCTAGCCCTTCACATTATATAAAGGATTGCCCTCATGTGGGGCAATATTCCAAATTTTCACAAGAGCAAGCAAAATCACTTTACTCTAGGCCGGGCCAAGTGTCATACCAAAACTCTTATACTCCTGGATGGAGAGATCAAAACCAATTTCAATATGGGAACCAAGGCCAATATCAAGGACCTCAGGGACCACCTGGACAGCTAAGTCTATCTCAATTCCAACCTAGACCTTATCAAATCAATTCAAATTCAAGCTTCTACTACACTCCCAATCAACTACCTTCTCGAAACCCATGTTTTGAGGAAAAAGTTTTGGTAGCTTTAGGCAATATCGAAAGTAATACTCAAAAGATCAACGCTAACTCACAATCTATTACAAAAATAGAGTCCCAATTGGGGCAGCTAGCTAATGCAATGAATCGAAGAGAGGGTGGAAAGTTGCCTAGCCAAATGGTGGCAAATCCGAATGGAGTTCAAATAATTGATGATGCTTCCCATTCCTTTGAGTTCAACAAAGAACAAGCTCAATCAATTTCTACTCTAAGGAGTGGTAGAGTGCTAGAAAATTCAATTGACAAGATAAGAGAAAAAAAATGTGAGCGTCTAATAAATCCAAATAGTCCCATTTTAAATCCAAAAGATCTTCTAATAAATCCAATAGAGTTCTCTAATAATCCAAAAGAAAAAGGAAAGGATAAAATCATTGAAGTTAAATTCTCATTGCCTCCAAATCAAGCAGCTTCATATGAACCTCCTATTCCCTTTCCTCAAATATTAAGGGAGCCAACTCAATTTAGGAAACAAGGAGAGAAATTATAAGATATGATAGAAATCTTCAGGCAAGTAAAAATCAATCTTCCTCTTCTTGATGCTATAAACAAATTTCCTCCTATGCTAAATTTCTTAAGGACTTATGCTCTTAAAAGCGTAAATCTAGGAACCAAGTTCCTAAGAAAGTTCAATTGACTGAGCAAGTGAGTTCAATTCTTCAAAATAACACCCTTCCAAAGTTCAAAGATCCGGGTGCTCCGACAATCTCATGTGTCATTGGTGACTATGAATTTGAACGAGCCCTCCTTGACTTGGGAGCAAGTGTTAACTTACTTCCATACTCGGTTTATGAGAAACTAGAGCTAGGAGAGCTTAAGCCGACACAGTTGTGTTGCAACTTGCCGATCGATTGGTGAGGCAACCACTTGGGATAATTGAGGATGTTCTCATCAAAGTGGACAAATTTTATTTTTTGGTGGACTTTATAGTCCTTGATACCGAACCTGTCCTAGACCCTACAAAGCATATTTCAATCATTCTAGGTCACCCATTCTTGGCTACGATTAACGCATGCATTAATTATCGTACCGGGGTGATGGACATCTCCTTCAGAAATATGACTGTTAGGATAGATACCTTTGATGCACCTCATCATATTGCCAATAATGAGAGTGAATGCTTTGAGTTAGATATTGTGTATGAACTTGTGAACACATCTTGTCGTAGACGTTAAACTTGGCAACAACTTTCGCGGTCCTATCATGTTCCGTGTGATCCTTCAAATCCAAAAATGAATGTATCCAAATATTTTTGAAGTATCTGAGTGTAAGAGGTGTGAATTGAGGGCTAAACTTAAATTTTTTCATACTTGGGATAATTTTGTAAATTTACAGTCAAAGGAAGTTTTAATGCATCGAAGTAGCCACTTTGATGCATCGTAGCTTCGATGCATCGACATTAACATCGATGCATCGATCTTTAAATGTCCTATTTTTTCTACCAATTCCAACAGATGCTGCACCTTGTGTCGATAGATGGTCGATACATCATCAGCTTTGATGCATCGAAACCTCTAGTTCGATGCATCGACAGTGATGATGCATCGAAGTAGCCACTTTGATGCATCATATCGAGGCACGTGACTGCGTAAGCAGTCACTTAATATTCAAATCTCTCGCCTCTCCCTCTCATTTCTTCCTTTCTTCTTGGTGACTCTTCTCGTTCTTGTGCACGTCCAGACCTCCCAAGCAAGCCCCATCATCTAGATCATCCCTCCCTTGCTCTCAAAGAGATAATTTCACACATTCTATAGCCACAAGTGATCTACAAGGTAAGAGTTTTGTGCTTTCATTGTTCATACTTTTGCTTCTAGACTTTGGAGTTTTTGGTTTAGATTTTTGTGGGTCTTGTGCATGTTATTCTGTTTGAGTAAGCTTGAATGAGAGAAGAGACTATACTTAGGCATGAGTAGTATATTTGAGATGTATAGATATATATATATATAGGCATAGATTTTATATTGAATTAATATGATCAGTTTTGGAGCCATTTTTGACTCAAGGGTGTAATTTGTGTGGTCAGGTTCCCTTCTATCTACACCCTTCTGAGTTATCTCAAACTAAAGCGAGTGACGAGGTTCCTCCTATTCTAGTTCATGATATTCCTTGGGGTCACTGGGCGACTAGGGACTTCCACCTCAAGCATCGGGTGGATGTCAACGAGTTTACAGCGGACCCATATGCAACACGATCTCTTTTGACCCTTACCGAGAGTCATTTGCTTGGTCTCTTGGTGCCTGCTGCTGAGATCTTCTACCCACGACTTGTCTGTATATTCTACATGAACATATCCTACCAATTAGATACCCCAGATATCTTGCACACCACTGTTGATGATGTCATCATTACTATCACCATTCGTGACATTGCTGCTTGATTAGGTGTCCCCATGAGGAGCCCAACGACCTTCACTTGGGAGAGGAGATACCCCATTTTCCCGACATTCTTTCCAACCTATCTATTTTTTCCATGATCCGACGCATGTGTCGGGGTCACTTCTCGGATCCTCCCACCAATTCTTATACCACCAAATCTTTATGCCCACGACAATTGTGGTTTTTTGACACAATCTTTCAGTGGAATGCCCATCCCATGGGCCACCGAGCTGATCATCGTGGTGACTTTTTGAGGGCTTTATATGCCATTCATTCTGGATTTTTATTCTGGATTCCCGTTGTTATCTGGGGACAAATGTCCTGGGTATGGGAGCAGCTTGTTAACCGTCCCACTCCGAGGACAGCCAATGTTAGCCTACCATTTTCATTTCTTATCACGGCCCTCCTTCGTCGTACACGCTACCATTTTCTTCCCGATGAAGTTGTTCGTGAGACCCCCTTACTTTTATCTTCAGTGGTGGAGTAAGATGCTTACCCACCTACTGCTTGTTCCCAATGTCACTCCCGAGGTTGAAGAGGGAGATCTAGATATTTATGCCTCTGAGCGGGAGGACACCGACACTGACATGGCTGAGGCTGACTCAGGCACCCCTACTATGAGCCACACTGAATACGACTATTTAGCCACATGCCTAAAGTGTCTCAGCGCCAGCCTTCAGTCTTTACAGTTAGAGTTTACTGAGCGTCACCAAGGTACTATTGGCGAAGCCATGGTTAGTCTGATGCAAGACAACAAACTCACACTTCAGCATTGACAGCAGATTAACACGCATCTGGATGTAGTTATTGCAGGCCAGCGGCAGATCCAGTAGTTGCTTCGGCAGTAGCGTGGTTTGGATGCTTCTACTCCTGCACCACCGTCATTGCCTCCTCAGCCTTAGCTACTATGATTTTCTTTTTGTATTTTGTATTTTTATTTTATTTCTAGTATTTTGTATTCATGTATTCATAGTCATAGAACTATCTATTGCCGTGTGGGCACTCTATCTTGTTGCTTAGTAAGCAATTCTTTTGTATTCCATAAATTCTCGCATTTGTATCACACATGTTTGAATTAATGGAATATTATCAGCTTTTCATTATGTTTCTATTATTGCCATCTTTTCTTTTACTTTTCTTAATTATTTACTTTTTCAGTTCGTGTATGTTACGCTGGTATGTACTTGCACTTGTGCTGGTTATGATGCCCCACTTGTCCCGTGTACCCACTACCATATCATGGTTGATATTTTGACTTTTTGATACCCATCAAACCGCCGGTAACATTGTTCTAACTCTTTTTACTTCAAACATTGAGGACAATATTTAATTTAAGTTTGGGGGTACGGTATACATACATACACTACACTGGGTTGTTTTTAAATTTTTGTACATTTTGCATCTTTAGTTCATGTTTTCCATGACGTCCCTCTATTTGAAGAAGTGATAACCATAACATCATCGATAAATGCATCTTGTAATTAGAAGCTTTGATATCCAAAAAATACTCGTACTTTTGAAAATTATGTGTCAGGTTAGAACGGTTTACATTTTTGCTCAGTTTTTAAATACTGTACAGTTCTTTCCCTAAATTTGTCCTTAATGGCACAAATATGCACACATACAATTGAATTGTGGGGTATACGTCATTTGGAGAATATTGAAAACGTTTGTTTTTATTTGAACTTCTTGAAGAATAGATTGCTTTGAGAAAAAAAAAAGAGAAAAGAAAGAAAAAGAAAACAAACAAAACTAATAAATTGGCAATAAGCCTTCTCACTCATTAAATTGGGCCTCCGTGCCTCAGGAAGCATGGAGTGTTCATGTCTAAAAGGTGTGCAAGGTTGAGCAATAATGAAACAATTGGCTCGTTTAAGTTCGTAGCCTAGTGAGCTCGGTTATTAAGTCCAAGGGGTATTTCTTCACCTAATGTCCTAAAACCGTCCTGTTTGGGAGTCATTAATCCAATACTGTTACATGGGCTTACTAGATAGCTTAAAGGACTTAGGCATTGCATAACCAATTGTGCTTAAGGTTGTAAATATTTTTGTAATTAGCAATATGCTTTGGTGATCCATTTCAGAAAGTTGTTATTCTAAGAATAGATGTTCCTTTTTATTCTCCATTAATGACAATAAACCACGTATTTGAAGGTATGTTCACTTTTCAAAGAGGATTTTAGGGTTTGCACTTGTATGTATATCAGACTAACCATTATATAGGGACTCTCACCTAACTCTATTTTTTGACAGTTTATATCTATTGATGTCCAATTAGCTCCATAATACTTGTTACATTTGTCATTTTAAATATCAATTGGGGTGTCACTCTTTGTTCTAGTTGATGACTGAGCATTCCATCATTTTTGCATACTTTTATGAGTTTAACAAGTGTTAAACCCAATGCGACTTCACTCGTCCACTAGACGTGTTTAGGGGTTTAAAAGGCTTGTTGCATTTGCTAAATGCAACCGTGTTTCCCACGAAAGTGGAAGTAGAATAATTGTTTTATTTTATTTCTTTTTATATTGCTAAGGGACTAGCAATATCTAAGTTTGGGAGTGTGATAAGCATTGACTGTTATACATTCTCGTGCCTTCACTTATGTATCTTGATCCCATAGTTGCACATATTGTACAGTTTTTAAGTATTTTTATGTTTTTGATGATTTTAGGTTCAAACTCAGAATATGTTGTAATTCGACTCCTTTATTAGTTCAACAATGCATTCCTAATTCCTATCATCCTTCATGGAGAATCTACATTAAGGAATAGTGAATGGCGGGTCAAGACCGGAGTCAAAAAGTTAGAAAGTTGAAGATCTACAGAAGGAGGATCGATGCATTAAAGTCCCTACTTCGATACATCGCCCAAACCTATTGAAGATATTTTTTTGCAGATATTTTCTCCACTTGCCACATGTCTAATTTTGCTTGGATAAAACCTTGCACAGAATTTCTATGATATTTTGAACCTCAGATCAGTTATATAGCTAGAGAATATGTAATAAAAAAGATACACACAATTCTTGTAATAAAAAGCATAGTTTAGAATTCTAGAGAGAGAAAGTGAAGTTCTAGAGAGGGAAAGCTTTAAAGAGGGCTTTGTAAGGCCTTGAAGACCATCTTGAGCATGGGACCATCTCTGTCTATGGAGTGCTTCCAGCCCACTATGATCAACTAATCCTTCTCTAGGGTTTTGACAAACCCTAGCTTTGTAAATATGTTCTAACTTCAATGAATTGGGGATTTTTATGTATTTGATGTATATGTCTCTTGCCTTGAGCCTTATATATATATAAGTTTACAATTTTTCATTATCATGTGTGGTGATTTATCTTCTTGTCTTAGAATGTTTAAATTCCTCACATGATCTTCAAACACTTACATGTTTCACAAGCACTATAAGTGATGGCCTGAGACTAGTTTTCACTGATAAGTGTTCAATTCTATGCATTTGAACCCTCTTTATTGCTTATGTTAGTTCTATTTTTGCGTTTACCGAGATATGTTTACGGTATTTTGTGTTTTTGATGTATTGCAGGTATTAGAGTAAATGGAGCAAAGTGTGAAGCTATTTGCAGCTGAAGAGAAAAAAATCAGAATTGCAGCCAAAGGCATCTCGATCAATCGAGATGTTGATCTCGATGAATCGAAATCTCGATTGATCGAGATCTCATTTCGATCAATCGAAATCTCGATCAATCGAGATCCAATCTCGATTGATCGAGATTCTGCAGAATCCACTTGCCCACTTGCTCACCTGCTCTCCCACTTGCAACAAAATACCCCTTTTTGCACGACTTAGGGGGATTGTATGACTTGAACAAGACCCTTGGGGGCCTTCTTGATACAAGGGACATATATAGTCATATATATATATATATATGGTGGGCCCCCAAGGTAGAAAAAGGAGCCAAAAAGCACAAAAAGGGCCATATCTCTCATATCTCATATATCTCTCAAGAGAAATCAGACCATCCAAGGAGAGACCTTCGGGAGAGGAAGAAGAAGAGCTGAACCAGACCAAGAAGCTTTACTTTCTTCATCAATGGAAGGGTGCAAGGCTGCCATGACCAACTAACTCCTCCACTAGGGTGTGGTTGACACACCTAGCCATGTAAACTTGTTCATTTTTGTAGCACTTGGGGATTTGTAATTAAATGTTGATTATTTAGCCTAGTGAATATGTACACAAATACATTTCTTATATATATTCATTTGATTTGGAATTTATTCTTGTCTTAGAGTAGATTATGTCACTTGAATGCACAACATTTGCATATTCCACAAGAAGTGCAAATGATGGCTAGATAATGGTGCTTAAATGAATGTGTGATGTTTGCTTGTATAGACCATGCCAAGACAAGGTAGTTTGGATGCATGTAGTGTTCACTTAGAGAGTAGGGTAATTAGGTAGTTAGTTAGGTTGAAGAGCTATGCTTGTTGAAGATGGATTATGATAGGTTAGCACACACATTGATCTTTTGATATGTTATTGAGGTCACAAGCCTAATGACATTGTTAGGCATTTAATTTATGAATCCCATGCTTGCTACACTTATGAACATGTGAATGGCTAGTGGTGGAAACCACCCCTAGCTCTCTCTCCCAACTCAACTCTTTATTTTATTGTCATTTCATTCATGCAATAGATTATAAACAAAAATCCAAAACTCTATTTTTAGAATTAAAGTAGAATTAATCTTCCTTTAAGGCAATTTCGACTAGTCCTCGTGGGATCGATACCCTCTATAGAGAACCCTATCTGCAAAGATTCGTGCTCTTGCGAGTGGTTAAATTATATTTTGATAAAAAGGGCAAAAATTAAGCTTACAATATAATTTAGTTCTGACCACATCAAAATTTTGGCGCCGTTGCCGGGGACTACGGTTTAATTGTCGCCATTGGAAGATTAAATCTGGTTTAATTTTAGGCTAGAAATTCTTTCATTCTTTTGGTATATATTTTGTTCTTATTGCTCAAACTTCTTGATTTTAGATATACCACATAGCGGGCGTCGAAAAGAATTGAAGTTGGAACCCTTTGTGAGTATAAAATCTAAAATTAGTGGTTTGAGTTCTTTCATTCTTTTTGTATATATTATTGTTTAATTTAGTTATTTTTGTGTATTGAGGTGTTGTTCTATAATTAATGCATGCTAGGTAAACGGTCCTTGTCACTTCCTTTGCTTCCTTGTAATATTGAACATAAAAGAACACTTAGACAACGTAGAGGAACCTCTAGGGACCCTATATTGCCTAGGACTGAAAACATGGATTCAAATGAAAGACAACCTCCCGAACTACCTCCTTTTAATCATGAACAACCACCTCCACCTCCACCTCCTCAAGGAGAGTTGCTTATGGACTTTTACCTTCCGACTACATTTGAAGTACCTTCATGTATCCAATTTCCGGATGTAGCGGCAAATCAATTCGAAATAAAGTCCTCCACCATCAATCTTCTTAATAGCTTCCATGGTATCCCTAATGAGGATCCATACCGGCACTTAGATTACTTCCTTTCTGTGTGTTCCACTATTCGTGTACCACACTTTACAGAGGATGATCTAAAGCTGCGTATGATCCCCTTCTCCCAAAAAGATAAAGCTAGAAGTTGGTTCAATTCCTTAGAACCTAACTCAATCCATTCTTGGGTGGAGATGCAAATAGAGTTCTTGAAAAAATACTTCCCAATGGGAAAGATGAGTGATATTCGGCGAGTAATCACCGGATTCACCCAAATTGACCAAGAACAATTTCATGAGACGTGGGAGAGATTAAAAGACCTTCTTAAATCTTGTCCGCATCATGCTGTCCCAAAATGGCAGCTAGTGCAAAGCTTTTATGATGGGGTGAGTGAGCAACATAGACAAATGATAGACTCCGCGTGTGAGGGAGGATACCTTTTGAAAAGCCCTGATGAGGCATGGAAACTTTTTCAAACCCTAAGCAACAATTCAGCTCAACGCTCCTCCACTAGGAAAGGGAAGGCCACCCAACCTTGTAGAGGAGTGCATGAAATTTCACGGGTAGATGAGGTTGCCATGCAAGTAGAAGCCCTATCCTGAAAAATGGATTTAACAATGAAAAATGGTCTGCCTACTCCAAGCCAACCTATTCAAAATCAGGAAGGTTGTTCATTTTGCTATAGTACTTCATATTTCGTGCGAGATTGTCCTATTGCCGGGCAATCTCCCGATTATGCTCAAGAGCAAGTGAATGCCTTGTACTCTAAACAAATGAATGATCCATATTCGAACACGTACAATCCTAGTTACAAGAACCATCCGGCTTTTTCATGGAAACCTCAAGAATCAAGTCCCTCTTTTCAAGGGCAAAATTCTTTTAATTCTCAATCTCAACAGCCTCATTATAGGCCAAATCCTCAACCTTACCATCAAAGATCCAATTACCAACAACCACCACCTCCTCCGAGAAGCCAAGGCTTTGAAAAAAGAGTGATAAGCAATCTTGAGGCTAATACCCGATTATTGCAAACTCATTCTCAATCAATCTCTAAGATGGAAGCGAATGCTCAATCTATGGCTAGGTTAGAAGCTCAAATCGGGCAACTAGCTAATGCCTTAAATAGAAGGGAGGAAGGTAAGTTGCCGAGTCAACCGGTGGCAAATCCTAAGGGTGTTCATATGATTGAGGATCCATCATCTTCAACTTGTAATGCTCCTCCGGAGCAAGTTCAATCAATCACCACCTTAAGGAGTGGTAAAATCATTAATTCCAGGGTGGGAGAGGAAGAGAAGAAAGAATTCCAAGAGCAACCCAAAAATCCAAAAGAATCCTAATTAAATCCAAAATTGTTTCCGTTGAATCCAAATTTGCATAACATCCCATTAAATCCAAAAGGAAAGGCAAGTGAAGTTGTGCCGTCATCAATTCCAATTCTTGACACTTCTTTTGAGTCTCCGGTTCCTTTTCCTCAAAGATTGAAGGAACCTTCTCATTTTGGGAAGCAAGGAGAGAAAATCCAAGATATGATGGAGATCTTCAAACAAGTAAAGATCAATCTCCCTCTCCTTGATGCTATTCGACAAATTTCCTCCTATGCTAAATTCTTAAAGGACTTGTGCACTCAAAAGCACAAATCTAGGAATAATGTTCCTAAGAAAGTCCTCTTAACTGAGCATATAAGCTCCATTTTCCAACACCAAGCCCCTCCTAAATTCAAAGATCCGGGTGCTCCGACCATTTCGTGCACCATCAGAAATCAATCTTTTGAAAAGGCACTTCTTGATTTAGGGGCTAGTGTCAATTTGCTTCCATTCTCAGTTTACCAACAGCTAGGTTTGGGGGAACTCAAGCATACCACGGTTGTGTTGCAACTCGCCGACCGCTCGGTGAAGCAACCA
Source organism: Cornus controversa (assembly GCA_026545225.1). Taxonomy (NCBI): domain Eukaryota; kingdom Viridiplantae; phylum Streptophyta; class Magnoliopsida; order Cornales; family Cornaceae; genus Cornus; species Cornus controversa. Next base: position 56,939,987 of record CM048845.1, read on the forward strand.
CGTGGCATAATTGAGGATGTAATCATTCAAGTGGACAAATTCTATTTTCCGGTGGACTTCATAGTCCTTGACACAGAACCGGTCCAAAATCCAAATCAACATATTCCTATCATTCTAGGTCATCCATTCTTGGCCACGGCAAACGCTTGCGTTAATTACCGTACCGGAGTAATGGACATCTCTTTCGGGAATATGAAAGTCCGCTTAAACATCTTCAATGCTTTCCACCACTCATCCGAAGACGAAAGTGAGTGCTTTTGTGTCGATGTTGTGGAAGACCTTGTTCAAGAAGCACTTCCTTCTATTCTTTCCAAGGATCCTCTAGAGGCATGCCTAAATCATTTCAACTTTGATGATTTTGACGTTAAGCAATCTATTTGTGAAGTCAACTCAATGCTCGATATCAATACTGTCATGGATGTGCCTAAATGGAGAATTCCGAGAGAACCCTTTCCTCCATTTTTGGTTAATTCCGTCGCTCCCCACGGAGCGGTGGAATTAAAGGACTTGAAAGATGGCTTGTTGTTCAAAGTAAACGGGCAGCGCTTAAAAGTATGCGTGGATGACCAAGTTACCACCGAATACGTGGATGTCGTCACTTTGACGGATCCCGTATATTTTGACTCGTGAGCCGATCCGAACGTCATGCCATAGACGTGTAAGGTGGCGTAGCCATGGTAGCTATCATGCTTCCATGATGTCCCTTTCATCCAACTTAAAGTTTGTATCTAAGCAATGTAATATCTAATTCCCAAAAATCCAAGTCCCTGAAGCATGACTCAAGCTGACTATTTTTGAGCATTTTGATTGATCGAAGCCAGGATCTCGATCAATCGAGATTTCAATTGATCGAGATTTTAGTCTCGTTGATCAAAAAATTGCAGAGAATTGCAAATCCAAAAGTCCCGAGAGGTGGTATTCTTCGATAGCATTTCGATTGGTCTTCGATCGATCAAAAATTTCGATTAATCGAAGAGGAATTTCGATTGAACAAAATAAATTTTTGATTGATCGAATTAAAAGTCTCGATTCACCAAAGAAAGTCTCGATTAATCGAAGGAGAGATTTCGATCGATCGAAGGTAATCTCGATTGATCGAAGTTGGATTTTGATTAATCGAAATCTCAATCAATCGAGATGCACATCTCAATCAATCGAGATACACGCGATGCCTGCACGTGACCCGAAATCTTATTTAAACCGTTGGGATTCCCTCTCATTTCAAAAGAACCATCCAACTTCCTTCTCTTCTCCGAGCGATCCAGAGCCCTCCAAGCACCATTTCGCACGTGATCTTTCATCGCCGATCATCACCCGCCGTTCGACATCATCCGAAGCCGCCGTTAGCTCTCGCGCTCTCTTCTCTTCGCGGCTGCGAGTGGGTCTTCTTCTGTTTGAGCCGTTCATCTTCTTCCTCTTGAGGTAAGTGATGCATGGCTACATTTTGTGTACTCTCTCGCTATTTTTGATAGTTTTACGGTATAATAAACATAGTTAGATGATATTGGGTTGGATGGGTGCATTTGCATGTTTGTAATGAAATTTTGCAAGTTTCGGGGGGGTAGGAATTCATGTAGGGTTGAGATTTTGCACTCTCTATGTTTTAAATTCTTAGTGTATGGTTTGTAACCGCGGCCCATCGTTTCGGTTACATCCGTTTGCACTGTCTCTTTGAGAGCGACTTTTTGAATTCTCGTCAGCATCATGGACTAGGACCTCATTTTCACTTTTCTTCTTTTAGTTTATCCTTAGTTTAGTTTTCTTCTTATTTATCTTTTATTTACGTAATTTTTGGAATACAGTGCAGACTGTTCCGAGGCTATGGCGAGGGTGAAGAATGCCCCTGGTGCAGTTAGAGACGTGCCCGGGCGAGTCTTCCGATCTCGGAAGTTTCACTCGGAGCAGATTTTTATCTTGGGCGAGTTCGAGAGTCGTCCCGACACTACGTGGACTGTCGCCGAGCTCAGGAGGCGTCGCCTCGATCGATTATGTGTGCCTCCCACCGACGTGGCACACGAGCGCTTAGTGCAGGTCTTTTACGATCACATGACCTACTCCTGCACCGTGCCAGATACACTAGAGACGATCGTGGGCACCGTCACTATTACGATTATGCCGAGCTGGATTGCTCAGATGCTCGGCATCCCTCACCAGCAGCCACCAGACATGGTTGACCAGGACGGTCGACCACTTTACAAGGCCGCACTCCCAGCAGACACGACACTGTTCTCGATCGTGATGGACATGTGTGGCAGGGCGTTCACCACGCCCAGTCACAATTGCACGTCCAAATCGATGTGCCCGAGCAGACTGTGGTTCCTGGACACCATTCTCATCAAGAACGCGTGTCCTCTGCAGCACGTGGCAGAGCGTAGGGACGACCTCCTCCGTTGCCTCTATGCTTTCCACACGGGCACTTGGTTTTTTGTCCCGTCGCTGATCTGGGGGCAGATGTACAAAGTCTGGGATGGCCTCGTCAACAAGAGGATGAGGCGAGCAGCGAGTTGGCGGCTTCCCTTTCCTTTCCTGATCGCCGCTTTTCTCAGTAGTGCCAGTATACCGGTCAATCAGACTGACATCCAGTTGGCACCGCCCACCCGCTTCACATCTCCTCAGTGGGAGTGGGTGAGGCGACACTTAGAGCGCCAAGACCACCAGGGCGATCCACCAGACGATGTAGATATGGATGCCCCAGTGGAGGCGAATGAGGGAGAGCCTGTAGGGGATGAGTTCGAGGATGAGGAGATAGAGGAGGAGGAGATGGATATAGCTGTAGAGCGGCATGACATCTTAGCGACTGGCTACTCCTGCCTGGCGGCTGACGTAGAGCGGCTCCAGCAGGGTTTTGACGAGCACGTCCAGGTGACGCAGAATCAGCTGGAGGGCATTCGTTCGGACATTTCTTCTCTGGCACAGGGTCAGAGGGCGATTCTCGACGAGTTTCGAGCCTTCCGGCAGGACCTGCAGTTCCTGTTCGCAAGTCGAGCCTCCACCTCCACCTCCACTCCCACCGAGCCACCACCACCACCACCCGCCCTCGAGTAGCTGCATTTATTTGTCTTTTATGTTTTACTTTCTGTATTTTTCTTTCTTTATGTTTGATAGGCCATGTTGGCCATGTTTACTTTCATTTTTAGTTTCTTTTTGCGTATTCCAGATGCATGTACACTTTGTACTGAACTCATTTTATATATATATGGAATACAGTTATCTTTTCTTTTACCCCATGTGTTCTCTTTACTTTCCTTATTTTTGCTTTCTGTCAATATTTTTGTTCTCTATACTTTGACTATGTATGTAGTACCACTTGTCTAATTGTTATATGTGATTCAGTTGATGATTTCTGTTTATTACCGCCTGGTTTAAATTCCCAATACTGTTGAGATTGCTTCAACACAGTATGGCGGTAATAAAGAAAGGCAGCCCCTTTGCGTGCTATACGTTAGCGTGCCTGGATAGTCAATATCTTATCGTATAGACCTCTTAGACAATCGGGAAACACCAGTTTAGACCCTTAGATGTACAGTGATATTGGCATTGACCGTTTGTGCATAATTATTTCATTATGTTCTCTTTATTTACTTTTTGTTCCATTTAATGCTCGTGGTATCCAATTGGTGTTCTGTGCAGGTTTTTCTTATTTGTAGGATGACCGTTACTGTGGAATACCATTTTTGTCGCATTCAGCAATCCCGGTAACTTCTTTCCTTGTTCTTCTTGTCCAAACATTGCGGACAATGTTGCATATAAGTTTGGGGGTGCGGTATGCTATACCACTTGCATATGCATGCAATGTTCAGTCTTAGTATTGAGTGTCATTGTAGAGCAGTTTCCTTGATATTTTTGCATGCGTGCTATGATGTCATGATTTTTTTTTTAAGGAAGATCATCCGAATAAATGTCCGAGGTAAATGCAGTAGGTAGTTAAGAACTTTAACTTTGTAAATATCCGCACTTTTGCAAGCTATATAGTAGGCTAGAACGGTCTACATTTTTGTCCAAATACGAACACGTATGGTTCTTGCCCTAAATTTGTCCTTAAACGCACAAATTCGCACACATGCATTTTAAACTGTGGGGTATAAGTCTGAGGGAGAATTTTGTAAATTTCTGGTTTTATCTGAACAACTTAAAGAATAAGTTCTTCCGGTTGTTGTAAAAAAAAAAAAGAGAAAAATTTGCAATAAGCCTTCTCACTCAATAAACTGGATTTCTATGCCTCAAAGCAGGGAATATTCGCGTATAAGTGTGCAAGGTTGAGCAATAATAAGCGGGTGGCTGGCTTACGCTCATCGCCTTGTAAGCTCGGTTATTAAGTCCGAGGGGTGTTTCTTCACCTAATGCCCTAAAACCAATTGGTTGGGGAGTCATTGGCCCAATGCCGCTACATGGGCTTACAAGAAAGCAAAAAGAGCTAAGCATTGCACGGTCATCCGCACATGAGCAATCGTGAAGGTTTTGTGATAATGAATGGCTGTGGCGAGCGTTTTCAATGAGTTTTTCTTTTAAAAACAGATTTGTTCGTTTTCTTCTCCAAATATGTCAAAAGTCACGCGTTAGAATGCATGTTCACTTTTCAAAGAGGATTTTGGGGTCAGAATTGGTATGTTTGTTTGGACTGGCCATTATGTGGGGACCGTCGTTTATTTATAGCTTGTGCAAGTCCATTTTTGCTAATGACCACATAGTTCTATAATACTTTTTGCATTTGCCAACTGTGAAATGAACGGATGATCGCCCTTTAGCTAGTTGATGACTGAGCATGATTAAACTTTTGTATAAGATAGTTAGTTTTATTTTTGAAATATCGTATTGCTAAGGGACTAGCAATATGTAAGTTTGAGGGTGTGATAAGTGTTCAATTCTATGCATTTGAACCCTCTTTATTGCTTATGTTAGTTCCGTTTTTGCGTTTACCGAGATATGTTTACGGTATTTTTGTGTTTTTGATGTATTGCAGGTATTAGAGTAAATGGAGCAAAGTGTGAAGCTATTTGCAGCTGAAGAGAAAAAAATCAGAATTGCAGCCAAAGGCATCTCGATCAATCGAGATGTTGATCTCAATGAATCGAAATCTCGATTGATCGAGATCTCATTTCGATCGATCGAAATCTCGATCAATCGAGATCCAATCTCGATTGATCGAGATTCTGCAGAATCCACTTGCCCACTTGCTCACCTGCTCTCCCACTTGCAACAAAATACCCCTTTTTGCACGACTTAGGGGGATTGTATGACTTGAACAAGACCCTTGGGGGCCTTCTTGATACAAGGGACATATATAGTCATATATATATATATATATGGTGGGCCCCCAAGGTAGAAAAAGGAGCCAAAAAGCACAAAAAGGGCCATATCTCTCATATCTCATATATCTCTCAAGAGAAATCAGACCATCCAAGGAGAGACCTTCGGGAGAGGAAGAAGAAGAGCTGAACCAGACCAAGAAGCTTTACTTTCTTCATCAATGGAAGGGTGCAAGGCTGCCATGACCAACTAACTCCTCCACTAGGGTGTGGTTGACACACCTAGCCATGTAAACTTGTTCATTTTTGTAGCACTTGGGGATTTGTAATTAAATGTTGATTATTTAGCCTAGTGAATATGTACACAAATACATTTCTTATATATATTCATTTGATTTGGAATTTATTCTTGTCTTAGAGTAGATTATGTCACTTGAATGCACAACATTTGCATATTCCACAAGAAGTGCAAATGATGGCTAGATAATGGTGCTTAAATGAATGTGTGATGTTTGCTTGTATAGACCATGCCAAGACAAGGTAGTTTGGATGCATGTAGTGTTCACTTAGAGAGTAGGGTAATTAGGTAGTTAGTTAGGTTGAAGAGCTATGCTTGTTGAAGATGGATTATGATAGGTTAGCACACACATTGATCTTTTGATATGTTATTGAGGTCACAAGCCTAATGACATTGTTAGGCATTTAATTTATGAATCCCATGCTTGCTACACTTATGAACATGTGAATGGCTAGTGGTGGAAACCACCCCTAGCTCTCTCTCCCAACTCAACTCTTTATTTTATTGTCATTTCATTCATGCAATAGATTATAAACAAAAATCCAAAACTCTATTTTTAGAATTAAAGTAGAATTAATCTTCCTTTAAGGCAATTTCGACTAGTCCTCGTGGGATCGATACCCTCTATAGAGAACCCTATCTGCAAAGATTCGTGCTCTTGCGAGTGGTTAAATTATATTTTGATAAAAAGGGCAAAAATTAAGCTTACAATATAATTTAGTTCTGACCACATCATTCACTATAACATGCATGGCTAGATTAGTATAGTCCATGCTTAGAGAAGGTGATTTTGCTTCAATTAGGTAAGTAGGTAGGTAGGGAAATCATGTAACGATAATTTTACTACAAGTAGGTAATTAGCTAAATAAGGAAAATCACGTTTTTCGAAGATAGATTATTGTATATTAAGGTGTGTGTATTCTCTTGACGACGCCGTTCTAGGTGAGACTTGTCAACACGTCATTTAGTACACATTTGCATAAATTCCCCCAATTTATTATAAGTGTGACATACTACGAGGTTAGCGGGGAAGTCTAACCCTAGTCCTTTATTCTTCTCTCAACCTCTGTATTTAAATTACTTTTATGCTTTCAAAGTAGAGTAAGCGGACAACCAACATGGTTGTGATTTGAATAAGAACCAACCTTTAACCTTTAGCAAGTTATACCTACGTAGTCTCTGTGGGATCGACACCCTCAACTTAGAGCTCTATCCTTCAAGGATTCGTTCTATTGCGAGTGGTAAATTTATAAATTGCGAGTAGCGCAACCGCACACAACAGTGGCTACAAGCTCACCTTTATCCATCAAGAAGATAACATATGATTAATGCTAAGTCATGGACTAACTTTGATTGGCATGGACCATCTACCTAACTACTCTACTCAAGGGTTCAGTATGGTCCATCTTCTCTCGGCATACTCCATCAAAGCGTTTAATGATATATTAAGTGATTACCATAGTGTAATAATCGCTCTCATGATCACAGAAAATAATAGAGATTGAGTTCAATAATAACAACTAAATATCTAAGACAAGATAAGAAAATATTGAAACTGAATTTATAAGACTTTTATAATTCAATTCTATAATAAGAATACTCTAAATTACACAATCTATGCATGTATATAAAAGTCCCACTAATTAAAACAATTAAACCATTGATGCTTAGTTAAGGCTACATCAAAACCCTAGTGGATAAACTAGCTGCTCATGGTAGAAGAAGAAGCTTCAACGGTTGAGAAAAAAAAGCATTATCTTCATGAATTACGCGCAAGACTTCATTCTCCAATGATTCTCCACTCCAAAGCTCTGTAAAGTATTTCTTCAATTCTGTCCAAAAGTTCTCTAAGACTCTCCAAAAATAGCCTTCAATTTGTCACTTTATGCACTAAGAGAATACACCAAAGTCCTAATCCAATTAGGAATTAATTAGGTTTTTTCGCAGCACTAAACAGGTGGATTTTTCTGCTGACGTTCGGCCCAACTTTTGACCCACTAGAAGTCCGATTCACAGAATTTTTCTGAAATACAAAAGTGTCCAGAATTGAATTTTGTCTAACCTAAATAGAAATTAAGTTGAACTGAAGCTCGAAAATAAGACTTCTGGTCCATTTTCCAAAATAGGATTAAAACTATATTAAGCACAGAATTAGGCTTTAGGCCCATAACCTCCCTAAGTAGCTGTAATTCTCTTGGACCTCTTCCTTGGACTGATTTGAATTAAATTATGGAGTTGAATGGATCCCTTTTATGTAGGCCTCATCTAACCTTCTTGCATGTCATCTTTAAAACCCCAAAATCATGGTTTTAACTGAAATAATCATTAAGTCCTTGAAAATACAGAAAACACTAAAACGAAGTAAAATCACAAAATAATCTATCACTAAGAAACTAAAATATGCAAATTAAGAGGTTAGAATGCGTAACATTCAACGCTGATCAAGAATGAAAAGAATCACATTCATTTGATATTTATAATATCTTGAGTGCAAAATGACCAAAATGCCCCGGGGCCACTTAATGTACTCTCCCGACCTCCGTTTTCGATTTCAAAAGCACTAATGGCTCTGAAATCACTTCATTAACTCTTTAAACATTTCATTTGGTTTAAAAATTGATAATAATTATTTTTCAAAAAAAAATCAGATTCCTGAACCCACCTGACCCGTGTTCCGGGCCCCGCCGACCCAAAATTCTCAAATTTCACCAAATGTTTAGAAAACGTCTCAAAACCTTTAAACATATTCCCAAACATGTTTACCATATCCAAAACATCCATAACATCATTTAAAACTCATTTATGATGAAAATGATTAATAAAAAAAAAAATCAATCAAAATTGGACCCAGTCTCTACATCAAGCAACCAACCACTTCTCTTCTCTCTCCCGTCTTCATCTTTTATCTCTTTCTCTTTGATTTGGAGCCCTTAAGGTGTGATTTGTGAAGTATCAAAGAAAGACCGGTTGTTCTACATGGTGAGGGCTTCACTTTGTTCGATTCAAAGTCAGTTTTAGGTGATTTGGACTCGGTGAAGTTCAGGACTTTTATTTGAAAACTCTTCTAAATTGTGGTAGGGGTGTCTAACCCACAATTTTTGGGATTGTGTGAGTATGTTAGATGCCAAGGGTATGCCACATGATACCTTTTATATGTTTTCTTGTCCTTCTATTTGGTATTCATGAGACTTTAGGAAGTGTGCTTTAGGCATTTCTACTGAGTACGCAAGAGATCAACCCTTTCTTTATAAACATTTCAGCTACCAGCAAGGAAGTGGGGAGGAGTCCCACCAACCTTAAGTTGGGTTTGGAGCATAGGTGACCTTTTTGGTGGTTTTCTTGTAAATGCATGTCAAAATGTGGACTTAGTACATTGTTATATGTAATGACGTACATTTGGAAATTTTATGCATATTGGCAATTATGCCTTAAATAAACGTAATTGGATCAATGAAATACATGTATAAAAACCTTTTGTTATGTCCTTATATATGAAATGATGGTTTTGAGTTTAATTATGTTTCAATGATGTCTAGGTGAATCTATAAATGTGTGGAGTGGAATAAATGGATGCAAGTTGGTAAGGCATGAAATGAAGGTTTTTGCCTCAGACATTACGATGGATTGTAACCTGCATTACAATTGATCGTAACCATGCGATGGGTTGTAATCTGGAATATGATGGATCATAAAATTAAGGAAATTGAAGTGTTGTTTGTCAATTATTCCAGTCCATTACGATACTTGGTATAATGGATTCACAATTGATCATACATTTACGATTGATCGTAATAACTAATACGATCAATCGTATTACCCTGTAGTTGAATGAGTTGGAATTCATGGAATGTCCTCATCTAAAGAGCGAGCCCATTGGCTTGTGTGAGTTAAGTTATATGTATGCTTCCGTATGTGAGTATGATATTGTACGATTGGGTATAGAATCCTAGTGTTCTGGGTTATAACTTAGGATGAAATGGTTAAGCTTCTGTATGTTTAATCTTGATGGTCCAAATTGGAACCGGGATGTAATAGATTGGTACCAGAATGGTAATTGGGGGTCATGGAGCGATGACCATATGATAAATGTAGCATCTCACCTCTGGAGTACGGGCTTGGACTAGGGAATCCCGATAGCTCGGATTTTGGGGTATGACATGTGTGATCATTCATTCTAAAAATGAACACTACAATCAATCACACACTCACTTTTTAAAAAAAATCATGAGCATGTCCATTTTCGATAACATGGCACTTTAGTTGTCATGCCGAAATTTTTACTTGCATGACTATTGTAAAGTTATCATACCTTTGCACCAACCTCTAAGCCGTTACTCCAAATGTAGTGCGCAGGTGGTTCGGAGGCATTTCAAAGTCATGTATTTTTCAAAATACATATCAAGCACCCCCGCATTAAACTCTGATCTAATTATCTTAGACCATTACACTACCAAAATTAGGTTATAAACCTAGGCACTAAAAAACCCAAAATCTTTTTTTCTAAGTCGTTATTCTGCTCAAATTAGGTCGTAAACCTAGGCTTCAATAAAATGGTCATTTTCATCTCAAAATGCCATTTTCGTAAAAACGACCATTTTCATCTTCTTAAAACACCACTTTTGTAAAAGTGGTCATTTTTCAATTCAAAAGCCCTATTTTCATAAATATAGTGAATGTTTATCTCAAAACGTTGTTTTTATAAAAATGACAATATTTAACTCCTCAAAACACCTCTTTTGTAAAAGTGGTTCAACTCAAAAGTCCCCTTTTTGTAAAAATGGTCAATTTTCATCTCAAAACGCTATTTTCTTAAAAATGACCATTTTCAACTCCTCAAAACACGATTTTCGTAAAAACGTTCATTTTTAACTTCAAAAACAAGATTTTTGTAAAAAAAAAAACACCCCATTTTCATCCCAAAACTTCGTTTTTGTAAAAATGTTCATTTTCAGCTTCGAAACATAATCTCGTAAAAAAATCATCCCATTTTGATCAAATCCCTAACCTAGTTATAGGATCATGCGATGGAACGATATGCAACATGAGAAATATGTATGTGTATTTAAAATTTAATCATTATTTACTCATTTCTAATTCAATTGCAAAGCAATGATTTATTCAAACAATTCTCGAATTGAAATTTAATTACACTTGAATTTCAAAGTTTATCTAGACAGTGGATTTGAAATTGAATTCATGGAATTGCAATTCAATGAAATTTCAATTCAATGAAACCAAACGCACCATAAGCTTGTATTGGATTGTGCCATGTCATGTCAGATTTTGCCATCCATATATACAAGAGAGGCCCCCATCCTTCACTTGTTGGATATCTACTCTTTTGTCCTTTTTAACTTAAAAAAGGGCAATTGTAACTATCTGCAAGATCATGATGAGAGACAAATCACTGAAGAGGATTCTAGTTTTATATATAAATGTAACCATTGTTATTATTCTAAACTTTCATTTTACTACACCAAGTAATTTTGTTTAACTTTTAAGTGTATCATATAATAAATGGTTAAATTTTTCATGGATTCTTTTTCAATAGAATTAGATGTACATATGAGTTAACAACTAGTTCAAATAGAAATCTTATAAAAAATAATGACAAACAGGAGAAAATTATGTAAACACTTACTCGAAATCTCACAGGAAGACAATTTTTTCTTCTCCACAATAAATCTGATCTATGCATAATATCATGAAAAATGGATACAAATTTTTTACTACTACTTAATATCGGCAATAGGTCTGGAAAAGTATTGTAAATGGAAATCTACAAAAATTCTAAAAAAAACAATAAAAATGAATAATTATTAATAATATATATTTTTAATTATCAAGGGTGAATTCAAATCGATGCATGTTTTGAATTTTCTTATAAACTCACCCTGCACCAATTATCACACACTCAACCCATTTCTAACTCTATGGGATAACTTATTTTCCACATAGTAATCACCACATCTACATATATTATTAATGAGTGGAACTGCGACCTTGTTAGAACTCAAATTAGTTGTCACATTGTACCATTATAAAATGAAATAATTTTTTATAAAATAAGGAAAGTGAGAAGTTAAAAAAGTTTTATTACCTTTTTACACTAATATGTAATAGTGTGAGGATTTAAGTCATAGAGAGCGAGAAAGCAATGGATTTTATATCACACTGATAGAGTGGTGAAATGTGAGAGCGCGCATGAAGCGGAAGCGGAGTCGGCTGGAGCCTTAGGCTACTTAAGTGGTCGTCTAAGGCCCCAACCAATAAAAGGTCCCCAAAATTTTTTTGTTTCTTTATATTATTAGATTTTATAATATTATTAGACTTTCTAAAATTTTTATTTCCTTATATTATTAGATTCCAACCAATAGTAAAGATTTAATAGTGATCCCAAATAATTTAATTTATTCTAAAACTCGTAATTTCTATCTTAATCTCAGCACCTCCCTCTTTTTTTCTCTCTCCTTAATCCAACTTTTTTTCCCTCATTACACCAGCTATATGAATTATTGAATATATATCTAACTAATAATTGTGGAAATTTGGGAATTATAAAAAAATGTATCTTCTCCTATTAATTTTATCTTTTTTTTCTCTTATTCCTTGCATTTTTTCCTCCTCTCATTACAACGTTTATTTTTTCTATCCTTCTGTCATAATTTCATTACAAGTTATTTCTTCAATTAATAGTAGATTTGAACAATTCAAAATATATGAAGATATTTTTGGTTTTTTGTTGAATTTTAAAAGTTAAAATCATTAGATGATAATACTTTGAGAAAATATTGTCTTAATTTAGAATTCTTTCTAAAACATGATGAGTCTTGTGATATTGGTGGTTTAAATTTATGTTCAAAATTAAAAGTTTTAAAAGAAATTTTACAAATAAAAACAAATACTCCAATTGAAATGTTAAATTACATAAAAAGACTAGATTCTTTTCTACATACATGCATTGCTTACATAATATTATTGACAAGACCTGCATAAAGGAGTTTTTCAATGTAAAAATTAATAAAATAATATATAATATCAACTATGTCACAAGAAAGATTAAATGGACTCGTTATATTATCTATTAAAAAAAAAATTTAACAAAACATGAATACAAGAATCTAATTAGTAACTTTGCATCTCAAAAAGTAAGAAATTAATTTTTAAATAAATATTATTAATTATTATTTTATAAGAATATATTACAAATTAAAATGTCATTTTTGTATTTTTTGCCTAATTAAGGTCTCAAATTATATTGAACCGTCCCGAATAGAATAGCAGCACCCATTTACAAGAATTATGTGACTTAGGTGAGAAATATGTGTTTGAGCAAATTTACTTTCTACACAAAAAAAAATCCCACAGTAACAAAGTGACTGAAATTTTATAAATCCCAATATTTACTATTAGACTGTATAAAATAGGACAATATCCACATTAAGTAGACAACTCAAAACCCACACTTTATAGATGTGAAGTAGAAACTTTGATGATGTCTTTGGACGCATAATTGAAAGGAAAATTATATTTTCGACAGAAGAATACTTGCAATTAAGTACTGTGACTGATTAAGGGCTTTTCGGATGTATTTATGTAAGTTTTAAAAGATATATTTAAAGACTTAGAATAAGTCAAATAGTGAGTTGCTGAGAAGAGTCTTGTCGCCATTTGTATCACCAGTCAAATTGAAGACAGCATACAGTGAAATTGAAGACAGCATATATATATATATATATATATATATATATATATATATATGCTGTCTTCAATTTCACTGTATGCTGTCTTCAATTTGACTGGTGATACAAATGGCGACAAGACTCATATATATGTTATTTAAGCATTTAGTTTGAATCTTTTTAAAAGAATAACGACCTAACGGTTAAAAATATTTAAAAATTTAATTTTATGATTTAAAATATTTATATTTATATACAGTCTAAAATAATTTTATATATTTTTTTTTATAGTGCGGCACCCTAATGTGACTATATATATATATATATATATATATATATATATATATATATATATATAACATTATATTTTTTCTGGGGAGCTGATATTGGCACTCCACCAATATCCTCTAGCACTCCACTCCTATATTTTTATAAAGTAAAATTACAAAAGTGGTCATATGTTATACCATTTTAGATTTTTATATTTTTAGTACCCTAATTGCCCTTCTAATTCATGACTCAATTTTAATTTTATTTTATTTTTCTTAAGAAAAAAAATTTTCAACTTTTTTACTTTAGGTTTACAATATAACAATCCATTTATTACTACCCAAATACTATAATTTAGACGTTTTTCAATTCAAACTTGTTGTTAGTGTCCTTATCCTATATAACTCAAAGAATCCAAAATTTGAAATATTCTAATTTTACTTACCAAACATGTAATTTATTTTCCATGTGTCTTATTTATAAAATAACATAAATTAAAATTTTGAAACATACCATCAATTTGTGAACAAACAAAATAGAAAGGAAGGAGGAGAAAATAAAAAGCAAATGAAGAAAAATATCATATTAATTTATTTATTTTTATCTTTTGAAATTTTGGTGCAAAGGCTCCTTAGTTAAATTAAGACAACTATAATTGAAAAAATATTTTATAGAGTCATGTTTTTCTCTTTTCATCTTTTAATTTCTAAAAGTTCTCTATTAAAATAAAAAAGATTTCCTTCGTTTTCTTAAAGAACTATATATCATAATTTTTATTCAAGTGAAATTAAACTTTCTTTTGATTTTAAATATAATTAAATTTTTTTCAAATAGGTTTTATTCATTGATATAATGTTTGTTTCCAACTCAAATACATTTTTAATATTTCTTTAGGTAATCTATTATTAACAACTTCTTCCCAACTTATCTAATCATGTAACTTTTATTATCTGAATCAAATACATTTGATGATACTCTCTAAATCATTATATTGAATCCTAAAATTTTTTACTTCTAAAATAAATATTGATAAATTGATTCAACATGAAAAAATAATATTTTTAAAATCAACGAAGACATATTTTCACACCAAAAAAGAACGTGAGAGAGAAGTTGTAATTTGGAGTTAAGAATTCTAACATTATCAAATAAGGGCAATTAGGGTATTAAAAATATAAGAATCAATATTGTACAATAGAGAGATACCTTTGTAATTGTACTTTACAAAAAAGTAAAAGTGGAGTGCCAATATCAGCTCCCTTTTTCTGGTGCGGCACCCTTGTGTGTCTATATTATATATATATATATATATTGTGGACTGTAGAAGGGTTGGAAGCGATCTTCACCCTATTTATAAAAATTCAAAGGAAAAGTTTGACAGCTGTGGGATTTGAACCCACGCCCTTTCGGACCAGAGCCTAAATCTGGCGCCTTAGACCACTCGGCCAAACTGTCTATTGTTTACTTGTTACTCTTTATTTCAAAATACTATATTTAATGTTTATTCTGTTTCATGTAAATATGAGGTTATTGGGACTCAACTGCTTACTGTGAAATTCAAATACCATGTTAATGGTTAATGACTAAAATGGACAGAAATCTTTTACCAAAAAAAAAAAAAAGAGAGAAATCCAATAAGAAAAAAGAAAATAACAACAAAAGAAAATAAAGGAAATAGTCCACGATTCTTGAGATAATAACAACAAAAAGCAAGTTACAAGTAGACTAAAAGCACAACTTTTTCTTGTTCCTTTCTCCTTTAGTATATATTCCAACTTTTTTATTCCACCATTTTATTTTTTTCTTTTAAGAAGGCTAACATTGAAAACCAGATGATAAAAGAATAGTATGATATTAGCCCATAAATAATTCTTGACCCCTACAAAACATGTGCTATATATTAAATACCTTAACTATATTGATTATCTTATTTGGTTTGCTATCAACCAATCAACTATTCCATCACCGCCGGATGATGCCATATATTTTGAGACAGAAAGAGTACTATTTTTCTAAACCATCTAGTTTTTTGTCTCCTAAATTTACTTACTCTCCAAGATTATGTGCCTATATATAGGCATTTATGTATTGTTCATTATAATCAATTCAATACAATCTTCTCTTCTCATTATTTCTAACATTGTAATAGAGCCTATCAATTTTTGATAGTCTTCATTATTGATCGCATTCACCGCCGGGGATGACACCATCCGCTTCATCCCCGGTAGTCAATTGTAGAAAATAACTTCCGTCAAATCAATACCTAACCAGTGCCATTACAAAGCTGGCGTAAGAATTGTCTTCTAATTTTTTTTCTCTCATTTACCCTAATTCAAAGATGACTTGAAGCCCACTATTCTCTTACTTGTGGATTCCATACAAGGACATAGGAGTGAAGATTTGGGAGTGTTTTGAAGCTGAGAAAATCATATTCGTGGTATTCGAATTGTGTTTGCGAAGATTGAAAAATCTGGTTCGCACTTTTCTGCACAGCTAATTGTGTTGGTCATAACTTCTTTGTTACTAATCGAAACAACTTGATATGAATTCCAGAAGATAGGAAATTCTAATAACTTCAATTTGATATATTATTTGTCTATATTTAGAATAGAATAAGGTGGTCAAATCTGTATTTGAAGCTACTGTCCCGACTGCGACATTCTACGCGAAAATTCATCTTTTTTTACTTGAATTTGTGAAGAGATTCAAATTGTTCTTCCTCAAAGACAGTAGATACACTGTCCAAAGCCACCAGTAGCCATCATCTAGGTCTCCTCGGAGTTCTCCATTCCATCGGAAGCCCAGATCAAGTTCAATGCATCGGTCCCACTAGCATCTGTGTGTCAAAGTCACTGATTTCAACAAGCCACTTTTCAGTGCTACCGACTAATTTGAATAGTTATTTGTTCTGTCAGTTGAGCCGCTTTTGGTCCACACACTGTCTGATTTTCAAATCAGTTTTTGCTCCAACAAGATGCTTTTAGTCTTTCCATCACTCCAATGAGCTTCTTTTGTCTACCGAGCCGATCTTCTGTAACTTCTTTATATGTGTTCGCAGCCACAACTGGTAACATCACCAGATTTCTTTCATGAGCCGCATTTAAAATTTTGTCGCCAAACTCAAGTTGGCTTCATATAACCCACTTTGAGTTTGAGGGAAACTGTTACATTATATATTTACTATTATACCATTCCTAAACCATCTAGGATTTTTTATACCATTTTTCTAAATTATCTAGGTTTCTTGTCTACTAAGTTTACTTAGTCTCCAAGATTATGTGCCCATAAATAGGCCTTTATGTATTGTTCCCTATAATCAATTCAATATAATTTTCTCTTCTCATTATTTCTAATAGATGAATCCTTTCTGATTACTGCGTTCTGGGTCCAGGTGATAGATCTCCCCCTAAACGTCCTTATTAAAGATGTTGGCTTCAAGTTGGGTGCTAATTTTCATAAATGCCATAAAGTTGCAATTAGGGATTAAGGTGTGGAGGGGGGGTCGTATTTTACGGTTACGAGTAGAGCTTAACATTGCTAAACCCCTCCGACGAGGCATTCGGCTTCAATCTGATTCTCGTTCAACCATTTGGGCTCTAATCTATTATGAACGATTACCCAACTTTTGCTATGGTTGTGGTAGAATTGGTCACCTACTCTGTAACTATTCTCACCCATATGATCATGTTGATATGGTTGCAGGATTCATTGAATATGGTCCTTTCTTAAGAGCCACAAGTTCCATCTGTCGAGATTTGCGTCAGGCACTAAAGTCTCACCTAAGTGGATTGCTCCTTCCATGGTGGATTCGTGAAGATAACTCAGCCAGATCTCAAATGCCAACACATTCAAGCTCGTCGGACTCATCTAGACCTCAAGAATCGTGTAGATATCTAGATTTCACTATTCAAACTTAGCGTCTCCACCAAGCTTCAGTGGTGTCATCACAAAATTTTGGTCATCTCATGCTACAGCAATTTGGAAATCATATAAAGGAAGCCAACGATGATGGTGATAAGTGCACAAAACTTGTTATTTTATATTCTAAAATAAGTCTTTAATTACTCGTTTATATTATTTAAATGTCCTTATATGTGTGTTTTTATGTTTTATAGGAATTGATTCCAAAATAAGAAGAAAATAATGAAAAATGACAAATAAGGAAGAAGTTATGACTATAGAAATGAATGTTATATTTGTTAATAACCAAAAATAAACACAACAAGTACTATAGGAGAGATAGTATTTTGCACAAACTATTATAAAAGAGGTCTCAAGTTCAAAATTATAAAAGATATTTTTGATACACGGCTTAGTCAACTTGCCACATCAGTAGTCCAGAGTTCAATTTTAAATTGGAGATATGGTGGGATTTCAAAAAGTATTCAAATTCAAATTCTTCACAAAATCTGGAATTGTATCTTATTTTGTATTTAATTTATTTTAAAAAAATTATTTTTATTTTTTTATTTTAAATTTTCTTTTCCCTCCTAAACCATTCCCCTCTAACTCTATAAATAGGGGATCTGTAATACCCCGTAATTTTGAGGTTGTTTAATTTTAATTTAATTTAATTTTAATTTAATTGCTTTGTTGTTAAATTATTTTTGGTTATAAGGTCCTTGAGTTACGGGACTTCCAAGTTGTAACGTTCAGATTGGTATTATACTTGTTTGACGCTATTTATTTATTTCAGTTAGACTTTCCTTTCAGCAGTAAAAAAATTATTTTCTCTTATTTTTGTATTTTGTGCTTATTTGCTATCAATTGTAGATATCTCTCAAGTTTTATGTGTGAGACTATCCACCTCATACGTGAAATTTGTTAGGGGTATTTCAAGATCTTAAGGGTTGAAAATAGAGTTAGAAAATTGTAGAGAAAAAAAAAAAGAGTGTATTCAATTTATTTATTTTCTTGTATTCATTTTCTTCTCATTCAATGGAAAATAGTTTTATTTTTATGTATTTTCTTGTTAATATGCTAGTATAACCACCCCTCTCAAGGGAGTGATGAAGCCGCCATGCATGGTGAAATATAAGTAAGTTATTTTACTTTCTTGTATAATTTTTCCTTCTAAGAATATTCTTTTATTCTGAATTTTTATTTTCAAAAGAAAATTAGATGGAAGATTCTTCATGTTTGCCAAATAATGGCAATTCGAATATTGCCTACCTCTATTTACCTATCAAAGGTATATCAAATTATGTAAAAAAATGTTTTCTCAAATATAATCAAGTTATTTTTTTTTATTTCATACTTTTATTCATCTTTCCAAGTTGTAATTAGATTGGTGAAGTGTATTAGTTATTGGAAAAAAAATCATAAAAGAATATTAAAAAAATTATATGTATGAATCCATGGTAGTGGATTCTCTTCCATTGAGAATTTCTTTTATTATTTAATCAAAATTATATAGACTAGTTTTATTATTCAAAAATCTTAAATTTATTTTAAAATATTCATTTTCATCCCATAAATTAAGGTTTTGGATTTGAGGCTCATTGCTGATTCTCATTTAAGTGTGGTTTACTATACAATTTTTAGTAAAGTTTTTGCAGGTTTTATTTTTGTATGAAGTGTTGTCACGCCCCATAATCCGGACCACCGGAACTCCCTCGGTTCAAGCCCAAACTCCGAGTAGTGAGGTGTCATGATCGCTCGATCATCACTCCATGACCCGAACAACCATGACAAATACCATCAATCACCCTCTGATATTATCATCGATACCAAGCTGTCATGCCCTAAATCTTGGGTCATGACTTATCGCGGAAGCCTTTACATTTTCAATACATCAATCCCTCACCGAAATGTTACATACGGTCAACAATCTAAGTTAGTGTTTCATAAATCCGCGGAAGCCTTATCATATACATCAATTTCTCACTGGAATATCACATGGATCAATCAATCTAAGTTGTGGTCTCAAAATCTAGCAGAAGCATTCTTTATACCATTATTATAATGTAAACATGCATGCATAGGCAATTCAAATCTACTATGTGAGTCATTTATTGAAAAGTACGCATACATAAGTCTCTTTGAAAAACACAGTATGTGTTCCCTTAAATTGATCGAAGTATACTCTTCGATTAATCGAAGCCCTTACTTTGCTTAATTGAAGTTGGGGTTTCGATTGATCGAACTTGTATCAATGGTACCATCGGAACACTCTAGAATTGGTCACCTTTCAATCGTAATTTTTTGATTGATGACTCGATTAATCGAAGCTCTTCGATTAATTGAAACAGGGGTTTCGATTAATCGAAGGCCCTCGAACATAGTTTCTCTGCAGAACCTTCTAAGTGTCTATTCTCATGTTTTGGTCCTCATTCTTACCATACACACTCCTTATTTTACCAATTCATCAGCACAACCATTCTCACAAGTTTATACGTGTAAAAATGAACATAAATGTAAAATCATCATTTGCATCATCTAGCATTCACCATGCTCAAAATCGTATTTAAATGTATGTAATCATAAAGCATAATATAACATATTTTTGAAACATAATAAATATTATACATTTTCATCACATGCATATAGTCCACAATCCAAACATGTATTTAAATAAAGTATTTAAAAGTCTTTAAATGAAACCGATTCCGTTCCACACCAACTCACTGTTGGGGAGACTCCATAATTTCCTTTTCATTTCCTGAAAAGAATTAATACTCATGGAATGAGTTACAACACACTCAGTAGAAATGTTTAAAACACAATTCTACAAGTTTCTTGAATACCACATAAACATACATTTGCATTTAATCATGTTACGCAAATATTCGTATATCACAATTATATCATAAGTAATATATAATGTAACAGGATATGCATAACTCTCTCATACTCTCCACACATCTATTGGGCTCTGGTTTTACGAATCACCCAATCCCACCTAACTGAGGCTCTTTAACCGGTCCATCTCATTATAGGACTCCATTTTTAGGGACTATCCTCTTCCATCTAATTGGAGCTCCAACCCAAATTACTCCACTAGGGCTCCTCACCAGATTACCCCACGAAGGTTCCTTTACTGAATTACCTCGCCACTCGTCAAGAGAACACTCCGCCCAATTGATCTCCCTACCCTCACCATGCACTTCCCAATTAATGAAAATGGATTCTACATACTCATGCTAAATGTGTACATACAATTCAAAGTAAAATAGCACTTAGTTGTCATGCTTGCACAATTTTCAAATAAGCCTCAAATGTATTCACATTGAACATGTTTCACATTTTTCACATTCCATATCGTTAATTTAGACAATTAAACATGCTTCACATTTAAACATGCTTTCAAGACATTTTATCAAATACATAAGTGTCACCTTCATATATATATATGAATTCACATAATTCCTTCACAATTCAACCTCAACATGCTTATGTAATCATCTAAGGCAATTATAAACATGTAAATACATCATTTAACATTGATAATTTACTAAGTAGTATAATCTATCATGCTTTAACCTCGAAAGACATTTAATTATACCCACATAACCAATTAGTTGTCATAAACAACCAATATACTCACAAAAATCCCGGATTCTATAAGTTAGGCATCCCTACCTCAATTTGGAAGAGCTTCTAAATAAAATTTTCAAATTTCTCACCAAAATTAACTTTCTCTGAATTCAATTCTGAATGGATAAAACTCGAGCCCTCGATACGTAAATCAATTTTCTCTTCTTCAGTGCCTTTCAATTATCGTTTCAAGCCTCTCAAATTCAATGGAGAAGAGAAAAAGATGATGTAGAGATATATCTATATCTATATCTATATTACTCTCTCACGGGTGATGAAGAACGAAAGAAATGAATTATACATTCTCCTCCTTACTATTTATAAACCTAGCTCCTCTATTTACAAAAATACCACTAGTCACTCACTAAACCTTCCTGGACTCTATTTTCACTTTTGGTAATTCCTATGGACCCGAAATTAATTTCATAACTCATCAAATATTTTATTTAAGTTAGCCTTAAAATTTGGTGTCATTCTGACACTTTCAAATTTTTCGGGGCCACTAGACCCACGTACTGAGCCCACTCAACTCGAAAAACTCAAATTTCACCAAACACTCTCAAAACTTCCCCGAACTCATATAAGTGTCCTCAAACATGTATTTTATATTTAAAACACATATATAATCATTTAAAGTATTAACATGACAATAAATGAAAATAAAATAAAACCGGGCAAAAATGGTAACGAATCTTACAAGTGTAGAGAAACAACGACAATTTATATTAATCTACATTAATTAGATGGATCAACCACTAGTGGGAGCCCAATTGATATGAGCCAATTTAGAGGGGATCTATTAATGAATTGTGAGAATTCATATTTCCAATCAAAGTGGACCTAGCCCAAATTTGAATAGTGAAATTTTGCAGTCTAATAGATTAACCTATAGCCCAAATATTTTACTACTCTCCTCTACTACTGATGGGCTTGATTCTTCACCTGGACCAGCCCTAAAACACCCAAACTTATTCCCCAGCAGCCCAGCTTGAACAAGGTCAAGTTCTTTCAATGCAACATTGGCAGAGACTTCTAGAGAACAAATCTCAAGTTAAAGGTAGTTGATCTAGTGTGCTGAAGGTCCAAGAAACTCCATTGAAGAGGAAGCTAGTAGGTAAATCCAAATTCAGATAATCAGTTCCCCATTCTAAGAGGCTTGAAGATGTGGCTCAGCATCTAACTGTTGATTTAATGTTCAACTAATGCCTAGTTCATCTAATTTGGGTAAGATGAGTAATGAAGTTTAGCTCACGAACAACAATAAGGTAGTGGAAGCCAAGTGATCGGCGTTGAATGTTACGCATTCTAGCCTTTTAATTTGTATATTTTATTCTCTTACTGACATTTTTTTTGTGATTTTACTCTATTTTTGTGTTTTCTGTCTTTTAAGGGCCTTAATGAATATTTCGGTTAAAACCATAATTTTTTGGACTTTTAAAGAAGACATTTAAAAGGGTTATATGAAGCCTATATCAAATGGATCCATTCAACTCCATATCTTAACTCAAATCAGCCCAAGGAAATGGTCCAAGAGAATTACAACTACTTAAGGAGATTACGGGCCTGAAGCCCAATTCTGTGCGTAATCCAATTTTAATCTCATTTTGGAAAATGGACTAAAAGTCTTATTTTCAAGCATCAATTAGACTTGATTTCTATTTAATTTAAACAAAATTTGATTCTGGACACTTTTGTATTTCACATAAATTCCTTAAAATAGACTTCTACTGGGTCAAAACTTGGGCCGAATATTAGCAAAAAATTCACCTATTTAGGGTTGCGGAAAAATCTTAATTATCTCCTAATTGGATTAGGACTTTATGTATTCTCTTGGGGTAGAAAGTGGTGAATTGGAGGCTGTTTTGGGAGGAGAAAAGAAGTGGAGGTTAGGGCAGAGAAGATAGAGATAATCTGGATTTTATTTATTTTATTATGTTTTCTATTTTTTTGTTATCTTCTTCTTCCACCATGTGTAACTAAACTCCTCAATTAGGGTTGAGGAGGAAACCTCCATTAATGAAGTGAAGTACTTTTGTTCATTAATTGATTCTCATGTGTATGATTTAAATGCTTATGATTTTTGCTTCTTGTGATTAATTATTATATAGTTCTTTCACCATCTATATCATGTATATGTGGTATTTAGAAAGTATTATAATTAATCTAAGCTTGAGTTTGTATTTCTTAAAAGTGATAATCTTTGATCTTATGTTTTTCATTAAATTGGATTCATAAGATGTTTAGAATTTTATACTAGTGAAGTGAAGGAAAATCTACATTTTTAATATATTTTTTATAGTGCTTTATTGTTAAATCTTGAGTAAGCAATAGATTGATTTCTTGATTGCTACTCTAAATTTGGGGATTAATAAATGAATATTAGAATCTTCATGGATTTAATGGAGGTGGAATCCGATACTTTAGTTATTTTCTCTATTTGATTTTCATAGTGTTACTTTGTTTGCATGTTAGTTTAATTCCTCCCAAATCAACCAACTTTTATTTAAACTAGATTAGTTTTAAATTAATTTAAATTTGTATTAGTTTTTCTTCTCAAAGCATTCCCTTGGGTTTAACCTCATTCTTGTCGATCTATACTTTAATAGATTCGTACACTTGCGAGTTATTTTACACTTTTAAAATAACATCACTAGCCTGAAGTGGCCCCAAGGGGCCCAATGAAGCTTCTGAGTTGGAACTGTTAGGGAGTGGGGAACCCCTTTATAGAAACTTCATAAGCTTCATTCCCTAGATACGATCACTCTTTTGGAAACCAAAAACAACTCGAAGAGGATGAGAATCATTCAATGAAACTTGAATTATTGTAACAGTTGGTTCATTAATCTTGTAGGTATGACTGGTGGTATTTGTTTACTTTGGCAAGACCATGTGAAAATTCAGGTGCACTCTTATGACTAATTTTTTCTAGCAATTAAAATTTCATCTTTGAAGCATGGTATGTGGTTTCTTATTATTATGTATGCTAGTTCCAATGAGACCACCAAGGCTGCTCAATGGAAAATTATTTATCAGCAGTCAATACAATGGCAACCCCGTTGGGTTATAGCTGGTGACTTCAATGATATTTTGTGGTCGGTTGAAAAGAAAGGTGGCCTGCCTAAAACCCAATGGGTCATGTGTCAATTTCATCAGTTAACAAGCGTGATCTAATTGATTTGGGTTTTGATATATACCCATCTACATGGTCGAATCATCAAAGGGTTTTGACAATGTCTAAGAAAGGTTGGATAGAATTATGGCTTCCTGTGGATAACGGGCTTGTTTTCCTCTTGCTAGGGTTTTCCACTTTGGACAATGGCAAGATTGAAAATGGCAGGATTGAGGGGGCCAAATATAACGTCAATTTTACTTTAATGCACTCTGGATGCAATATAAGCAATGTACTACAATCATTCAACAAATGTGGACTGTGAGAGATGAAGGATCTAAACTCTTTCAGTTGGCTTCTAAATTGAAAAGATGCAAAGATGTTCTTAAGAGATAGGCCGTGTCTTATTTTGACAACTCCAACAAAGAAATGAAGATATGGAGGCTAAGTTCAAAGATTTGTAGGAATGTGATTAATATAATTTTGAGCAAATTCACATTGTTGAGAAATAACTCTGACAATGTCGTAATTATATTTCTGGTATTGAAAACTCCCAATGTCAGTGGACTAAAAATCCTTCAGAAATTAAAACCACCTTCTTAGATTATTTTCAGAGTCTTTTTCAATCTCAATCACCATCTAATGTGGACTCTTTCTTACAGTGTGTCCAGCCTAAGGTCATTGTAAATATGAACCATCTGCTAATTCATGATCCTTTTGGGGAGGAAATCCGAAATGCAATTTTTGAGATGCAGCCTTCTAAATCTCCGGCTTAATGGTTTTACCACTCTCTTTTATTAAAAATATTGACATTATATTAAAGACAATGTTATTACTACTATGAAAAGTTTTATCCATTATGTATTTCTCTTAACAAGTTTCAATCACACTAACATTGTGTTTATTCCTAAAATTGAATCACCCATGTCAATGGTGAAATTCTGGCCTATTTCTTTATGTAATATGTCCCATAGAATTATCACAAAGGTTTTGGCTAACCACCTTCGTAGTGTGATTGGGTCTCTTATTGATGAATCCCAAAGTGCTTTTGTTTCGGGTCACCATTTTACTGATAATATTTTAATCTCTAATGAAATTCTTTATTTTTTGAAAAATAAAAGACGGGGGAAGAAAGTATTTATGGATCTAAAGTTGGATATGAACAAGGCCTATAATAGAGTGGAATGGTCTTTCCTATTATCTATGCTCCAAAAGCTAGGCTTTCATCCACACTGGATCTGCCTTATTCAAGCTTGTATTTCCACTGTTTCATACTTGACGACTTATAATGGAGATCCATTTGGTCAATTCAAGCCATCTTGTGAGTTGCAACAGGGTGATCCACTTTCACCATATCTTTTCATCTTATTGTCAAAAACTCTTTCTCAAGCTTTACAGAGAGCAGTCTAGTATCGTGTGTTATCAGGGATTTTAATTTGTAGATCGGCTCCACTGATATCTCATTCATTCTTTGCAGATGATTTAATCATCTTTCGTCAAGCTTCTCATTCAAAGGTTCTTTCCCTGCAACGCTTAATTAAAGCCTATGAAGATGCATCAGGTCAGAACGTTAACTATGGAAAATCTTCCTCAAATAATGTTGCTCGACGTTTAAGAAATGCCACTATATCTATCATTGGAATCCAAGAGGAGGGAATTAGAAATTGATACTTTGGGATGCTGATAATCATTAGTATATCAAAATGGGATGTTTTTCAATACTTATCTGAGCATATGTCTATTCGTCTTGTAAATTAGAAAATGCTCTGCTCTCCCAAGCGGGAAAGGAAGTCCTTATTAAGGCTGTCCTAAATGCCCTCCTTACATATCTCATGTCTTGCTTTAAGCTGCCTCGGAAACCCTACTCATCCTTAGAAAAGATCATTTGGAATTTTTGGTGGTCGAACAAAAGATAGTCCAAAGGCATTCATTGGCTTGACTGGGATTCCATGTGTATTAGTAAAGATGAAAGGGATATGGGATTTAGAGATCTTGAAGCTTTTAATGAAGCTCTTTTAGCCAAGCATGCATGGCATTTCCATTCAAATCAATCGGATTTGGTGTTCAAGCTCTTCAAAGCCAAATATTTTCGCTCAAGTTCCTTTTTGTAAGCCAAGTTGGATCTAGCCTGTCATGGGCTTGGCGAAGTATTATTCCATTGCAACATATTATTACTAAAGGAACTTTCTTGGTAGTAAGTAATGGCCAATCTATGTCAATCTGGGATGATGATTGGTTCCAAGATTAATATACAAACTAAGGTGACCTCTTTGCAACATGCTCCCTAAATGGTAGTAGAGTTTATTGATTTTAACTCTAAGACCTGGAAGATTAAAGCCTTGAACTGCTAGTTTTCAGCTTCGAAAAGAGACTCCAACCTTCGATGCTCGTTGAGTCAATGTGGTATGGCTGATATGAGATGTTGAAAACCTTCCCCAAAAGGATTTTTTTTTAGTAAAATCAGCATACTTATTAGCAAAATCAATAAGATGGGATCAAGCTCCTAATGGGTTGGCTTCGGGTTCCTCCAGCTCTTTCTCTTGGTCCCTAGTTTGGAAGTGTCCCATAACTCCTAATGTTAAGCATTTTATATAGAAATGCTGTAAAAGTTGCCTCTCTGTTAATGCTGCATTAAAATCCAGAGGGCTCTTTGAGTGTGATTTATAGCCATATTGTGATTTGCTAGAGGAAACCATTGAGCATATTCTTTTTTCATGCCAGTTTTCCATGACATTTTAGAAGATATCTCCATTGCGTTTGGATTTTCACAGTCTCCCTTCTAGTGACTTCAAACATTGGTGGTCTTTTACAACCTCATCTTTGCAATCTAACGCTGATCACCAAAAGAGTCTAAGTTTTATTGCTTTTAGACCATGGAACCTTTGGAAAGCTAAAACTCTCTTGTGTTTTCAGGCAATACTCGTTCTCCTTCAGTGGTGCTCTCCAACTCTTTATCGCAATTTTGGGAGTTCTGCGCATTAGCCCTATGGATTTACCGGTTGGTGCCTAAGCGGTAGTGAACTCATCATATTTTTCTTGGAATCCTCCTACACCAAATTGGATTAAATGTAATATCGATGTTTCCTTCAATGCTTCTTCCTAGTTGGGTAGTGGAATTGTTTTCTAGGATGAGCTTGGAGAGATTAAGTCTGCCATTATTCTTCCCCTACTTCATTAGCTTTTTTTACAAAAGCTTTTGCTTTTAGGCAAGCAGTGTTTTAGGTTCTTAGGATGGTTTGCTTTGAAAGTGATGCGATCCAACAGTGCTCGTCAGAGATTCTCCCTATCATTTTTGACATTCTATCCTAGCCTAGGACCTTTTAATTGGTCCATTTCCATCATATTCGTTGTATGGGTAATCGGGTGGCTCATGCTTTGGCCCATCTTCCTAACATCCATCTCCCTTCAGATGATGAGCTTGACCTCCTCCCAATGGTGATTATGGAAGCTGCTGTTGAGGATTTAAAATAGCCTTACTTTACTTGTGTTGTCCTTTGTTTGTTTGTTTTCCTTTTAGCTTCTTGCCAGATGTTCAATCAATTAATCGACCAGGCAAGCCAATTATATTGTCAGCGTGTGTGTGGGCATACCAAAGCCGTGAAATCGCCTCAAGAGAAAAATCAGTTGGTCGAACACAGTATCTCTTTTAAGTATTGTGTTAGATCAGGCGATTGATTAGGGAGAGAGAATACCAAACTCCTTATTGAGTTCTTTTTGCCACAATGAAGAGGACTTTAGAGTGCGTAAAGAATTGCAAGATTGAATCGTAGCAAGGAGGGAGGTAGAAGGAGGGAGATAGAAAGTGAGGGAGATGTAGATAGACTAACTGATTAGAGGAGGTAGGGAACAAGCAAGTATGAGGGAGATGTAGAGTAAGGAGAGATAAGAGCAATATTCTGTGAGAATATTGTGATTGAGAATAATTACATGTGATGCAATGTTTGTGAAGTGGTTATGGAACCCTTAATATAGAGTTCATGTCATTTATTTATAGAAAACTTTCATAACTAACTTCCTAATCTAAGTTACAAGACAATAATGAAAATAAAATAAATACATAAAGAAACAAATAATGCATATCCACATAGAATGTATCTTCAAGTCCCCTTGTTTGTAGTGTATTATCCCAATCTTTCACAGAGTTGTAGTTATATTCAAACTCATCCACATGACTTCTGTATAACTGATCATATATATAACAAACTAATATAACTCTTTCCCCAAGCTCCCGTAGAGTCCAATTCACACTTGGACTTATCCATATAACCAGCCTAACACGTAACAACCTATTGTCGTAGTCGTCAAGCCTTCACAGATTCCATAGCTTAGTAAATACCTTACCAATAATAAAGAATGCCCTTGTAAGACTCCATCTTCAATGTAAACTGATCAAATATATATATATATATATATATATATATATATATATATAAATTTCACGCATATCAAAAGTTAACGATGAAACTTCAAGAGTTCAAAACATCCATGAATCTATCCCTATTAGCCTTCAGAGTCATCATTTTTATGGACTCTTGATAGAGTCCAATTCTACTAATACTCATATCCCCAAATCAAGCTTGCTTTTATTTCTTAGTTAATTTGTTTCTCTTTCTATGTATATACTGATTTCTTACCAATATCAATACCAAAGTAACAGCCACGTGTCACGCCATTTTTGGGTGTCAATACTAGGTTATAAAAAAACAAAAAAAAAAACTAGTGATACTTCATCATGTTTCAAAAGTAGAAAGTGGAGAGTTCTAAGTACTCGTAAGACAAAAGTGGGTTGAAAAGCTAATCAACAATTCCGTTAGTCCACAACAATGTTATTTAATATGAGAATACGAAGAGTAGTCATTTTGTGCAAATAATGCAAATGATAGATATATATATCCAATACACTTCTCATGGATTATGTGTTTATATATATATATATATATAATCGACAGGAGGTATCCACACCTTTCGAGTGAGACTAATCTTTTTGGATACATGTAACACCTCACAAGTCACGTATGCCGAACAAGTCCGAGTATAATAATATAACATGAAATAACATAAAAAAAATTATACATAAATTATAAATAATATTATATAATTAAATAACATTATCTAATTACAAATAATAACATTACATAATATTATATAATTATAGATAATAACATTAAATTAAATGAATGAGAAGAAGTAAAGAAATTGCACTCCCAAGTGTTAAATAGATTATAATTTAAATTATTAATTAGTTGTACATTAATTAATAAAACTTAACATATTATAGCAAATAAAAATATTTATTACATATAAGAAATAAAAAAATATTTCTTTAATTTAATTTATGTTTAACAAGAGTATTAATAAGATTTTCAAATAAGAATTGTTGGTCAACGTCTTGTATTTTTTTTATTTTAAAGTGTCCTTTTGCACATTGGGTATAAAATTTAAACCACTTATTTGGAATAAAAAAATATTATTTTATTCATACAAAATCGGTGATTTGACATTTTAAAAAATAGTTATTTAAATGAAATCATTTTATCATGTAAAATCACATTTAAAGTAATCGAACACTAGGCAGTATCATCACAATACAATTATTGCAAGAAGAAAGGGATATGTCATGTTAATTCACTGATGCCCACAGAAAGAGGAATAAGACAAAAAGGGTGGTCCTCAAATGCAATGAAAACCAATATGGTTTTCTCATATATATACAAGACTTATTTTATTTCCAAAGATATACAAACACCAGATTTATAGTCTTCTTTCACCCCTTCTGTGTAATGAGAAACCCAACGACTGAATCTCTCTCATTTATAAAGAAATAAAAAAAAAAAAAAACTGCTACTGAATCTATCATCATGTTTTCATCTGTACAACTTTAGAATCGGTTGTATTCCCAATTTTAAGAACAATAAGTATGGTTGGAGACCGGTTTCAAGATCAAGTAATGTTGCGGTTGCAGAGATTATAACCGGATATGAGGGAGCTAAAGGCAAAGGCAGCGAAAGCCAGGAAGGACATCGTAACAGATGCACTAGCCATCTCTGTGAACTCATCTTTCCCCCAGTTCGACACCCAATCATTAACCCTGGTGGCTGCTGATGATGATGCCGATATCAAAAGATACGTCAGTATCTGCAATAGACGTCGACCAAGCAAAGCATATTCCTTCAGTAAATTTTTGATAGATGTCACATAAATCAAGATCAAGTAATAATTGGGATATAATCACGAAAGATCTTGTAGTGATTGGGATGTACTATTTTTACTTTCTTACAATATTTCATGTCTTCACAAGTACTATATTTTAATCCTATATTAAGCAGTTTGAGATTGGATGCTTGACCTGTGGTAGACATATCTATAAAGTCAATTTTTTTTTAACAAAAAAATAAATAAATAAAAAGGTTGTACACTTGGGGTGTGCTCGTTTTGTTTCCATGAGTGTTAGACATGCTTCCCATACAGATGTGTCTATCTATAATACATGGGTCATTTCCCAGGGAGTCGATGAGGTGTCAATTGAGTGTTTGACACATGCTTAAGAGAGTCTGCAATGTTCTGATATCTCTACGGTTATGTCCGGCATAGAAATGGCACATTTTCAGGAATGCCAATACTAGGCAACTGGTACCAAGTTCTATGATGCCCGTAGACTAGTTAACCAAATGGTGTGAATTGTGGAACATCATAAATGAAGACTAATGACAATGAACCCACATCCAAGAGCTCCACACTTGCTTCATCAGCCAGACTAACCAGGACTTGAACCAGAAACTTTACTTTGGTAAGTTAGGAACATCAGAAAGAAGAAAGCTCTTGAAGATGAGGACTGATAATCACCAAATAAATAGGTGTGGCCCATGAAATAAAATTGGCTAGTGGATATGTCTGGAACTTGACATTAGTGGTAAACTATGATGAGAAAATAAATTTTTTCTTCCTTCACCTAAAGTTTCCAAAAGTTCATCAGAACTTTAGGCATGGCACACCCATCGTTTCACCTAAACTAGCAGTTAGTTAGCTGTTCCACCTGCTCTTGGTAAAATGATGAGTGTGCTCCTACATACCTTTTGTTGCATGCTATTATGGGAGATGGATCTCACACAATTACCACTAAAGCCAAAGTTTTAATAAGCCTACACCTGTTCGTGTGTTTTTTCCCCTCAAGTTATCTGTCTGCTCATTTGTTATAAAGTGCACATCACCAACATAAAAGATGGCTGACATATAACGAAGATTAACTACTTGCCTGGTCCATAGAGAAATCAAAGTGATAACGGAGATGGTGAGTGATGACGTGTTTCCCAGTGATCAAATGGTAGGCTAGATCATATGCTTGAAATCCCGAATATACAAACGCAATAACAGTCACAGCTAGACAATACCTGTCATCAAACAAGCTCCATCGTCACATAAAATCACTTTAGAGAAGAAAAAATCGGAGAGAAAACAAAGGAAAACGATAAAACAAAACAATAAGTTTCATCATTTGAACCAAACAAGAAAAATAGTGGTCACATGCAAAACATCGGAAGGCAATACTTCAGTCAATAGTATCAGTTCTGTTGCATTAAACAAATTAATTGCTAAGGATTTACAAAAAAATGTCATAGTATAAATAAAAATAATGGTGATAACAGTTCCACTTTCTTTTTCTCAAAGCAAGAAGTAGAGAATCTTCAAATTTCTGGTTCTGAATCCTCTCAGTGTGAATGTAGATGCGTCAGGGAAGGACCGAAGGTAAAATGTTCGACTCTAATGGAAAGAAATAAAGCATTTACAGTTTTACTAATTGTCAAAATAGTTCAAAATAAAATGTACATTTAAAATAAAAATTCATATTGGTAATGAAGAAGTCATATTCTCAAATATGAGATTATTAAAGCCTTAGGAACCAAGTTGTTTTCAATGGGTACTGGGAAAACCAAATATCTGTCGAGTAATAGAAAAACTAATACATGATTCAATGGAATACTTAACTAGATTCTCAGTAACTTATTTGGTTCAAACCTTGCAGGTTATAAGACCTAGTAAGAGTAGAATAACTATATATATTTGCCGGACTAAATATGAAATAGTGGAGAGTGCTAATGCAAACAAAAATAGTTGGTAGGTGCCAATTAGCTAATAAAAACTAGAGTTGGCAAATGAATTGAGTAGAGCAAAGTCTAGCTTTTAATACTTCGGGCTCAGATCACTTATCAAAAAAAAAAAAAAATAGTTCGGGGTCAGATCATGTTTGGAACGCCAAGTTTGGACTCTGCTATGCAAAGTTCAGCCAAGCTCGAGCTTGTAAATAATCAATTAACATCCTCAAATCTCATTTACCACACAATTGCAATCTGAAGATCTTATTCTCATCTGGGTACGAAGAACTGAAGCCTCAAAAAATTTAATGATTGTTTGCTTATCAACTGCCAAATCGGCTACCAGCAGCTACAGGGTGAGAGCTAAACTCGCCAGCCGCCAACCAATTCAATGCACCATCGCTATCCCTTCATGTTGAAGCTTCCTTTAATTCAAATGAATTGAGGAATGAAAGTGCATGCAAGAGAAAGGAAAACCCCTATTTGGGCATGAGCCCTAGCAAATACCTAGAGTGTGAGATGCGACATTAGAGATGAGACATTCCAGATGTAGGCGACAGAGATGAGACATAAAAAGCTCCACATTAGGATACAGAGGAGATAAATGAGGGAGAGGAGAGAGAGCGACTCACTTGCAGATTACCAATCATGGAGGGGGAGGGAGGAAGCACATAAGTTTTCTCTAATGGTGACAGTGACGGTTTGGGGATTAGAGAGATGAAAGATTAGAGATATGAGATGTAGAAGAAAGAGAGAGATTTCAGATATTTTTGGGGATTAGGATGGATATGAACTTGGGATTATGGGAATGGATTGGTTCTCTTTAGTGAAATTTTTATGAGATTTGTCTATTTAGTGGGAGATGAGATTTTTATTTATTTATTTATTTTCTGATAAGTGGGAGATGAGATTTTTATTCAGAGACAAAAGAGACCTATAGGGTTAGGATTTTGACAAAGGTACTGGATATGGGTTTGATGGTTTATTACTACATTAACGAGCCTATATGAGTCGGATCCAAACTTTCCGGATCAGCTCATCTATGAAACGAGTTTGAAAAATGAGCTTTTCTTTTTTATTTAATGGACGAACATGAGTTTATCCTTAAACGAGTCAAGCCCGAGTTAAAAGTAGGTTCCTAAATTAGTAATCTGATGTACTTAAGAGTTAGGAAAAAGGAAAAAGATAAGCATAAGAGCATTGCGGAAATACAAATAAAACAAGAATAATCAATGATGCTTTTGAGTCCAAGACTCCTTGGAGACTTAAACTAACAAGGTAAAGAATAATCAAGGATTGACAACTATTGACCATATTGCCAATTTGTAACTTCCAACAACCCAAATGTTTCAAAATTCAATTAGTTTTCTTTTAGGATAAATAAAAAATGAAGGGATTTTGTGTTCAAACCATAAATATGTAAACTATTCAAATTGGATCAAGAAAGCCGAGGAGTATAGATGTAGCAAAGATTAATTTTGGGATCCCTCTGCAACAGAATCCTTCTAAAAGTGGGTTTCATATAACCACCATCACCTTGTTATTTTAAATCCACATATAAAAGCTCCAACCATTTCACCATTAAATCTAAATTTAAACTACGCAACTTAAATGATTAAAGCCATGTCAATCCATTTGAAATCTATTCATCTGAATAAAGCTTTCGGAATTTCGACCACTTCAAACCTACTTGACTCAACAAAATCTTGCTCTAACTATTTCTTTATTTTTAAATCCTAATTCATCATTTTACTTTATATAATGCCATAGCTTCAGTTAAATCACGCGCTATCATATTTTTTTACTATTTATACCCATGTTAAAACTATCGTATTTCTTTACCACCTAGACCCCCATGTTAATTTTTCCTTTTAGGATTTACTTTCAATGAAGTCCAAGTCACTCTTTCTCACTGTTGCAACAGTTATTAGTATCAACTACACACAACCAAACCATCTTAGTCGCATTTCTCTCATTTTATTTACATCTTCAATCATTTCACGATTAAAATTTTCTCCTTTATTTTCTTAACATGCATAAGTTCCAGCATCTACATTTTGAACAATGCTCACTTTAAACCAATTTCAAGATGACATAAAAAAATAATTCATACAGGATTTCAGATAATGAATTTCAAAAGATTAGAGATTCTACCCAAATTTTACCTTAATTCAAATACAGATATCTGTCCAAATCTAAAATTGGTGACTAAATGAGTAATCAACCAAGTTTAATTTCAATGATCTCAAAACTGTAAATTAATGAGTTCAACCTCAAATATGAACACAACTACTAGTAACAAAATTGAATAGTATACCGCACAACTCAATTCATGAACAAATACAAGCCCCAGAAAGGAAAAGGGAAAAGAAACAGCTTATGTTTCATATAATTATATCAATTTAGAGTGACTATCAATTATGTAGTATGTAAATTATATAAACACACACACACACATATATATGCATACAAACACAAATCCACACACACACACATATATATGCATACAAACACAAATCCACACACACACACATATTAGACATATATATGCATACAAACATAAATCCACACACACACACACACACACACATATATACATTCCTGTTGAAAGATCAGACCTGTATTCCTTGTAGCGATCAAAGGAGTCTCCACTCCATCCCTGAGTCTTATCAGCAGCCATGACTGAGAACGAAATCAAGCACAAAATCACCTCACAAACCCTAAACCCTAACGCCGCCCTCTTCACCACCACCTCCTTCTTCGACCTGTTCAGTATCGACGCCACCGCCGCCCTTGACCTCCTCTCCCCACCAGCACCACCGCCCTGCTCCCCGCTGGCAAACCCCTTCCCTCCGCCGGCTGTCCCCACCTTCGTCACTCCCGCGGCCATATCCTCCCTCACCGACCGATTTATCACCACCACCGGCGATACAGGCATCGCCGGCACACCTCCCGGCGGCAAATCCGCCGGTAAATTCAAATTCTCCGGTTTTTGGTGGTTATGAGAGGAAGATCGGAGGGGCGAGAAGCGCTTGTCGACGGCGACGATCGCTTTGGACGGCGGATACTTCGCCGGCGACTTATCGGGCGGTGGATCAGGGTCGTCGGATCGGAGTGGGGAGTCGGATCTGAGGGGTGAGTCGGATCGGAGTGGGGAGTCGGATCGGAGGGGTGAGTGGAACGAGTCAATCTGACTCGTCTGTGACTCGGTGTCCGACATTGATCTCTTGTATGTCTTGTCATGAGTGTTTTCTTTGGGTTCCATTTATTTTCTCACCCTCTCTCTCTCTCAAGAAACAGAAGGAAAAAGTAAAAGGAAAACAGAAGATATGTTTGGACGTTGGGAAAGAAAGTGGAAGGTTTGCATATATAGAACAGGGGAACACAAGTCATCAACTAGTACAGAGTATTAATTCGGTATCCACCTGCTTACAGTTAATGACCAATGATAATTTGCCACGTATATTCGAATGGGCAGTAACATATTTTATTCTGACGTGGCAGGAAAATATATGTTGTCACTTGGTGCAAAAGTGGTCAAGTCTGCACTGAAATTGGCTGTTCCAGATTTCGTTTTTGAGTCTTTTTCTCAATGATTCTTTACGTGGGGACGTTGGTAGTTATCATAAGAGCACCGTCTTTAAATAAAAAAATATTTTAAAAGTTTGAGATTGGATTTTGCAATCACCAAGAACATATTTGGATGCAGGAAGCAGGCATACCGTACGATACAACATAGTGATACAAAATTTTTTTAAAAACTAAATATAACCACGACAATAATACACTTATAAAATAATAATATAATATTTTAATATATATTAATTATTTAATAAAAGAATATTGTATTAAAAAAATACTCCAATTCATCATTAAGTATTTATTATTAAGCAATTAAAAATCAAACAAACTTATAAACAAAAATAGACAAATAGATTAAAATAAATTAAACAACCAGACTTATTTAAACAAGAAAAGATGACTATGAAGGAGCTTTGCACATGTATCTAGAATGGATGCAATAAGAATGTTACATGCTTTTGCATGAAATGTGGTTATCAAATGCATTCTTATATGACTTCATATTTGAGGAA
Organism: Cornus controversa; assembly: GCA_026545225.1. Classification (NCBI taxonomy): domain Eukaryota; kingdom Viridiplantae; phylum Streptophyta; class Magnoliopsida; order Cornales; family Cornaceae; genus Cornus; species Cornus controversa. Next base: position 56,976,312 of record CM048845.1, read on the forward strand.
GCCTATTTAGAAAAACCACCCTGATTTGAAGTGCATAAAGTTTTAAACCATATGTTTAAAATTTTTAAAAGCCTATATGATTTGAAATGAGCTTCAAAGAACTTGGCATGAAGGCTTAGTGGTTCTCTCATAGAAAATGATTTTGACAGAAGTAATTTTGATGATATTTTATTCAAAACCAATGATGATGATGATTTGTTGATTATGCTCATGTATTTGGACAATATCATTCTTGAGTCAACAAATGAGAAATTATGCAAAGAGCTTCCAGAAGCATGCAAGATGAATGTGATTTGAGCATCATGGGTAATCTCCATTTCTTTTATGATTGAATCCCCGTCTAAGTGTCATAGAAAGATTTTCTAGATTTTTGTTAGACACTTAGTTTTAGGATTATGGTATCTTAGGAACACTTTAGATACCTCTAGACAAATTCTTTAGAGCTCATGTGTTTAGATGAGATAGGTTTTGAGCTTTTAGAAGAAAAATAGACATAAGTGAGATTTGTGACATTGATTGACCATGTTTACTTACCTTTATGTGCAATCATGTGTATTTTGATACTTATGTGTATTTTTTATTGCTTGACATAACCTTGCATGACTTGTTATTTCATTTTTGTTATGTTAGTCATATGAGTTATGTTGAGTTTGTGCATGAAATTGTGAATTAATGACATGATAGTTATAGTATCTTATATTTGTTTTTGTGAAATACATTTGAAGCACCTTCCTTCCTTGGTATCAAGTATATTCTTTATAGAAAATGAAAGAAAACACCCATAAGACAATAGACTTCACCATTCGGTATCTTTTATGGTATTCATCATTCATTGTTTGACCCACATTACATTTAAAGTATCTTTATACCTTTTGGGCACCATTGATATTTTTTTTTATAACATTCTATTGGGCATGCACTTACATTTTTAAATTCTTCTAACTTTCAAGAGTTAGTTGAAATGCTTACTAGGTTACTAGGATGTTAAGATTGCCTACTTGACTCCCTATGCCTTTTGATGATGTGAAAAGGAGAGAAGATATATGATATGTATCACATTCACATCCTTGTACTTTTATGTCTCTATATTTATAGAAAGCATGATGATAAGGGGAGATTTCTCATTTATATGCATATGCCCTATTCCTTCATTACCTTAATGCATATTGATAAGGGGAGCATAAACCTTAAATGATTATGTGTTGTATCTTTTCTTATCTTAAGAACATAATCATAGTTGGCATAGCACGGTGTTAACTCATTGTTTGGTTTTATGCATAAGTATTTTGAGATGAGTATTTACACTTGCTTTATAACATGTATCACATGCTATATGTTTTTATTGTTAAATTCCTTTAAAGCATGTTGATAGGGGGAGAATTTTCATTGATGAAATTCATGAATATATGCAAATACTTAATTGATTTTATCTTTTCATGCATAATGATAGTGTGAGTAATCATTATTTTGAAAGTTTATGCATATTGTGATTTTTATAGGGGGAGAAATCCTAATTTGTTAAATATGCTTATTGTTGGGGGGAATCACTTCAATTTACTTCTTGATGAGGAATGTCATGATTTCAACATCTTTATCACTCCTATGTTGTACATGTTGATCACTATCCCTTAAGTTTTAATTTATTGATCTTTTTTATAATGTCAAAGGGAGGGAAAAGTGTGATGTGTATATCATAAATGACTTGACTTGATTATATATTTTATGTCATTTATGTTATATAACACATCAATGTTTGTCATTATCAAAAAGGGGGAGATTGTTGAACCAAGGTTTCCAACCAAGGTTATCTCAGTTATTTTGATGATAACAAAACATTGTGAGTGTTAGGATTTAATGTCTACTTGAGATTGTGCTTAAATAGGTTACGTTCTAACAAGACTCAAAGTAAGACAAGAGGATCAATGGCACCTTGCAACGGTATCCAAAGCTCACACTGATTATGTCCATCTATGTTCAAAAGCTCATATCAAGGACATGATAAAAGGATGAAGGCAATAACATCAAAGAAAGAAGACTTCACCCAATGTACATCAAGATCAATGAAGATATTGAAGATTGGGTAATTTAGTCTTGGTGAGTGTATAGGTAATCTTTGTAAAGTTACTTTGATGTTCTCACTTCAAAGCTCTAGAACCAATGCATTTCATTCATATCATTCATAAGTTCTTAGACCATAAACAATAGGCCATGTACTTCAATTATATCATTTAGAATGGTCTCTAAGAATTAGAGAAATAAGGTTTTGAACTTATGTGTTTAAATCATGAAAAGCCTTAAGTAATATTGAGAGGATCTCCAATTGGAAATATCTTTAATTCTCAATATTTGCATTTAGTGAAGTATAAAGTCAAGGACCTTAGATCAAATTGATTTATTTCATAAGGCCATAGTTGACTTTGAGGAGGTTCAAGTTTGTCAAAATATTCAAAGAACCTACCGCGTAACTTAGTTGACTCTAGGACCCAATGCAACTCATGCATATCATTTTAATGGTCTCTAGACATGTAAAAATAAGACTTGATCTTATTTAAATCATATCTTAAAAGTCCTAGATGGTTTACGCTTTGTTTGGATGTCAAAACTTTATTTTTCAGTGTTCAGTATGTATCAGTTGACTTATACAATCCTATCAGTTGACTTATAGAGACTGTGAGTTGTTGACATTTCCAGAGGGACAGACTAGTCGACTTATGAAAATGCATCAGTTGACTTATGCCTTGAAAATTTTTAAAAAAATTCTTCTCAGTCGACTAAGCATCATCTAACGTTGACAGAAGTTTTTAGTCATTTATAGAGGGAAAATTAGTCGACTTATAGAATCTCATTAGTCGACTTATAGTGGTTTAAAATTCATTTTTGCCTTGAAAATCTCATCAGTCGACTTATGCTAAATGACCAGTCGACTAACACTACGGGAACAGATCTGAAACGACTAGTTTTTGCATTTAATAATTTCTAACCACTTTCAAACGGCTAAAATTCTTTCTTGGGCTATAAATACACATTGTATATGTGTTATACAAGAGAGAGAGACCATCAAACATATATTTGATTATCCATTGTTGGTTGAATCTATCATTAAGCTTAGAATTCATATTCTATAGAGATAGTCACCACACTTGATCATATTCTTCCAAAGATCAATCTATTTGTGGTATTTCAATCATCATTCTAGAGTTGAGCTTTCTTATTGATTCATCAATTATAACTCTAGATTTGAGAGAGCTTTGAATTTGTATATCTTGTTTATTTGAGAGACACTCATTGTACACAAATTTTTTATTCTTGAGAGAAGAAGACCAAGAGGTTCTCTTGGCATGGGTAGCTTGAAGAAGCTTTGTAAGGGTTTTTCTCCAAGCCCAAAAAAGAGAAAGGTTCATTCTCTACCTTAAAAGGAGAATGATTGGGTAGTGCTCTCTACTTTTAAAGAGTGAGCAATGGTTATCTCTTAACCGTCAAAAGAGGGAGGAAGCCCAAGTCATGAGCTTAGCAAAGAAGTCTTGATGAGGTTATCATTGAGCAAGGAAGTCCAAGTAAATCACTTGACAATTGTACAGTTTGCTTTCCACCCTTAAGGAAAGCTCTATAGTGGATACCTCAAGATGAGCTCTTGAGGCATGGACGTAGGTCGGAGTTGCCGAACCATGTAAAAATCATGGTGTCAATGTTTGCAATTCTCTATCCTTAATCTTGTTACATTACTATGTTCATTATCTTTGTTAAATGTCTTTATATTTTGAATATATATAAAGAGCATAATTGTATGGAGATATTGCACACCATGTATTTGATGAAATGTCTTTATGAGCTTTAATTCTATTTTAACATTGATAGACATATATTCAATTAGCTCATTTCATTCCTTATCCAGTGAACTATTTTATGAATGAATGAGTAGCACTCCAAGTGCTTGACTAATTGCCTATGTAAGTTGTACTTCTTATATCATGTCCATAGGTAATTGATCAAGTATCATTTTGATAGCATTTATTGTATGATTGTTTATTTAATGAATGTTGTTTAAATGCTTTATATGAGAAGGATGGGATGTATGTCCAAGCATATTGGTTGAGTTGTGGAATTGATTATTTTGTAAATTGATTGAGTATTTATTTGATTATCTTTTGTAAATCAATTTGCATATCATATGTTTGATAAAATGCGCAACCAACATTTTCACACACTTCATGCATGATATGTTGCACTTACATGAACACTTTATTTGTTGTATCTACTAGATCATTTAAGTGCATTATATATAGAGCATTCTCATTCCCACTTGTTGAATACATAAGCTCACCAAATGTTTGACAAAAGTCCAAACAAGCCTACTTTTGTCAAAATGGGTTGAACCGAAAAAGTTTCATCGTTTGCCAATTGTCCCTATTCACCCCCCTCTAGGGACAATTCTTGGGTAACATATATGTTTTTATATGTTGATTGTGGAGGTATATGAGGGTTGAATGTATGCTAGATTATAGAACTAGCATGTGCATTAGACAAGCATGAACAATATATGCTTGTTAGGAGTTTTATGCATAAGAGTATGATATGCATGTTTTGTGACATATATGTGGCTATATATGGTATGTGGGGAAATGATGCATGCTATAAATTATTTAGCAGTTGTAGGCATTGAAAAACATGAAATTATATGTTTTACGATATATGTGCCTAATGAGCACTATGTGTAATCGGAGTGTTGTCCAAAAGAAAAGAAAAGTGTGTAAAGTATGATATTCGGAGATGTCCAATCATATTACCACATAACCTTCAGACTAGAACAAATCACGGGTTTTTTTTACATGACTGACAGAACATGACTAATCATGTGGAAGTGTGAAAGGCAAAACTAATATATTTCCAAGGATAGTGATTATCGAAGTTGCCAAAATCATGAGGATAAGGTCTCTATATGGCCATTTATGTTATGTATCGGGCAATGACCGAAAAAGGTGTAAAAATCTTGGTTGCTTATGTGTTCAAACTATTAAGCATGAGGCATGAGTAAATGCATTCATTCTTGACTTGCATTTGTATTGTGTTGGCATGAGAGCATTGTGTGTGCCATGTAGTGTAACGACATGTAGGTCAGTGTTAGGTCAATGCCTAGGTGGGTTGGGTGTTCCTACTGGGCCATAGTTGTATGTTCACCCCGCTTCCCCTAACCATTTTCAGGTAAGCTATCGAGGACGAAAAGCACTTGATGAATCAAATAGAGGTTTTTTATATGGACTATGTTATTGGCTATCTATGCCTGCATGTGGCATGTGGATTATATTGATGAGTAGTTACAATGACTTTATATGTAGCTTGTACTTCATTTGGATCTATGTATGTAAGAACAATAAAGTTGGGTTATGAATATTGTGAATATATGCAATTATATGTATGAGTTTGTAAGAAATGTATAAGGATTATGATACTATAGTGAACCAAATATATGATTTGGAGTATGTGTATGATGATATGACATTTATAAATGATTAGAATATTGTTTGAATGATGTTAAGATGTATGGAAATAAATATGGGTTGAAAGTGTGGATACAAGTTGATGACGTCTGAATATAAGGGTTCGGAGGTGAAAACAGTCGACTGCCCCTTTAAAGACGTCGTCTGTTTTGAGTAGAGTTATTTTGAGCTTTCTGTAGGAGTAAAACAGTCGAATTTTCTCTTAGGAACAGTCGATTATTTTACT